>CAHIKZ030000432.1:1860000-1870944 GCA_903632075.3 Acanthosepion pharaonis | reverse complement strand
ACGCCCCCCCATCGAATCTCGCTTTGCCAACTTCTTTTTTGACGCCCCCTCGAATTTCGCTTTGCCCGTTTGTTTCAGGCGCCCCCCTTCATCGAATTTGCTTTGCTCGTTACTTTTTGTGACGCGCGCCCCCTCGATTTTCACTGTACCCGTTCGTTTCAAACACACACCTTGAATCAAACTTTGGCCATTCATTTCAGATGCCCCCCCCTCGAATTTAAAGCTTTCCGTTCGATTCTGACGCCCCCTCGATTCTTTGCCCGTTCGTTTCTGACGCCCCTCGATTTCGCTTTGCCCGTTCGATTCTGGCGCCCCCCAATTTCGCTTTGCCCATTCGTTTCTGACGCCCCCGAATTTCGCTTTGCCCGCTTCGATTCTGGCGCCCCCCTCGAATTTCGCCTTGCCCGTTCGATTCTGACGCCCCCCGCCTCAATTCCGCCCTGCCCGTTCGATTCTGACGCCCCCCCCCGCCTCCAATTTCGCCCTGCCCGTTCGTTTCTGACGCCCCCCACCTCAATTTCGCTTTGCACTTTCGTTTCAAACCCCATTCCTACCTCGAATTTCCGTCTTCCTGTTTCAAACCCCTGCCCCCACCACCACGAATTTCGGTTTGCCCGTCCGGTTTACCTCCACTACCCGAATTTAGCCCCCGTTCGTTTTACCAGCATCCCCGGAATTTCGCGCTCCTTAAAAGAAAAAACGGTTTGTCCGTCCGTTTCAAATCCCCACTCTGCCTGAATTTCGGTTCGTACGTCAATCACCGCCCACCCACCAACACTCTGAATTCTTGTTTGATCGCATATCACCACATTGAATTTTTAAATTTGTCTGTCAGAAAGAAGAACGTTTCAATGTCAGTAATCGAGTAATGTCATAGTTCAAGTATCTTTTTTTTTTCTTTTTTTTTTTTTTTTTTGTATGTGCTTACATTTTTAGGATTGAGTTTCCGGTTCCTTAAAGTCTTTTTATTTTATTTTCCACCCAGTAGCCCCTTGCGCCTTAGTGGCTATCTCGCCAAGCTTGAGGTGAAATTATTAAAAAAAAAAATACGTCTGTATAATCGCCACTGCAAATAATTTTTAATATTTAGTGAGTCCCACCCGCGTTGTTTCGTGCCAAATCAACACGACACTGTTAAAAAAATCCAAAATATTAACATAAAGCACGTTTTATTTCAGTTCAAAACATGACCCCTTTGTTCATGGCGGTCAGTCTCGTACAATTCAACAATATGCAAATCAAAAACAGTAACTGGTTATTTCTTTAAGATTTCTCACGCGAACACCTCCTACTCTTTCAATCAATTTATCTCCTACCTTCAGACTACTCCCACTTCCATGACGCATGCTCTCTTGCCCCTCCGTCTGTTATGCTTACTCTTCCCACTCCTCTGCGTAATACCTTTTCACCACCTTATCTTGGGTCCTCCCACCGTTACCCTTATTTTATTTTATTTGCAAGTGCTTGCAACTTGACAACTGCGCTGATAACTGTAGTGTAGTCTAGTATAATAAATAAAAAAAAAAAGATGTCTTGAATTGTGTTATGAGCGACACACAGGCGAAGCTGCTCAATTTTATAACCTTTCGGTTGATGATATGGAACAAAAGAAGCAGTAGTTTTTCCCCCATACTTGTCTATCGGCCTTTTAATGACGACATAAACAAAAACATGTTCTGAAACGGAGACATTTACTTACACGAACGACTTGAGAAACTAACTCCAATTTTTAAAAATCTTTTTGTTTGTTGATTGAATAACTTGTTCTCTTGCTCGTAAAGTCTAGAAAAAGAAAAAAATCTTATGTCACATCAGTTGGTACGCATTAATTTTTTTATTTTTATTTTATTTTAAAATTTTTAATTACAAACTTTCCAAGTTGCAAGTCCAATTTAAAATGTGGTTTAGGTTAACTTATAAGAAAAACAATCACTCTACTAATCTTGCATTTATCTCCAAAACCAAAACATCTTATTTTTAAATTTTTATCTACGTTAATATTTTTTTTATTATCAACACCCTCTTTGCCCTGTGAAACTCAGTCAGTAAGTGTTTTACACACATACTGCGACAACTGGCAAACCTTGTATTGTCTTTTAATCTCGTTTTTCTTTTAATAAAAATAAAAGGCGGGGAGGAAAGTTTGGTTACCAGAAGATATTTATTTTTTTAACAAGCACCGGCGAAAAAATCCCTCAATTTACGCCGTTTTTGGAAATCATGTCTTATAACGAGGACTGACTGGATTTTGAAAGTTAAGTTTTAACAGATACGACTCTGTCAACAATGACTTGTTTTGTTTGTGAAAGGTACAACGTAAAAAACGTAAAATTGTGTGCGTGATTTTTAGTCACGTTCACGATAATTCTTTCATGGTCGTAAGTAATTTAAATCCATATTTAAAAAACCAAAAAACCCTTCTTTTTTTTTTTTTTTTTTCTTTTTAAAACAAGAGTACTTGATTGTTGTTGGTTTTTTTTTTTTTCTTTTTTTTTAAATATTTAAAAAAAAGTAACTAATTTCTAACTTTTTAGAGCATTAAAAATATAATTCTTTAAGTTTAATAATGACTTCTAATGAATTTGGAAGTAATTTGAAATTGAAGGTTGTGTGTGAATTGTTGAAACGAATTATATCTGATAGACGCACATGTTCTTTCTCTAGACGACAAATATGTATTTTTATGACTGGCTCTTAATTTAGCTTAGTTTTTCTCGTTTACTCACACGCTAAGAACGAATTCTGATTAACGTGTTTTCAACCTGTATTTTAAAGAAAATAATTATAAACTAACTTAAACGAGTATTTTTAAACAAACTTTTTAACTTCATCAAACGTAAAAACAATTTTTTTTTTTTTTTGTATAACAGTCTCTGTATCTGTTTTTACAACTACACCCCCCCGCTTTTTTTTTCTTCTTTAATTCATTTTTGTGTGTAAAACAAAAATTAAAAAAGGATGATACAAATAAGAAAGTGTTATTTATTTTCTTTACTTTCTGGCTTGGATAGAAAAAATAAATTTCCCACTTCGGTATTATTAGAAAAGCCAAGTAATGAAGGAAAAAAAAAAAGTTTGTCTTTAGTTTATGAAAAGGTGTGTCGAAAAAGTAAGTTTTTCTAGTATTTTTTAATTTTTTTTTATTTATATCTTTTTTTATTTTTTAGTTTAAAAGAAGAAAGTGCTCTGTTACAAAAGGAAATAAAAAGTTGAGGATTATATTGTATATATTTTGACCTGCAAGGCCACACTTGGATTTTTATACATTGAAGAATTGGATCTTTTAAAACACTGGACCTTTTTTCCCCACTAATTGCTTTTTTTGGATTGGTGTCGTGTGACATTTAACTCGCCATGGTCGACAGATTAGGTAAGGTTCTTTTCCCCCCTTTTAATTTGTTTTTTTTTTTAGTTTTGTTTTAAAATTTGATTAAAAGAAAAAAAAGAAAAGGTTTTTGCTAACATTGTTAAAAAAAATATATAAAATCTATCTCATTGTTTGGGACAGGTGACCGACCACTTTACCGAAAAACTTGCTCAATGTTGTTTTATTTGTTGTTTTATTTGTTGTTATGGTCTTTTTAGCTATTTTTTAAAACTTTTTAAAAAAAAAAAACAATCCTTTTCTTTAGATTTAAGTTAATTTTTCTTTTTTTTTTTCTTTTTTTAAATTATAAAATTTTTATATTATTTTATTATTATTTTATTATTATTTTATTTATTATTATTTTATTATAAATTTTTTATATCGAACATAACCTGCATTGTCGTTAACTTTTTCTCTCGTAAAGAACTCCTATTTCCCCCAAATATATTTTTATTTATTTTTTTTTATTTTTTGTTTAAAATTTCTTGTTATTTTCTAGAAATTCGAGAATTTTCCATTTATTCATCATCTAACTTGAAATTTTGAGCATAAAAAATTTCTTGCAAGGCTTATTTCATTTTACCCTGTTTATCAAGAATTAAATGAATGCTGTCAACTTTTCAAAATTTTGGCATTGATGAAAATTCTGAATTTCTTGTATTTCCATTTTTAATTAAACAGTGGACATCAATCTGGCTTTTAAATTTTAAAAAAATAAAGTACCAATGATGGTCATCGCTTAAAAAAAGCAGTGACCATTGGATTGGTACTTAATTTGAGAATTGGTACTTAATTTCTTCGGAAATATTTTTTGTAATTATTTTATTTATCAAAGATAGATGCCTTTTTAATTTTTAAGTGTTTTGTTTATATATATATATATATATATATATATATATATATATAAAAAATGTCGCAGTAGTGCTGCATTGCTTGAGGATCGAACTCAATCGTTGTCAATCATTTGCGAAGCGAAGCTAGATTCTTCTGTTCATTAGTTTCGACAGGCGTTGAAATATTCAGTTTTTTTTGTTTCTAGCAACAATTTTTTTTCTAAGATCTCTTTATCCTGCCAAAACATTTCGGTAAAAGACCAATTTGCAATTTTTTTTATCGTCCTCGGTAAAACATTGAAAATGGAAAAAAAAGTCACTCCCCTAAAAAAAAAAAATAGTTGGAATATTTTATTTTTGTCTATTTTTCCAACTACCTCACCCCCCCTACATCACAAGATGTGTGGGGAAGGGATGAAGTAAATAAAACAATGATGATAAATTAAAATTAAATATTTAAAATCTCAGTTCATTTGCTAATTCAAATATTTCAGTAGGATAAACTTGGACTTTTTTTTTTTTTTTTTTTTTTACTTAAAAGCTCAAAAATCTCAATTTGAATTTTAGTTTCTTTCGCAAATAAATGAAAAATATTTTATATTAGCATAGTACCCATCAAAAATGATTGTTTACGAAGATGAAAGTGTAGTTACTGTAGTTATTTGTACGCTCTGTGAAAAGTATCTTTCGCTCTCATTTTTGTGATGATGAACACTAAACAGTAATTAAGAAATTGACAGTGTTTCTTTCGTAATTTTAATCAAAATTACAAACATGCTTGAAAGAAATAAATACTTTGGGTATTCCTCTTAAACATTTTGACGATAATAATACGTTTTTGGGCCCCTATTTTTTTTTAATCCTGTTTTAGGCTTTTAGCCAATTAGTGGATGTATCATAAAAAAAAGGCATTAATTTTGTTTTGTGAAACAATTTCTGTTGAAAAGCCTTTAATATAATTTTGTTGAAATATTAAACATCGAGAATAAATTTACAAAGTAAAAGGTGGAAAACTCAAATTTCATAAAATAAAACAAAGTCAATTTCATCAAAAATAATTTAATTTACATTGATTGATCACAAGGACCTAAGGACAGACTTTTTTAAAAGCTTCTTTCACTGATCACTTAAGAAAAAAGAAAAGAAAACCTTGTGGTGGTGGGTGGGTGGCGGGCTTGTTATTATTGCGGAGAAGAGTTACGTCTTAAATATTTCCTCCGAAGTAATTAATTTTCCCCCTCTTGTAGAATACATAGAAAATGTTGACGCATCTTAGATGTTTTTTTTTTCTGAATAAAAACTTTAAAAAGCTATTAAGTCGTTTTGCTTGTCTATTAATATTGAATTAACAATGTTTCATCGTTTTTTTTCTGCTTTAGAAACTAAATTATTTTCTTCGATTTGAAGTGTCTCCTGAAAAAAAAAAAGAAAGTATCCATGCGTCTTCCATAAACAGAAACTTCTTTTGCCTGAAGGAAGAACTACTTGTTTCTGTTTTTGAGGGTGGGGTTCAAAAATCATGTGACAAAAAGCCAAGCACATGCATTATTTGACTTCTATTTAATTTTTTTACTTTTTCTTTCTTTTTCTATTTCGTTTCTCTTTTTCTCTCTTTCGTTTCTCTTTTTCTCTCTTTCGTTTCTCTTTTTCTCTCTTTCGTTTCTCTTTTTCTCTCTTTCGTTTCTCTTTTTCTCTCTTTCGTTTCTCTTTTTCTCTTTCTTTTCTCTCTTTTTTCTCTTTTCTCTCTTTCGTTTCTTTTCTCTCTTTTCGTTTCTCTTTTTCTCTTTCCTTTCTCTTTTTCCTGTCTCTTTCCTTTCTCTTTTTCTCTCTTTCGTTTCTCTTTTTCTCTCTTTCGTTTCTCTTTTTCTCTTTCGTTTCTCTTTTTCTCTTTCGTTTCTCTTTTTCTCTTTCGTTTCTCTTTTTCTCTTTCGTTTCTCTTTTTCTCTTTCGTTTCTCTTTTTTTCTCTTTTTTTCTCTCTTTTTTTCTCTTTTTTTCTCTCTTTTTTTCTCTTTTTTTCTCTCTTTTTTTCTCTTTTTCTCTCTTTTTCTCTTTTTTTCTCTCTTTTTCTCTTTTTTTCTTTTTTTCTCTTTTTTTCTCTCTTTTTTCTTTTTTTTTTTTTTTTTTTTTTTCTCTCTTTTTTTTTCTCTCCTCTTTTTTTTTCTCTCCTCTCTTTTTTTCTCTCTCTTTTTTTCTTCTCCTCTCTTTTTTTCTTCTCCTCTCTTTTTTTCTTCTCCTCTCTTTTTTTTTCTCCTCTCTTTTTTCCTCTCTTTTTTTTTCTCTCTCTCTCGTTTCTCCTCTCTTTTTTTTTCTCTCTCTCTCGTTTCTCCTCTCTTTTTTTTTTCCTTTGTCATCATTTTATGATTGTTATCATGAAGTTCTGGCAGGAAAAATAACTTTATTTATCATACGCCTGTATGAAACAGACGACATGTTAAAGAGTTATCTTTGATGCTGTTTATTTATTATTATTTTCTTTTGTGTCAACAATGCATCTCATATCATTATACGACAGTTTGAGAAATTTTGTTCTGCTGATTGATTTAATAAAAGTGTTTAAGAAATTGTTTCTCTGATGCCCAACTCACAAGAAGTAATAGATGAAGGAGCTCTGAGAAAAGGCAGAGGTAGTATCTGCATCAATCTGAAAAAGTCAACTGTTTGGTGATATCATAAGGTATTGCTAGAGCACCCTGGTTTAGTGTTAATGATGCTTTGTGGCCAATCTCTTTACAGATGAAAAAAATTTAAGGAAATAGAAATGTAGTTCTACAGAAAGATACTGAGAATACCATAGCAAGAACAAAGTTTCAAGGAAAATGGAAACTAACAGGATGTTTATACTTTGTCAGAAACAGTTAAAATTTCTATGGAATGTAATGAGGAAAGAGGACTTTGAAAATTTGACATTTACAGGACATATTAAAGGCAAGAGAGCCAGGAAAGCAGTGAATATCTTATCTAGCTTGTGTAAAAACAAAAGGACAAACCCTACTAAGGATTTTTTTTTTTTTCTTGGAGTGCCACTAGCACACAAGGGGTTACAGAAAATGAGAGCAGGAGTAAAGAGGGGGGTGTTATAGGAAAGGACACTGAGTAGGATGGGGATCAGGATCAAGGCATCAGAAGATGTCGATTGACATTACATTTGAATATTTGAAGATTATAGCTATCAGGGAAGCAAGTAAGAGGAAGGGAGTTCCACTGACGGGAAGTGCAAAATAAGAAGCTGTTGGAATAGGAGAGATGAACAGTTTCGATGGTGAAAGGGTGGGACTGAGATGCCAACTTAGTAGCATGCTAACATTCATGCAGTTTGGGAACCAGTGAAAGTATCTTACACAGCAGTTGCCACGAAAATACTTGTAGAAAAGATAGAGGGAAGCCACAGCATGTCTGAAAGAGTGGCTGTAGATGAGATGCCAGATTAGGACCTATCACATTGTATACCTGTCTCTGGATTTTGTCAAGGACCTCAAGATGAACAGCAGGGTCACCAGACCATATATGGCAGAAGTATTCAATACAAGGACGAACTACAAAGGGTAAGAAGTTATGGAGAACCACGATCACCTATCTCTTGAAGGGATACACTGCATTGAAAAGATGGTGCTTCAATATATACACAAGGCTGAAATAATGGAGTGTTATTACTTTGCAAGAATAACTTATTTATTGTTCTATTGAAATTAGCCCAATATAAGGCTCGGGAGCCTCTTGAGATAGAGGATTACTGTTAAAATCGTAATTATGTCATGTGAAGGTGGTAGGAAATTGAGGATAGGGAAGATTAAGATTTTAGGGTTCAGGGAAGTATCCACGTGGGAGCCTGTTCCACAAAGTAGCAGTTCATGGGGTGGTGGAGATAGATTTCATGCAGTATAAGGTTTGAGAGCCATTCAAGGTAGATGCTTACTTTTTGAATGAGGTGTATGTTAGGTATAAAAGAGGACGTAGTTAAAGATAAGGAGGACAAGGCCTCCACCAGTTGTCAGTGACCCTGGATTTGATCTCACCCATCTGCTCTTCTGGAACATCGCCACCTGTGGCTGAACAGGCTGCTGTGTGAGTGGCAGTCTGTCACAAGCGTGAATTGTCTGTGTGTTGCCTATGCTGCAGCGGTTTTTTTTTTTTTTTTTTTTTTCTACATGTTCGCTTGTCTTCTGCTGTGTTGTTCAGTATCTTCTCTCCTGGCATTAATTGTTTAGTCAGGGTGCTTCTCCATCCAGAACAGTCAGCAGCAAGGTCCTCCCAGTGTTCACTGTTGATCTCAAGGGCCTTCATGCTCCTCTTACACACACCTCTGTAGTACAGCTGAGGGCGACTCTTTTGCCATTTGAAAGTTCCCTGTAGATGTCTTTGGGAATTCGACCATCCTCCATATGACAAACATGACCCAGCCATCGGAGCCTACACTGTCTGAGCAGAGTGAACAAGATAGAGAGTTCCTTAAAGCACACTGCAGGTGAAAATAGTTGCTGTAGAATTCTCTCCCTTTGCTACTCCAGGTGCATTCTGTCACCTTAAGATGGTTGCTAAAAATAAACACTTGTCAACTGTTATTTCCGGTATTTTAAGCTGGAAATCACCTACTACTGCTTTGGGACAAGGCTAAACTTCTGTTTTCCAACGCCATTTTGAATTCTTCTACACTCTCCATGAGGTGTAACACTGATAAAACCCTCAATTTTTTCCCAATTTTTCTGTAAACAAAAATGGTTGCATCAATATCCAACAAAGCCTTTATTCTGGAGTTTTTCTTTGATTAGGACTACAATGTGGATATTGATGGTGAAGTGGTCAAAGATTACAACCACACTAGTGATGTGGAGAAAAGCGATGATGACCATTAGTGGCTACTATCCTCCATGCCTGACTAATTTTATTAAAGCTACTGGCGACCATCAATATAATTGATAGCCTTTCTGAAGGTGAATTATATTGTCTATTTATAAACAACAAAATAATAACTTTATTCGTCAACAAAACCTAAATGTGAGTCGGTGAAAGAAAGAGCAATACTGGTGTCTTCTCGTATATAAACATGAGGAAATATGTCACTTTTTTGACAAAATGAAAGCCTTTTTAGCGATTCTGCTTTTTATTGCACTGCAGAACTCCACAAGGAATAATAAAATTTAAAGTACGTTAAATTATTTATATATTTTCTTAATGTATTTGGGTTTTTTTTATTTTGTGTTTCAATTTTTTTTGTTTTCAACATCAAAACATGCATGCAAAACATAATGCATTACATCAAAATATTATTCATTCATCCTTTTATTATTATATAAAAATTAAAATCTATATGCACAATACAAAAAAGTTATAACAATTTTAAAACAGTAGGTGTTCATGTTTTTGCACCCTCAAAAAAAAATATGAGGTGGTAGGGGGGACAATTCTAGAAAGAAATTAACATGGTAATGGTTAAGTTTAGTTGTCCAAGACACTGCAGAAATTTCTTTGTTGCTTTTCAGTTCTGTTATTAATCAGGAACCTTGTTAATTCTAAAAGGAAATTTGTGTGGGTCATGAACTGATGTCATTTCAATTTCAGAATGATGAAGCAATTAACTTTGTTCATTTGAGACACATCAGAATATGAATCACCAATGATGGAGAGGGGAAGGGATAATTTAATTAGCAGAAGACATTTTGGAAATCAACCATAGTGGGAATTTGAGGAAGCTAGAGAAATATCTCTTGTGGAAATCCTGAGCAGTCTTGTTTGTCATATAAAATAGGCTCACTTGTTAAAAGAAAAAATTGCCCAGTATTGCACTTTTCACCATAAGTCAGAATGTTATCCACATGCTTTCCAAGATTGTCTAACTTAAAAAGGTATATTTCCAAATTCCATATGAGGTCTGTTTGAAAAGTAACTGGAATGTCACAAACAATTTATTTCAATTCCAAACAAACTACACAGTTTCCAATTCAAAGTAATCCTCCTCAATACTAATGCACTTTTCTGACCTTCTCTGCTATGCTTGTATGCATGACAGGAAGGATTCTTTTTGGATGCCTCTTGGCTCCATTGTTACAGCCCTCTTGATTGCCTCATGCTTTCAAAACAGGTTCCTTTGATGAGCTTGGGGAAAAGAAAAAAGTGACATGGAGAAAGATCAGCTGAATAGGAAGGTGATTCCAGTACGGTGAGGTTCTTCTCAGCCAGAAACTGCCGGACGCTCAAGGCATAGTGAGCAGGTGCATTGTCATGGTGTTGTAGAGTGGTTTCACAGTGGAGGCTTGTATTTGTACTAAGTCGGTCCTAAAAAAGGTTCGACGTACAAAACGTCAGGAACTTGATATAATAGATAATGATGCAGCAATCTAGTTGTGGTGGCTGATACTTTAATATCCGACTAATGGTCGTCCAACATCGACTGACTGACCAACTCACTGAGCCGACTTAGCGACTGCTACTACTGCTACTTATTATAGGTGGGAGAGTCTATTAACTATAGAATAGGTGTGTTCCAGTATAACACATGGTGAAGCAGCTATGATTTGTCCTGCTACAAAAGCATGTCGAAAAAAAAAAAAAAAAATATACAATGGTTGCAGAAAGCTAAGATTACATTTATATACTCCCAAGATATAATGTTAGATGTAACAGAATCCACTTATCTCTCCATCCTGGGTAAGACGATAAACTATGTCCAGCCTCTGATCAAGAGGTTTTGAGGAGCGTGGAACCATCTCTTAATTGTTGGTGTTCCCAGGTCTACCCTGACCTGGGGT
>CAHIKZ030000432.1:1840000-1855000 GCA_903632075.3 Acanthosepion pharaonis | reverse complement strand
ATAAATATCTTTTAAATACCAGAAGGTATGTAATTCAATTGCCTATCCTTCCTTGTTTTCCTGAATACATTGTTTGGATTTTGTTTCTCCCAAATTCTCGTCATTTAAATTAAATTTGAAGTTTTGAAGAAGGCATTTATGGTTAAGTATTTTGGTAAGAGTAAATAACGGGGGGGAAAAAAAAGAAAAAAGTAACCTTTCTTGGTATTTGCTTTCAAACTAGTACTCTAATTTTTCAACCAGTACAAAGCCCGAGAGCCACTCTAGGTAGAGCATTAATAAAATGGGATTTTAATGTAAAAATAATAGATTTTGAGAAAATGTATGATAGTGATTGACATTGGATTTGAAAAGGTTCAGTTAGTAGTGGTCAGAGAATCTTGGAACCCTTGACCGACTTTTGGAAGGCAAAGTAAGTGTCCCTTTGGTTCTCAAGCGTAATTTTCTATGTAATCAAAGGGACACTTACTTTGGTTCTCATTCTTCTTAAAACTTTCTCATTGCTTGCATGTTCTGTCCATGATATTCTCAAGAATTCATAAGTCATCGTGACCGAGGTTTTGAGAGTACTGGTCTTGTTCAGACTGTTGATCACGTCAAATTGTGCATTCTCTTCCAGAAACCGTAACTAAGGTCTGCTTAGCGTAGATGTAATAAAAACCACAGGTAGGCCCTGTGGGTGCTGAGCAGACCATAACTGGATTGAGTTATTTGCACTAACAGACTGGCATTTGACAAAACAGGCAACCATTTCATATATGTATGAGAGCTAGAGAGGCACAGAGTGTGGATGTAGGAATTAATACTGCATGGTGACAGTCAGTTTCACACCTCATGCGATCTTGAAAGACTCTTCAGTTAATGTAGGTACTTCCACGAAATCGCTAAAAAAAGAGCATAGCTTGATGAAAAAGACGCCAACCTTGCCGAAAACTAAATTTTATTGTCTAAATGCTTATGTTATTATTAAGAGGAAAGACCAAAGTTATTTTTAATTATTTTTAAAAAATTTTCCTTCTTTTTAGAACATTCTAAATTTTGATTAAAAAACCTTTTTTCTATTTGTATCAGCGGAACTAGTAAATAACATAGACAATTTTTAGCACGTTTTTTTGGTATGACACACATTAATTTGAAAAATCGTGCAAAAATAGAAATAATTATCGGATGTCAATGAAACTTTCAGGAACTATTCACAGATGATTGAAATTATTATGATTATGTTTTTTTTATGAAAGTCATGGTAGAAATATTTTTTAAAATATTTATTACCCCCCCCCCCCCATAACTAATTTTATGAAAACGCTAGAAATTCGATCGCATCGGTTTTAGTGATTACAATAATTAAAAGCACAGGGCTTTGAGGAATGCAAATCATGTTTTTTTTTGTTTTTAATTGGATACGCAGTACCTGAAAATCAGCTCTGAATTGTAACATACAAAACTCAATAAAACAAAGATATTAATTTCAAATGCTTTTATTTGCTTTTATGAATATGGACAATATTTTCTGAAAGCAAAAAAAATTTTTCGATGAAAAATGGATTTTTAATACAATTATTTGTTATTTCATTAATTATAATAGATTTTACATTTAAGTTGTTAAAATATTATAAAATTAGTTAAAAAGCGCATCGGCTTTCATAAGTGTCCTTATGAGATAGATCTTTTTTTTTATGCGTTGTAAATTGTATCATTTTGACTAATCAGAAGATCCCCAGTAATTAAGAAATGTAATTTTGTGCTTATAATCGAGGTGTAATTATAAAATACGGAAGACCAACCAGAATATAATTAAGTTGCGTTATTTGAGTTAAGCATTGTTCTCCGCTGTTAAGGCCTTTACTTTTTCTTGAAACACGTGTGGAGAAGTTAATTTGATTTTCAATTTCAACTGAGAAGGGTACCTACAAGTATCAGTATCATCTTATGAAATTTATATGATCTTATTTTTATATTAATCTCAGTTACGACATTTTTCCATAAATGAAATATCAAAATTAATAATAAAATGAATGCAAATACAAATAACAGTAGAATGTAATAAATGTACATAAAATTATAGTATTTTATGTACAATTCTGATAAAATTTCATGAGAAAGGTACCTATAAATTAATTAGATACCTTTCTTAAGAAATATGAAATTTAATGTCACTCTTAACAGTTATATTGTAAAGAAATTAAAATAAATTTCCCACAAAGCATCATAAACATAAAGGTGAAAGCTAAGTACAAAAAAAAAAAAAAAATTAGACCGCTGAAAGTTTTCGTTAAAAATAACGGGGTAAATAATTTGTTCACGTAAATGTAAATTATTTCACTTTTCTCCTTCTGTAGAACAAATTAGCCTCATGGAATTCGTAAATATATCATTCATCACATGTCAAGAGACGCGAAAGTTTATGACCTGCTTTGTTTTATTTTCAAATTACATCTTTTTGGCACAAAAGCTAAGTTAAGTTTGGTTCAAAATATTTTAAATAAACATTATAATTTCTGATTTTCTTAAAATAAGTTTTGAAAAAATGATAATTGATATTTAAAAAAATTTCAAAGTCAGATTTCCATTTTTTTTTTAAATTGAAAAAAAATGGTCAATTTTGCTGACTCAAAAAAAAATAGATTTTTAACGAAAATTTCAGACGTGCTAGGAACAATTAAAAAATGAAAAAAAATACCCCAAAAATAATTTGACCTTTCCTCTTAATAATAACAAACATTTAGATGATAAAATTTTGTTTTCGTCAAGTTTGGCGTCTTTTTCATCATGCTATGCTCTTTTTTTAGCGATCTTGTGGAGGTACCTAAGTTAATGATTGTATAAGCTCATGGGCAGTTCTACACTAATAAAATATCCATAGAAATTCCCCTATAACATCGTTAAATATTTGAGCTTAACAGCTTTAACAAAATATTGCAATAACAATCATAAATATGAATGCTGGTTGTTATTTTAAGAAGTAAGGGGATACAAATGAAAAAATTCGAAATTGACAACTTTTTCCATATCTATTTCTCTGAGATGAGGTATTATGATTACTTACATTATTTACATTATTCGGACTGTTATCCTCATCTTCATTGCCATATTCACAATGTTTCGGCCGTTGTACGCTCCGACCTTTATGTCTATGACTTTCTATATATCTGTCTATATCTCTGAGATGAAGTATTTTGATTACTTGCATTATTTACATTATTTGAACTGTTATCCTCATCTTCAAGGACACATGGCTCAGAGGATAAAAACATAGATTAGCTCCAGTGACTAGACCCAAAGGGTTATGAGTTCAATACCAGGCCACAGCAGTGGTGAACCAAAACTTGGAGATTTGAATTAAAGGGAAATAACTGAGACATCTGGAAGAGGCATGGCATGGAACTAGAACAATCTACTCTGGTGGATGAAATAGTTTGGTTTGAAATTCAAATCAGCTGAAGAAGGCTGGAGCATCCAACAATAAAACATTGTGAATATGACAATGAAGATGAGGATAACAATCCGAATAATGTAAATAATCTAAGTAACTTTTTTATTTCATTGAAATAGCCATTAAACACTTCTATCTTCCCTTTATAAGTCTTTTGTTTTTGTTTGTAATCAAAATCAAATAAACCATTGATTTTATATATATATATATATATATATATATAATCAGGTATTGGTAAAGAGACATTAGACACTTCTATCTTCCCTCCTTTCTTTCTAGCCTTGTATTAATTTATAAATAATTCTGCAGACGATGTCATCTTATTTATGGTAACTGAATTTTTGGTGATTGCCTTACTTGGTTTACATAGTGTATTGTATTTCAAACAGAAATGGTATTGGATTCAATTTATTTTTAGATGCTAAAAATTGGTGATTAGTGCCCCCCCCTTTTTTTTTTTTTTTTTTTTTTTTTTTTTTTTTAGCCATCTGTCATCGCACTGAATTTTTCTTTGTTAAAAATTTTCCAAAATTGAAATGCACTTTTCTGAGACTTTATTTTGAGAATTATTAGCTGATTTAAAGTATAATTATTCTGATTTGAAACAAATATTATTCACTTTAAGTTGAAAATATGAGAAATGGATTTATAAAGCAAATAGTAGCTCAGATCAACTGCTTGTCAACACCTTGAAAATCACTTGACTAGTGATTTACAAAGTAGTGACACTTTTATTATGGTTCTCGGAGACCTTATCTGTTAAAACATAATTTAAGAAAATGATGGGGGAGTTCTTTTTATATAATTTTTAAGTACACAGTCATCTTAAAAAGTGTTGGAAATATTCTCCATAATCTAATTTTAAGAATGTTGACTTTAAATATACTATCCTGATTGATTGTATCCATACTTTTAAAATTGACACATTTATTCATATAAAAAAAATTTAAATTTTAAAAATATATGGGTGTTACGATTTTTATTAAACTTATCAATTTTTGTTTAGTAAATATAATCTTCACTTAATAACCTAATTAGTTCAATGCGTGGAAGAATTTTTAAAACATTTTTGAAGCTTTATAAATTATTATAATTAAAAAAAAAATAAATGAAAAGAATTCTTGTATAAATTCATTATTCATTGAAAATTTTTTCTTCAGACTATAATGTCCTTAATATATATTATTTATAAAAGCTTTTCTAATTAAATAATTAGATAGTTTTATTGCAGTTTTTATTTTAGGATTCAGAGCAGATTTTAGGGAATTTGGTAATAGTTTGAAAAAAAGAAAAATTGATTTACATTCTCCAAGGAGTCCTATGTTTAACTAATAAAACAAATTTGGAAAGCAGAATTTAATTTCTGTGGGGGTGAGGGGTAATGATGTAAAAAAAAAAAAAAAACAACTCAAACTTAAAAACAAAGTTTTATCATCAAAATGTTTTATTATTAAAAGGAAAGACCAAAGTATTTTTTTTTAATTATTTTTAAAAAATTTTTACTCCTTTCTAACACATTTGAAATTTGGGTTAAGTTAAAAAATCTTGTTTCTTTATGTGTCAACGGTGTCACAGAGCTGTTAATGGACATTTTCCCCGCCTTCTTTTCTGATAAAATAACAAATTTAATTTAGAAATTCTTGCAGAAATCATACAATTTTTGAATTTTAATTAAACTTTCAGGACTTATTGACAAATGAAAGAATTTATTTTTGAAATTTTTATTTTAGAATATCTTGATAAAAATATATCGCGAAGGGTCATAAAACAATTAAGGTTTGTCCAGCGAGTAGTTATCGGCATTTAATCTTTTAATGTTTTAGTGACCTCTATGTGCTCTTGGATCTGTTTCTATTTTGGTGTGTTCCTGTCAGCATGCGTGTATATATGCGTGCGTATATTTCCTTACTACGAGGAATTCGTAAACTTATTTGTACTTATACACGCATACACACACATACACACTATCCCACCACAAGTAGTCAGTACACACACACATATACACACATATTTCCCAAGCTACATGGAACCAAGAACTCTTCATTGACAATTCTAGAAAGAAAATTCGGATTGCCAACACACAAACAGAATGTCTCATATCGAGAATATTCCACATTGAACATGAAGAAAAATTAATTATTTTTAATAATATGTAGAAATCTCCACTTTCACCTGAAGACGGTTGCGAGACCAGAAACACGTGTCGTGAAATTATGTAAAACAAAGTATAATATTTTTTCTCAATAAATCCACATTACAACCAAAAACGTTTGCGGCACCCCCCTTCTTTTTAATATATATATATATGTGTGAATCATGAATTCAAGCGTCCTATGAGGCTGGCATCCTGCTCTCACCCTTTCACTGTTGAAACTGTTAAATGTAGCCGTCTCTTCTACTCCAACTAGCTTCACATCTCGCACCTGTCACCTGTGGAACTCCTTTCCCTTTTCCTGTTTTCCTGATAGCTATAATCTCCAACTATTCAAATGTAATGTCAATTGACATCTCCAGTTGCCTTAATCTATCCCCTATCCTTCTCTTCATACTTTCCTCTATCAATCCTATCTGCTCTCGCTCCAAATCCTCTGTAACCCTTTGCATGCTAGTGGCTTTCAGCCTTGCTTGGAGTGAAATGCTTAAAAATATATATATATATATATATATATATATATATATATATATATATATAAAACGTGCTGATTTTTTGTTAATACAGACATCCATATGCAACATTATCAGAAAATAAGAGCAATAACTGTAGTAAATTTAATGCCAAATTACCTAAAGTTCAATAAAAGTTGATTACAGAGAATATTTTCCGAAATTTTTATGATTACTGGGTAGATATATTATATTAAAAAGGCACTCACATTATATTCCTGAAGTAATTTTTACTGGTATGTCAACTCCCATCCCAGGAGATGGGTTTTGACGTGCTAGTTACACAGGGAAGTTCAGTGCTAGATTTAGTTTTTTTTTTTTTTTTTTTGTAGAAATAGAGAAAACTGCTCAGTTGGGGGGGGCAAATGCAGATCCATTAGGGTAACTTACCAGGCAACCATTTCCCCCAAAGAAAATATGACAAATTATAATGTTTACATTGGAATTTCTGCAGGAGAATTGAAACAGAGAATTTATATCTATAGGTACTCATTTACCAATCCTAAATTAAAATTCCAAACAGCTCTTTCAAAGAAATTTTGGGAATTGAAGGAAAAGGGTCTAAACCTGCAGATAGATTGGAAAATTATAGGTTTTGTACCTACCCCTAATAGCTTTAGAAATAGATGCAGGCTATGTTTAGAGGAAAAAAAGAGAATGATAAAATACAATGATCAATGCAAACTATTAAATCAAAGGCATAGAAGCCAGTTCAAACTTATATAAGAATATAGATCTTACCTTATTACTTAACAACCCCCCCTACAAATGATTCAACCCATTCTGATTAAATTTTTACTTTAATATCTTCCTCTGAAAGAATTTTTGGTACAGCTCAGTATTTGTAATAATATAATTGAACTTTGATGGTGTAAATGGATTGTGTGTGTGTGTGTGTGTATATATATATATATATATATATATATATATATATATATATATATATAGTTTTAAGGTATGCTATATTTATCGGGTAAAGTGCTCAATATCAAAAATAGAGCATATATATATATATATATATATATATATATATATATATATATATATATATTATATAAATTAATTGATTTAAAAAATATGGTTTTGTTATTACACAGTTCCAACCATGTTTCAAAAATAGAAGCTAAAAACCCCGAATTTAATTTTGCAATTAAATTAAAAGCATTAGTTCCATTTCATCTTCAAGCGAATTTTGGAGTAACTTTTAAAAATTACCGGTTTTAAAGACACAGCTAAAATCACGTTTCCATGGTTACAGAATATTCTACTTAAATTGAACAAGGGATGTCTAGATTTTCCTTATGTCAGTATCATTGTATCAGTTATTAGCTACAATTTGGTAAGGGGTAGGGATGTATATACATCCCTACCCCTTACCAAAAAAAAACATATTTTAAATCAATTAATTTATAATATTAATGCTCTGTAAATTTACATTGAGCACTATTTTGTAAAATAAAAATATCTATAAGAACACGGATTTTATATCTTACTGTTCTTTCTTTTTTTATTTATACATATACATATATATATATATATATATATATATATATATATATAAGTGAACATTGAAGTCAACACTTAGAGGCGACAGGATGTTTCATGCTAGACACAATCGTCAGGTTGTCTGACAATTGCGTCTAGCATGAAACAGCCTGTCACCTCTGTTGACTTTAATGTTCACTTATATATACTCACACACACACACACAATGTGTGTGTATGGGTAAATATGTGTAAGTGGTTATGAATGTGTGTTGTGCAACATGATTTATTCCATTGGGTGTTTCAGTTTTACTTACAAATTTTGGGAATCTATTATTTAGATAATTTATTCTAACATTAAATTGTCTTTAAATCCCCTGTCACTTAATAATATAATCCACTAGCAGGAATGTAAATTCATTTACATACAACTAAAGGCTTTGGCGATAAATAAACTCCCACTCCGACCCATCTTCCTTGTCACCAACCCAGACTCCTTATCAAAATGGGCATCCCCCTTCTCACTGACTGCTATCTAAACTAAATCCAAAACTCCTATTCTGAGACTATCTCCAGGGTTGAGGAATACTGTTATATGGTTTTGCTGGTTTGAAATAGACTATACCCACATGAGGTAATTTGGGATTTTTTTGCTGTATAAAATATATGCTCTGTTATAATAAATACATTGAGCTTTCTCTGTAGATCAGTTTAATATCTGATATTACTAGGATTCACCTGGATTATATACCTGTATGATATATATATATACACACACACACAGTGCTGTTCGATAAAAGTGACTCACCTTATCCTTTAAACTTAGCTCAACTTTCGTTTCATCAAAGAAGAGAAAATTCTCCCAGTCTTCTATGGTGAAATTTTTGTAATAGTGAGCCCATTCAAGTCTGTTGGCTTTGCTTATTAGCAGCTTAAACCTTCGTGTACAAGATTTGTAGCCTTGTTCTACCAGCCACCGACGGACTGTTGAAGAGGCAAGACTAACACCTTGCTCTTCGCTTAGACTGGCTGCAATTTCTTGGATAGTTATTGTCCTATTCTTCGCAACTTCTCTCTTGATTACCCTGCCAGTTCTATCATCAATCTTTTTCTTTTGTCCCCTTGTTTCCTTCCTTGCAGCAGGAGTAGCATCATTATGTGCCCTAAGCACTCGAGAGAAAGTTGATTGCAAGGTTATAGCAATTTCTACAATTTCTCATAGACTTACCTGCTTTTGAGAGGGCAATAATAGATGCCTTAAGTGGTTCTGATGTGTGTTTGTACCCTTTCATCTGGTTAGTGACTTGAGTGGCTATTTCAAGCTGTTTTTACACTGTATGAGGCTTTCTAGAATATTCTGGAATACTCTAGATTAAATTTAAGCTGTTCTAGAATTCTCTAGAATATTGTTCTGAGTGTATTGTAAAATAGTTTTCAATATTTTATCAAAAGCTCTTTAAATTTACCAGTTTAATCATTAGAATGCGATATCGGAGTCACTTTTTTTTTTCTTTTTGCACAGTTTTGTTTTCCTGAATCTCATTTATATCCAAATTTATAATTATCAATAGAATACCTTAGGGTGAATAAACTTTTTTACTAGGTGGTCGGGAAGGGGTCTTTATATTAGTAAGATTAAAAATTATTTTAACCCCAAAAACAATAGACAAAAAATATATTTAGTAAAAAAAATCTGATGAGTCACTTTTATCGAACAGCACTGTGTATGTGTATGTTGTACATGGGCAGTTATTTAAACAAAATAGATTAATGAATCTCTCCTTTGACAGAGTGTCTAGCTGCCCTTCCCACCAGAAATGCCTGGTTGGAGGCAACTGGTTTAGTTGCTGTGATGATCCAACCATGTGGCAGGTAGTACTGGGTTACATGGTACCAGTAGAGCTCATCGAGTGAACTGACAAGGTCTTGTTGACCCCTTTTTGTAGAGGGTCAACAGACAGCTTGCATATAGGGAAAGATTGAGTTCTATACCTGTGGATGTAGCAAGTTCAGTGATGACTTGACAATGCTGAGCAATGTCAAGGGTGGAAGGGGTCCTCTAAATGTCTAAATAAAAATAAATTAATATGAAAGAAATTTATTGTAGTTAAACAAAATGGTTACTGTAAGGTATTTTTTTTTTTTTTTTTTTTTTTTTTGCTGACCACACCTAAAACACAGGGCTGTTTTTCTCTAGAGTTGAAATTTTAGATAGCTGATGGGTTAAGTTGGGTGAATATGAAAATTTGAATAAATGTAGTTGTTTATTACTGCATGTCAAATAAGAGTGTGGTTAGTTTATTTTGGCAGGGAGAGGTCATTTCATAAGTAAATCATGCAATTTCTTATTTCCTCTCTCGTGTTTTCAATCTCGTCACTCTCACCTGATTATTTTAAACCTTTCAATTAAATTTTTTTTTACATATGTGCGAAGTGGCCTTATGGTTAGCAAGCCTCAAAGGAAATCAATTCAGCTGAGACAATGTTTTTATACCCTCGAGAAATTCATTAATTTCCTCCCTTCCCCCAGATATGGGTTAAATAGCAGGGTAGACTAGGCTCTGTATCATTGTTGGTAACCAGAGTTGAAAAGCAGCTCTGAATTTAGATTAATTTGTTTTTTTACAGCTTAACTTTTTTGAGGTTATATTAATTTAAAGATACAAGTTCTACTAATTAACGCATAGCTGGGGGGTGGGTGAGAAGAGCTCAATTCATACCTTTCCAAAGGGTATTTGTGCATAAGTGAATATAACAAACCTGATTGGGATAGGAAATTGCCCCTCTGATTTCCAATTCCATGCTGTTATCATTACACCAACCACAAGCTTACAATACCTGGTATTTGTTGAATTGCAGCCCAGACCAGGCACCAGGTTCTTTCTCCTGTCTTGGGTATGACGATAAATTACACCCGACAGCAAGGCCTCTGTTCTGAAGGTTTTGAGGAGTATGGAACCACCTCTTAATTGCTGGTTTTCCCAGGTCTACCCTGACCCAGGGTGGTAGCACCTGTTAGGGTCCAGCTTTGGGCAAATAGTTAAATGGGGTCAAAACACTATGAAAGTGTAAAAAATGTATTAAAATACCAGCAATACATTTTTGTAAAAAAAATTATTGCCAGCAATACTTTTTTTGAAAAAATTTTACCAGCAATACATTTTTGGAAAAAAAAAAAAATTACCTACAATAAAAATATTGTTGGCATTAAATAACCCAATGAGGTGTTGATATGCCGTAAAACAAACCAGGTTCTTTTGCAGAATACAGCTTCTTCCAGTTAAACACTTGCGGCTGAAAATAACTCCTTGGACAGATTGTAACCTATTGCTATAGTCAAGTGAAGCAGAGATGGGGTGAGGGGGAAGGTGGATCATATAACGGGTATGTCTTCCCTTTCACGTCGCTGAGAGGTGGTCTCTTGTCACTCTCCATGGGTCTTCTGTCTCTCTGTGTTTGCTGCTGGTAGTAATCACTGACTTAGAACATTGTTTTTTGTTGTGTCATCTTTGTCTAAAAAAAAAAGTAATTTATCTTCATTCAATGACCTTTTTTGTCCGAGTTGTTTGCCATGGTCCTTGTGAGGTCCACTTCGCATATCTGATAATCATCAGGGCAAATAAATGTCCAAAACAATTTCTGTGACAATTCAGATGTTTCCATATAAAATATTGGCTGACACATTTTTGATGGCTAAGGTGGTACTGCCACCCCTGGTGCCACCAGATAGGGTATTATTTTCCATTGTAGATGTGTCGGTCTCTGATTTTTATGCAACTGCAAGTCAGATTTTCCGATGTTCAATAAATGTGTTTGATCATTAAACAAAACACAATGCATATTCCCAAACAGTTAACCATCTGGATATTGATCAGGCTTGATGTTGCTTAACTTTAGTAATTGTATGAGAACTGGTGTTTCTATGTAAGCTGGCACCTTTGAAGTCAACGCCAGGAATTAAAGCCACTCATTGATTCCTCTCCCTCTTCAACTGTTGGTAAAAATGGAGGAAACCTGTGGATGACACCTGCAAGTGCTTTGCTAAATGTGATCAGTAAGAAGATGAAAGGACTAATTGAATTTCAGTTGCTTTTCATTATAACTACACACTGTCAGTCTAGAACACTGCACACCACCACACCGAAACCCCACCCTAGCAATGGCAATCAGAAAGGAAGTATGATACTTTTGGTGAAACCCTAAATTTGCATCTTTTCCCCAGGGATAGTTGTTGCTCATTAGTTTGAGCAATTTGGTTTTTACAATTGACAGAAATTCAAATCTAAAAGATGTAACTGAATTTTGTTTTTGTTTTTTTTCTTCTGGTTATTAATTGCTATACATTGAGTTTTGATGTAAAGAAACTAAAATACAGATAACAGAAATACTAGTGAAAAAGTAAAAAATAATTTACATTCGTTCATTTAAGAAGGCTAACCAGCAGGAGTCATTCAAATTTAGCCATATAGCTATATTCTCTACTTCTTATGGATGGCAGTTGCAATAAAAAGCAAGAGAAATGAAGATGAAAGAAATTCTAGTGAAAAATGAATAATAATTGCCAATGCTTCATCTAAGAAGGCTAACCAGCAGAAGTCATTCAAATTTAGCCATATAGCTATATTCTCTACTTCTGCTTATGTATGGAAATTGCAATAAAAAGCAAGAGAAATCAAGATAAAAGAAATAATTTTGGTTTGATCATCTGTGATGAGGAATTACCATTGTTTACATTATTTAGTTGTATTCATGCCTGCATTTTTGTAGTTATCACAATGTTTTTGTTGAGACAAGATGAATGTTGACATAGTGGAACAGGAATGATTTAACTCTGTAGATTAGATAAAGTGTGCAGTTTGAATTTACCAGAAGGTTACTTGGAGCAACATGCATCTGAAGTCCAGATGATACAATGGCTGAAAAGAGAAGTAATAATTATCTCAATATTTGTGTATATCCATCTGAAAACATTGCTCTTGAGGAAAATTAAACAGTTTTTTTTTAAAGTTAAAAGTTCAAAAAAATTAAAAAAAAAAAAAAAAAAAAACTAAAAAAAAACACCCCAACTATGTCAACACTGTAAGTAGTTTCAAACTTGACATATATAAATAAAAATTAAGTCCAATAACTCCTGTTTGAAAAAAATTATTGATTGATTTGTACACTGTATTGATATTGTGAACAAGACCTTTTGCAATCAATAAAAAGACAAATCTATTCCTTGAAGGTCTCAGAATGCGAATCTACAAAATTTATTCCCCACCAACCTCTTCTTGATTTATCTTTTTTATGAGTGGACCAATCTATTTAATTAAAACTGATTTTAATAACCTTATGCTATCCCCTACTCTCACCTTTTTCTCTAACTGGACTCTTACCGCCCACTTCTTCTAACAGCTCTTACTGCCTCTCTGGATCCCCTCTCCATTCTCCATAGGATGGTACCACCCACTTTAAGAATCCTATGTTTACATAGTTCGATTCAATCAGTAAATTTAAATTTTCTACATGCGTGCAAAAGTACGTGAGATAACCTGCCCTCATCAGCCACCAACTAGGGGAGGTGACACATTTTTTCGTGGCTAAGGTGGTACTGCCACCCCTGGTGCCACTGGATAGGGTATTATTTTCCATTGTAGATGTGTCGGTCTCTGATCTTTATGCAACTGCAAGTCAGATTTTCCAATGTTCAATAAATGTGTTTTGTGTTTGATCATTAAACAAAAATACAATGCATTTGTAGTGGCCATTATTAATGGGATATAAGGGAAGATAAACAAGTTAAATGATGATGCAAATAACAAATTAAAATTTAATAATAAAGATTGATAAACTGTGAAAACAAATTGAATCAAAATTTAATACTTCATCACAAAAAGAAAAAACGCATTCAGAACTTAAAAAACTATAACTTTCTCTTTAGAAGTTTTTCTTTTTCCTATTCCCCCCCCTTTCACTCTCCACTGCTGGCTTCCCCCACTCAGACTCTTTTTCACTTCCTCCCCTGGCACCAACATTCTTTGCCTTCCTCTTTTGTTCAAAACCTGTATCCTCCAACTAGTTCCTGTTTGCACCCCTCCACCTACCCCTAGTTCTCTCATCCCTCTCACTTAAATTAAAGCTAGACCACTGCCTCTCTCATCCTGACCCCATCCCACCTGGCATTTCTTCTGCCCTTATTTCTATCAGCCTCACAGCCAACACCCTCCCCATAATCTAAACCATGTTGAAAAACAATCCAGATGATAAGGCCACTGCCTGTTCTATTTAAAGACCTATCACAAGGAGCGTAAAACCCACAGCAGGATGAAGATAGAATATCATCAGCTGAAATGGCAATGCTGAACAATATGCAAGTTCTCTGCAGAATTGGTGAAAGGCAGAAAACAGAATGGCAGCAGTAAAAAGGCTCGCTTCCCTCATATTAATAACCAGTATTTCTCAATCTTTTTTCCTTCATAATTCACTTGTGGAATAACTTGAACTCTGGGGTGCACTTTAAATTTTAATAAGGAAAAAAATTAGTCATGAAATTTGAAAATATTAAAGAAGTTTCCTGAAACAAGCATTTATTTCTAAGACATTTCATTGTATATTTAAGTATGCTTGTGTGAAACAGTGGAGTAATGGATAGGGGCTCAGATTGAGGAATTGGAGAGCTGAGTTCGCATTCCAGTTGAATCCATTGCATTCACTTATGTGCTAATACCTTTGGGAAATGTTTGAATCCTCTTCTCCCCCCCAGCTATGGGTAAATAGCAGGACAGACTGGGTTTTATAGCCTTGGATGGCAACTGGTGTACTGCAGAAAGAAATTGTAACCTACTGTGGAGGAAAAAAATCTGCCTTGTCAGTCATGTATTGAAAGATACATGATCGCCTACGTGTTTATCACACCTGGCGGATAACTGACTGAAATTCACTTACATGCTAATACTCTTGGGAAAGACATGAATCCTCTTCTTCTCCTCCCAGCTATGGGTAAATAACAGGACAGACCGGGTTCTATAGCCTTGAATGGCAACTGGTCTACCACAGAAAGAAATGGTAACCTACTGCAGGAAAAATCTGCCTCGTCAGTCATGTATCGAAAGATACATGATCGCCTAAGTGTGTATCATGCATGGCACATAACTGTATGAAACACTTGATTTAGTAATTTTTTTGACTTAGTTTTTATGTTGTAAACATGCTCTCATTTCCTCATCAATGCATTTAATATTTGATCTATTTTTGCATTTAATGTTGGTAAGTGAAGAATATTTTAATTCACTAAAATGGTGTGGAAAATTGCAATAAAATATTCAATGCTTTACTAGATATTGAAGTATATTCTTCTTGAATAGAAATCCCAAATTAATCAATGGACACCTCTTTACGCTTGATTTGTTAGCAACGATCGAAAGTTATACAGACCAG
>CAHIKZ030000432.1:1780000-1835000 GCA_903632075.3 Acanthosepion pharaonis | reverse complement strand
GGAACAAAGAAAAAAAAAACAAATGAAAGTGAGCATAAAAGCTGGTCGAATGAAGAGAGGGAGCAGGGTTCAGGTGGTCTGAAATAAAGTTGAGTGTAGGCGAGAGATGTAGGAAAAGGGGGATAGAAGGAATAAGAAGAGAAGAAAATCTGGGGGCTTGAGGTGGAGAACTTAACCCCACCCCAGATACATAAATAAATGTATGGCGAAATTTAACATATTTACCTGCAAAAAAAAAAGGGTGTGCCCGAAGAACAGTGTTACTTTTGACATAACTATCACTGTATACACTCTTGGTAATTTTTATTGTTTTAAAAAGCTATTTTTAGAATTTGAATATAACCGCAACATGTAAAACTGGATTTATGCAGACTTGGAAATAAACAATTTAATAAATTTTTGTTAAGCCTTGAGAAAAACAGTGTATAAATCCAGTTTCATGTGTGGGTTTTATTAAAATTCTAAAAATATCTTTTTAAAACAAACGGTCTCATGGTAGTGTCAAGAGAAAAATCGTCATTTTGATGTTCCGTGTGTGCGTGTTCAGTTACAATTGTTAAACTTTGTCAAATATACAGGGTGGTCCGAAAGTCTTGTCACCCCTACCGAAAAGTAACTTGAACAATAGAACAAAAAGTAATACAAAGCACTTGTACTGGATTCAGTTTATTCACTTTCATTGACGCTATCACACATTAAGAAGTAAAAAATGGTAAAAAAAAAAAACATTCAGGACTTTCAACAGTAGCAACAGCTAAAATGGATAGCATGTGTAACTTGAAGTATAAATAATGACACAACCATGATATTGACTGTTGTGAATTATAATATGTACTGTAAAGTTTTATTTAGGGAAATTTATGTATATCTACCTTTAGGAAAAACCTAATTATTTTAGATGGACTCATTAGGCCAGGGGAGTGGTGGTCACCCCTGGTTGGTTATAAAAGATGGGCATTTGGATTAATCAGCTAGTCCTAGTAAGTAGTCACTACTGATAGCCATGCTGCTTTAGTGGAAGCAAGTTGACTACTTATCATGATGCAGAAACTAAATGCATACTATTTCAAACAAAGTTAGGAAGGTAACCTTGATCAATACTGGAAAGAGCAATGACAGCTACTGGACTTGAGAAACACATTTTCCTGGAAAAAGGTTTTATTAGAATGATTTTATAAATTTCATTCAGTGGCTGTTCAGGCAATGAACACTGAACATTTCCTTTGAGAGAAAAGTACTCACTATCTTTGTGTGTGAAAATATAAGCAGTGAGGACATTGGTATCAGAATTGAATGGTCACAGTCTGTTTCATGCTTAAATAACTTTCCTGCTAGCTGTTTATCAATGATATCTCAGGTAATACTTATTTAACAAATGCAGGAAAGCTTTGATTGCAGGCAAGACATTAAAGCAAATTCTGTGTCTCAATCTTGTATGTATGTGCATATGCAATGTTTTTAATTTTTGAATCCCTGTCCCTGATTTTACCACACCATTTACTTGTGGTGGTAGTGCCACCTTTGCCGTCGGTTAAGGTGGGTGCCATTGTCACTGCTGTTTTTTGTGATGTATTTTTAAGCAAATCTTCCTAACAGTGCATGACATTCTAAATCTGCAATTTTGTGTCTTTAATTAAAAAAAATTTTCATCTCAGCCTTGGTGTGCATTGAAAACCAGAAAGAAAAGTATTGTCTGTGTTCAGGAAATTAAGGCAGTCATTATTGGCCGAATATAGCAATTTGATTTCTTTTACTGCGTCTGTTGGGAGACACATTGCTTGAGTAAACTCACAAAGTGACAAAGCCTCATTGATGATGCAGATCAGTCTGTCATCAAAGAAACGCTAATTTATATTTTAGATATAGTAACATGAGGAAAAAAATAGGTTATCAGCCTGGAAAGTAGAATTGGTAAACTAATTTTGGTTGAGGCTGGTCTACTTTTCTGTCTGTTCTGCCTGCCAAATAATTGCATAGCAAAAAAAACAAAAAACAGTTTTCATTCTAGAAGAGTTGATATAGAACAGAATTATTCTTTAGACTAGTAAGAAGTTAAAAGACGAGAGAGTTTTCCTGTCAATCTTACACACACACAAGTGCATATTTGTAATCTCACTCGCACACAAAATGTTCTGTCCTATTTACTTTCTAAAATCTGACCAAACATCAGAATTTCTTTTCTATTTTTTTTTATACTTATTTTAGTTATTTATTTTAAGTACTTTTTTTTTTTTTTCTTTCTACAAACTTTTGTTCCCCACAATCTAATGGCTATATCTAACACTTTGGGAAGGCTCCTGGCCCTTTACTGCACTGGGCAAAAAATCAAAATGGTGTGTGCATGCATGCATGCATACACACACCTCTCTCTCTCATATATATATATATATATATATATATATATATATATATAAACAAAACGAACACTCCTTGTGCTTGTTGGAGGGATTGTGAGTGTCTTTTTTTCCTTTTTATACTCTTGAGGAACTTGCTATTTTCACCCGCTTTTGAATTTTAATTATTTGTAATTAAAATTTATCCCTTTTTTTAATCACATTCCAATTTGCCCTCCTCATTTGTTTTATTGGTTGTGTCTTTGATTATTTTTCAATTTGCCAACTTTACCTTTGGAAAAGTGTTGGTCGAAAGGTACCTAAGGTATAACATGACGTCCATTTTGTTTAAATCTGTTTTATTTCTGTGGGTACAAATCTTTTATATATATATATGAGATTTTAAATCAATTAATTTATAATATTTATGCTCTGTAAATTTACATTGAGCACTATTTTGTAAAAATAAAAATATCTATAAGAACACCGGATTATATATCTTACTGTTCTTTCTTTTTTATATATATATATATATAAAACTATGACTCTGAGCTTGGATTCTAGACAGTTATTTTCGCAAAAATTACATGTTCCTAGTTCTTTCTTTTCTTATTTCTTTTTTCCCTTGGGTATTGATTTGTTCATTTACAAGCCTAAGGTTTTTCGGGACGAGTATACTTACTTATATTTATAAGATATATATAGTGTTATTCAAAAAGAAAAAAGTTTCTAAAATTTAATAAAAGAAAATGCTAAGAGACAGAAACATATTCAATACATTACTAGACAGGAAAAGTTAAAATTAAATGGGAATTTTTTTTTTCAATCTTGCCTAAATGTTTCTTTTTGCATTCCAAAATATAACTTCTACAAAATAAAACACATATCACTGCTTCTATTAATCATGTCCACACAAACATGTATATGTACAAAAGCTGAGTATTATCTACCATGGATTCCATTGTGAAAGCAGAATAACATGTTTCATATTTGTATTACTTCCGAGCTCCAAGAAAATTACACTTCAACCTTAAATGATCCATAAGGAGTTGATTGGTTTTGTTTGTTTTATAGCATATCAACCTCAATGGGTTATTTAATGCTGACAAATTTTTCATTGCTGGTAATATTTTCTTTCAAAAGCTATAGTTGGTAATATTTTTTTTCTAAAAATGTATTGCTGATAAAAATTTTTTATTTTTCAAAGTATTTCTGGTATGTATTAAAACCTATTTTTACACTTTCATTGTGTTTTGACCCCAGTTTGGGTGTCAACTATTTGCCCATAGCTGGGACCCTAACAGGTGCTTACCACCCCAGGTCAGAGTGGACCTGGGAACATCAGCAATTAAGAGGTGGTTCCATGCTCCTCAAAACTTCCTGATCAGAGGCCTTGCTGTTGGAATTAGTTTAATGTCTTACTCACGATGTGGATGTAGTTTACAGTCATATCCAAGACGGCCATAAGGAGTTGATATGTTGTTAAACAGACTAATCAGTTGATCAAGCTCCTACTTGTTTCATATATAACTACCTACACTAGTTTAAATTTAGGTAAAACTACCTAAAAATCTGACTCGAGCCTTGTTTTGATGTCTAAATTGATAAATAAATTTATTCAATAAAATCACCATTGGCTTCAACCATGGCCTCCAGATGACTTTGGAATCTCCTGCATCTCTTCTGGACGGTCTTCTTGGTTAAGTTGGTGAATGCTGCCATAATCCTTGCTTTCAGTTCAACTATGGCCTTACAAGGAGTTTTTGTTGGTCTCTCAGCTGTGCCCTACACATAATAATCAAGTGTGTTGCAGTCTGGGGAGTTAGGTGGCCAGGTGTAAGTGATGATGTGTTTGTAGAAATGACTGGGTCCACCTGCTTGTGTGACTTGGTGCAGAGTCAAGTTGCCAGATATAGGATCTTCTAGCAGGCACCCTCTTGATCCAGGGTAGCACTAGCTTCTCGAGGCACTTAATGTAAGCTTCCATATTGAGTTTGTTAAGGCTCTGTGGGAAGATGAATGGAGGCATAACTTCACCATCTTTTAATCACCATCCAACTCTTTCTGAATCCTCTGCACTGTCCTCATATTAACAGTCAAACATTCTGAAATGTTTGTATTGGATCTTTGAGTGCGAATGCCAAGTAGTACAACATACCGTTTCCAAATTTCTTGTGGCGTGAATTGCGTCGTGGTGCTCTTTTTCTCACAAATGGTGCCCAACTGACCCTACTATACGGCACGGTCTACACATGGGTGCGATGGGTAAATTAGCACCATTTTTATATTTGTAATTTTGTGCATTGTTATATATATATATATATATATATATATATATATATATATATCACTCTCCTGACATTTTTGGCATATGATTGTCAAGCAGCTAAGTTCTTAGAACCAACAGCCAGACTATCCGCAGACATCATTTGATTATGGTTAGTGGTGAAGGCTTATGTAGAACCAAATTCCATTTTTGTGAAGAGCCAAATACAGAGACCTGGTGCGCTGTGTGCCACAAGGTCCGCAAACAACCATCTGCAGTTTTTGAATTCAGAGTTGTTCTCCTCTTACATCATTTGCTATCCAAGGCTATAAGATCCAGTACACCCTACTATTTACCTGTAGCTTGGGAGAGAAGAGATGGATTCATACCTTTCCCAAGGTGAATGTAATGAACTAGGCTCTCCAGTTCCTCAATCTGAGCTGCTATTCACCACTCTTCTGTTCCTCTTTGTGTGTGTGTGTATCTATCTATATATATATATATATATATATATATATATATATATATATATATATATATATATATAATATTTGAAAAATTATAACATAAATGCTATAAAATCTCTACAAAATAGCCATTTTGCTTTAACACTTCTGCTGTCGTATCAAGTGATGGTATTGAATCTGCTTGTATGTATGTGTGTATGTATATATATATATATATATATATATATATATATATATATATATATATAGAGAGAGAGGAACAGAGGAGTTCAACATTCAACACATCAATTGAGAAGACACCAGAAGTGTTGAAACAAAATGGCTATTTTTGTAGTGATTTTATAACCTGTTTATGTTATAATTTTTGAATAAATAATATAAGCTCTACTCTGTATTGATTATGCTGTTAAGAATAGTGTTTTTGGTTAATGGAATTTTATTCAGTCTACACCAATCCTGTACTTTGTGTGTGTGTGTATATATATATATATATATATATATATATATAAAAATGACAATAGGAAAACTGGTAATTGCTGACGCGTTTCGTCCAATGTGGACTTTATCAAAGCAAAATACGAAAATGAAATTAATTGAATAAAGTAACTAATAAAAACAAAAACAGAATGTACCTAGCAACTGGAATGTAGAGAAACGCTATTTTCATATTCTTAACTGAAAAAAAACGTCAGTATTTGTCATGTGTGGAGAATATTGTCATTATATCTGTGTTGATGTATTCAACCATTTTCTTTTGATTTTATGAGTCTGTTGTGTATATTTGTTTGTAAGAGTATTAATTTTGTTAAGAAAGGTGAAATAGGGAAAAAGCCTGGACGTAGATTAATATTTGGGTAATTTTCTATGGCGGCACTCTCCGGAATTTTCCTTCTGAGTGAGTTATTTTCTTTTTTCATGAGTGTAGCATTTTTAAAATCAAAATTATGGTTGAATTTATTTCTATGTATGACTAGTGCATTAGCTGTTTTTTGTGAGGTCTCTTTTGTGCTCATAAATGCGTTTTTTTCAAACTTCTACTTGTTTCTCTAATATATTGGGATGAACAGTTTTGGCAATTTATTTTATAAATGCCTGCTTCAGAAATATTAGTGCTATTATTGTTTGAAGATCTTAGTATATCTATAATGGTTTTGGAAGTGTTTGTGACTATTTCAAGATTATTTAGATGGGATAGGTTATTCTGGATAGTGGACGTGACAGAATTGGTCGGTAGTATTATGTATCTGTTTTCATGTGATTTATTATTGCGGATTATGTTATTAGTTTTGTTTGTATATTTTGTATGCCTTTCTTTTTGCGTTGTGGATGAAATGATATGGATATTGTAGGTTTTTGAATGTGTTTTCTATGTATGTTTCTTCTTTAAATAAATATTGGGGACTACAAATTCTTAATGCTCTTAGATAGAAACCTATAATAATTCCAGATTTAATTTTTGAAGAGTGGTTTGAGTAGAAACTGATCAGATCATTTTTGTTTGTAGCCTTTCTGTAAACGTCAATTCCAGTTGCTAGGTACATTCTGTTTTTGTTTTTGTTAGCTACTTTTTTCAATTAATTTCATTTTCGTATTTTGCTTTGATAAAGTCCACATTGGACGAAACGCGTCAGCAATTACCAGTTTCCCTATTGTCACTTTTATTCATAAATATTGTCTTCTCTACTGGTTAAATCAGAGAAATTTTCATATATATATATATATATATATATATATATATATATATAGACATTCATCGAGTGATTAGTAGGTTAATGCATTTTTAAAAATTTTGTTAATGAAGGGATTTTGCCAGTTTATATCATTAACATTACTAATTTACTTTTTTGTATGAATGATTCATTGTAATATATATATATATATATATATATATATATATATATATACATATATATATATATATAGTAATAGCTAGATGGTGTAATAGCAAGTTCGCCTGGTTAGAACAATTACAACTGAGTAGTGAGTTCAATCTTCACTGGGTGTCCCCTAACTTTCGGCTTTGTGCCACATCTAAGCTACACTTGGAAAATCACTATATATATATATATATATATATATAATGTGTGTGTATGTGTGCGTGCTCCCATGAGGGTTGTTCTGAAAGTAATGCATTTGATTTTCCTATGTTAACCCCCAATGTCAGAAGTGGGTGTTAGTTGGATGGCAGTAATTACTGAACCTTCCTGTCACTGACCCAGAGTTAAAAAAAAAAAAAAAATTTATTGCTTTCTTGATTGGACAGAGGGCTTTTCAAAACCTTCTTAAATTTATCAGTTGATGCGTTTTTACTGTATAATATTTGATCTGTATTTAGTGAAAAAGTGTTGAATTAAGTGCATTGACAATGAAGGAGAATTTTGAAAGACACTTGTAATATTTATTGATGTGCCAAATGATGTTAAAGTTGTAGATATGTAAAAAATTTTAACTGTTAATATAAAAATTTGGGAGTTAATAAAAAAGACAAAATCTTCTGAAGTAAAAAAAAAAAAAAATTTTCTTTACTTTTTTCCTTTTTCTTTTTTCTTTCACCCTTTTCCTTTCTTTTTTCCCTCTTTTCCCCCTTTCCCATTACCCCCTTTTTTCTCCCGTCTTTCTCTCCCCTTTTCCCCCTGTCTTTTCTCTCCCCCTTTTCCCCTCTCTTCTCTCCCCTGCATTCCCCCCTGTCCCCCCTTTTCACTGTCTCCCCCCTTTCACTGTCTCCCCCCTTTTCCCTTTCCCTCCCCAATTTCAAACATTACAAATGTTCTGCTTGCTTTTGAGATAGATTAGAATCTGTAAATTCTTCAGCTAATTATAAACAGTTATATGAATGCCTTGATTTGGTAATCCAAATTCTGACCTTGTTGAACAGAGAATCATCACTTCATGGCTCTTCCTTGATTCTATAATTTGCAAGGTGTACCTGTTTCTAAAATAATAAAACAATTCCCGTCAGTCTCTCTAATCCTAGCCAGGGAGGAAAAGGATCAAAAGGAGTTGCTCCTCCCTAAGGGGGATGCACTTAGCTTTCAAATATTTAGATAAGCACCAAGACAGTAAACATATCTGCAAAGATAAATAATTCCGGTTTAATACATTTCTTGTATATAATTGGATGTCTGTTTACTTCGTCTTCTACAAACATCCTCATTGGGGACCACATACTTTTGACTTTGTGCAAAATGAATTTCAGATGAGAAGTGGTTGGGTTCTTATTGTGAGGACTTCCAAATTAGATTTATTGATTTCTACTAGTGAGGCTCTCTGCTTCTGGCCCTCTACCAGACTATGTTAAGTTGTTAAATAGCTCAAATGTAATAAAGATTTATTTGAAGCCATCTACTTCACTGAGAGTGGAAATTAATACCCGAAAGGAATTGTTGGAACAGAATGAAGTTACAGCAATTGATTGGATTTCAACTGCAAAAGATTGCAATCATTATGACAAAACATGGGGCTTGTGGACTACTTATATTATCCTATTTGAAAATGGATTTTTGTATTACCAATTCCTATCATATTTCCTTAGGACTGTATTCTAACATAATTAGTATGCAAAAAAATTACTAATGTACTTAGGCTAAAAGAGTGTGTGTGTGTATATATATATATATATATATATATATATATATATATATAAAAAGAGGTTATACTTGTTCAATCGAGAAAAAAGTGTATATTTTAAAAATAAGATAAACTGCAAACATTTTGGCTGAAATGTGATTTTACCTTTTTAAAATATATATTATACTCTATTTTTCATAATTCTGCTACACATGTTTCTGGTTTCATGACCTTCAAGCAAAGAGTAGATATTTCCACATATTATAAAAATGAATTTTTTGTGTGGTAGTGATTCAAATGTCTTTCTTGGACTGGTGATAAGTTTATATATATATATATATATATATATATATATATAACAAATGTAAATGGATATAGATCTGACAGAATGAAGAAAAATTTGGAAAAAACAAACAAAAATCCTTAAATGCAATTATGTTGTTTAAAATGAAACAACATAATTGCATTTAAAGATTTTTGTTTGTTTTTTTCCAAATTTTTCTTCATATATATATATATATATATATATATATATATATATATATATATATATATATATATATATATATATATATATATATAGGTCTCTTTGTTAATATTTTGAAATAGAATATATTGTGAAATCAGAAACACTTGTTGCCTGCTACCTGAAGAGACCTCATAGTCGAGAAACCAAGGTAGTGTGCGATTATATAAGTGCTTTTACCCATTTATTATATTTACTTGCCCAGCGTGTTTTTTTTTTTTTTTTTTTTTCAAGCTGTGCATTGAGTTTTTTTTTTTTTTTTTTTCAAGGCAGCTGTGCATTGAGTACTTTTTTTTTTTTTTTTTTTTCAAGGCAGCTGTGCATTGAGTACTTTTGTTTTTTTTTTTTTCAAGGCAGCTGTGCATTGAGTACTTTTTTTTTTTTTTTTTCAAGGCAGCTGTGCATTGAGTACTTTTTTTTTTTTTTTTTGTGCATTGGTACTTTTTTTTTTTTTTTTCAAGGCAGCTGTGCATTGAGTACTTTTTTTTTTTTTTTTTTTTTTCAAGGCAGCTGTGCATTGGCAGCTGTGCATTGGTTTTTTTTTTTTTTTTTTTCAAGGCAGCTGTGCATTGAGTACTTTTTTTTTTTTTTTTCAAGGCAGCTGTGCATTGAGTACTTTTTTTTTTTTTTTTTTCGCCAGCTGTGCATTGAGTACTTTTTTTTTTTTTTTTTTTTTTTTGCCTCTTAACAGATTTCGTTATATATAATTAAGTTGTTAAATAGCTATATTTACTGCCCAGCGCAAGTATTGAACAGCTAATGTAAACTTGTACATTAATAAGTTAAACTGTTCTACCTGCATTTGAAATGGGTTCTGTCCCTTGAGCTCATGGATTTTTCCACTGGGGGCTATAAATCATCTTTGGCTGGGATTTATTTTTTGATCTTAAACCCAAACCCCAGGGGACCTTCCCTCCAGACAGTACCACTTCCTCAGGAGAGGTCTGGATTTATTGCCTGGTGCCTGAGACATTCTCAAAAAAGGAAATGCCAAGGGGGTTAGGGCAATTTTTCCACAGTATTGCTGTTGAACCCAAGTTAAACCTTAACCTTGTGTCACTTCCTGTTGCGATATGAGTGCCCCTGGTAAATACTTGAAATCTATTTGCCTGGTGAAGTTATATCAGAATAAACCAACAGATAAGGTATTGGGAAGTTCCTGGATTCTGTGCACTCGGCATAAATACGTGTGCAGATTATGCACATTGGTACCCAGCTTACTGCGGGATAATGGGGCTCTCTTACCTTGATGCGGCAAACATTCAACGAGAAGAAAAACTCTGATCTCAAAAATTACTATTATTTCCTATTCATATCACAGAGTGGAGTGGTCTTAGGGCGACAGTGATTGCTTGATAATAAAGTTGCATTCTTCTCTTGCAGCTGGTGATTGCTAGTTGTTTTGGTTTGGAGATAAGATGACTTCAACTCAGGGAATTTTAACTTGGCTATTTTATTAATGTCAATGTATACATTTCTCCCTCTGCTGGGGAGATGTTTCCAGCCATGAAAGAAACACGTCTACATTATTTGACAGTTTAGACTAAACTCTGAAAAACCTTTCTCTTTCATTCCCATACTGGCTCAGGCAATCAAAATCGACTTCCTTCTTTTGTCTTCCATCTGACCTCAAACATCAACCTCAGGAAGTCGGAGCAGCGATACACTTCCCCTTAAAAATAATAACCTGCTAAACTATTATTTAACACTTATTTGGTCAAAATTCAGTCCTTTGGTGACAGAACTGGGGTGACTTCTCCAAGGTGGCAGGCCTGGGTGTTAGTATATGGAGGCTGTGTTCTGCACAGACTATATGGCTTCCCTCTTGGCCATACCAACATGATCGAAAAGAATACAGTTCATTACATTTGGGGATGATTTGGCTGCAAAGTTTTCAGTGTTGACAGCCAACTGCTTTTGGGGCTCCACTCCGGGTTTTCTGCCTGGATTTATTTCCATAGCCTTTTCAGTGTTTGGATATGACTGCAAGTCAGTGGAGGTTTAAAATCAGGGTTTTTCTTCCCCTAGATGGACTGCCTTCCTGGGCTGCCAAGCTCCATCTACCCGAAGCAATTGGTTATAAGATGCCAGTTTTCCTCCCTCACCCATTCTCTGACTTGAACTTAGTTATCAGAGGCTGTACAATGTATATTTTATTTAATTTTTAAATTGGTATCACCCCAAGCAAGGCATTATAGCCACTAACACGCAAGGGGTTACAGTGTGTGGAGGAATTAGGAACAGAAATATTAGTTATGAGTAGAAAGAGAAAAGAGAAGTCAGGAGGACAGTAGATAGTGATTGACATTGCACTTAAATTTTTGCAGATTAAAATTAGCTAGAAAGTATGGAGTCAGAAGGGAGTTCTATAAACGAATAGTACAAGAAAAGAAACTGCCAGTACAGAAGTTATGGTTACGTCTAGCCAGCTTAACTGTAAATCGATGCAATCTTGCAGCCGGTCTAGTGTTGTGCTTAAATTGATACAGTCTAGGTACCATAGCAAAGAGTGAAATTAAGACAGAAAATGTTGCACAAAGCCAAAAATGGGGAATGGGGGAAAAAAGGACAGTCTTGTTCTGTCTTAACTTAAAACTTAGCTAGCCACAAACACTGACCCAAACATACCACAATATTCTTAACACCAAAACAACACATTCTTTCTTACTTTTCTTACTACATCCACCATAATACCGCATTGTCACTATGAAAATCCTAACATCCTCCATATGTACAATTTATTGTCTGTTGGGGAGGGGTGGAATAAAACAACAATTTAAAAACTAGCCCCAATGTGTACCAAAGCAAAGAGCTCATCCAAACAATTACCATGAAAGTATTTATAAAAAAAGGCACAGAGGGGCAACCTTATAGTGGTGGGAAAGTAACTGAAGCCGAGCTACCAGATCAGGACCAATAATATTGCAGATTCTTCTTTGGATCTTATCAAGAAGCTCAAGGTAAATAGCAGGGTCACTGGACCATATAGGGCAACAATATTCTAAGCATGGATGAAGGGTAGACTTATAGACTTGGAAGATAGATTCCAGAGAGAAAAAGTGTCTCACTTGACACAGTGAGTCAATTTTCTTAGCAGCAATAGCAAGGACTCTGGCAACAGGATTCTGCACCATGTCACACAAGCAGGAGAACCCAGTCATTTCTCCAACCACAACCATCAATAAATTCAATATGGTCTTTCCACTTAATGTCAACTGAGAATATTAACTCGAGAAAGCTCAATGAGTCACTTTCCTGCAGATGAAAGGCAGAGAGGAGTTTCTCTGATTAATGGAGAGAAATTCAGTTCTGGAGGCATTAAAATTAACATGTCATCTTTTGCCCCATTTAACAATGGACTGGAGGTCAGTTTGGACATCAGCTGCTATTTTGACCTTGCCAAACTGATCAGCCTTACTATCAAGGCAGTAAATGGCAGTGTCGTCAGCATAGATGCCAAGTTGAGAGCTGGTGTCATCAGGAAGGTTATTAATGAAGATTAAGAACAGCGTAGGACCAAGGGTGGAGCCTTGGTTGGCAGCCGTGTTAGTACAAAAAGATGTAGATGAGTGGCTGATCAGGACAACTTTAATTTCACAATTAGATAGGAATGACTAGATCAGCTCAAAAATTTTCCAGAGATACTGTAATTTTTCAGCTTGTGGAGAGATCCTGAACTCCAGACCCTTTCAAAGGCCTTTGTGATGTCCAATGCTACAGCCTGGGCTTCACTGTTTTTATCTAGAGCATGATAGGCTCTTTCCGCAATTATCATTTGTACATCAGCAGTTGACCTGTAAAAATGAAAACTTATCTGAGAAGAGTGTCTGCAATAGAGATGGTGAATGAATTCAGCATTAATTAGGGCCTCTAGAAGTTTCCCAAAATAATTAGAAGGTTAGTTGGATGGTCAGACTATTCCCCAGAGTTCTTAAAAATTTGAACAACAGATGATGAATTCCAGCAGGCAGGAAAGCAGAAGGCAGCGAGTCATTTATTATATAGTTTAGAGAGAACAGGAGCCAGTTCAAGAGCACACTTCTTAATGACTGTTACTGTGATACCATTGGGTCCATATATTTTGTGGGGATCAACAGGATCTAATTAGGTGTTATTTTTGTGTATGCCGAGCAAATCAGTGTGTGTGTGTATATATATATATATATATATATATATATGATGGACTCTCCTGTCGCTTTCGACGTACACGTGTCTTTCAGTTCAGTTTTTGTTTCGTATGAGACAACAATCCTGCATGAGATTTGCAAACAAATCCACACGAAGGGCATACTGAAGGGTTGACTGTCATATGAGCTGATGTATTAGCCCGAGATTTAGTGTTAATTCTTAATTCTCTTAGATCTTTGAGATGATTCTTTTCAAAGTTAGTTATACTTTGGTAGCAGGTATTTCTCCAGTTTGTTTGGTTTTCAACACCGAGTTCGAGCTTCTCTATAGGGATGTTTGCAGCAATTGTATTTAAGTTTGTCCTTGAGGCATAATCAAAGATGGCCTATGTTATGCTTACCATGAAAAAGTTGGCTATATAAGAGGATTTTTGGTATTCGATCATAACACATTCTGATAACATGACCACTTCAAGAGCACACATTGTGATTGCATCAGAAAGGATTTAATACCACTGACACCACATTTGATGAAAAGATCAGGGTTAGAGATTTTGTCGTGCCATGTATAACCGCATATTGAGCGAAGACAGTGTTTATGAAAAGCATCAAGTTGATTGATATGTGTTCTGTATGGCATTCACGATTCTGGTCCATAAAGAAGTGTGGTGAGAATGACTGCTCGATAGACATTGATTTTTTGTTTTCAGTGAAATCCCATGAACATTCCATAGACTATGCTTAATCTTCCCAAAGGCATTGGTTGCCTTTGATATTTGGTTAACCATTTCGGTATAGGCAGGTGGTTTTTGTTTTACACCCTTGACCTGCTTAGGTGATGGACAACTTCAGAAAACTTCTGTTTACAGTTTCAAACGCTTTGGTCAGTTCGATTAAGACTGTATAGAGTTCATTGTTCTTCTCATATTTGTATAAAGGATGAAAGTGAATAAAAAGACAAAAAAACTATTCTTAGCTGGCATGTTTTGTCCTTTAAGGGACTTTCTTAAGGCACAATTGTCCCTCTGAGGCCCAAAGTTCTGGGCACACAATGAGAATCAAATTTATTCTCAATGACCTTTTAGAGATTAATTTACAAATCATTACCCATTTGAGTTTTACTAATCTGACACAAGACCTCAAGTTTCATTCACCCCTGTAAGAATCAGGTTCACTTGGAACAATGCGTAAGCTTAAGCCTCTGGGGACTGTTCTACAATTCTCACTCTGTCACTCTTTTTTGTTGCTCTGTCACTCTCTCTCTCTCTTTTTTGTTGCTCTGTCACTCTCTCTCTCTTTTTTGTTGCTCTGTCACTCTCTCTCTCTCTTTTTTGCTCTGTTGCTCTCTTTTTTTTGTTGCACTCTCTCTCTCTCTCTTTTTTGTTGCTCTGTCACTCTCTCTCTCTCTTTTTTGTTGCTCTGTCACTCTCTCTCTCTCTTTTTTGTTGCTCTGTCACTCTCTCTCTCTTTTTTGTCGCTCTGTCACTCTCTCTCTCTTTTTTGTCGCTCTGTCACTCTCTCTCTCTTTTTTGTCGCTCTGTCACTCTCTCTCTCTGTTTGTCGCTCTGTCCTCTCTCTCTCTTTTTTGTCGCTCTGTCTCTCTTCTCTCTTTTTGTCGCTCTGTCACTCTCTCTCTCTTTTTGTCGTCGCTCTGTCACTCTCTCTCTCTTTTTTGTCGCTCTGTCACTCTCTCTCTCTTTTTTGTCGCTCTGTCACTCTCTCTCTCTTTTTTGTCGCTCTGTCACTCTCTCTCTCTTTTTTGTCGCTCTGTCACTCTCTCTCTCTTTTTTGTCGCTCTGTCACTCTCTCTCTCTTTTTTGTCGCTCTGTCACTCTCTCTCTCTTTTTTGTCGCTCTGTCACTCTCTCTCTCTTTTTTGTCGCTCTGTCACTCTCTCTCTCTTTTTGTCGTCTGTCCTCTCTCTCTCTTTTTGTCGCTCTGTCCTCTCTCTCTCTTTTTCGCTCTGTCCTCTCTCTCTCTTTTTTGTCGCTCTGTCACTCTCTCTCTCTCTCTCTTTTTTGTCGCTCTGTCACTCTCTCTCTCTCTCTCTCTTTTGTCGCTCTGTCACTCTCTCTCTCTCTTTTGTCGCTCTGTCACTCTCTCTCTCTCTCTCTTTTGTCGCTCTGTCCTCTCTCTCTCTCTCTCTTTGTCGCTCTGTCCTCTCTCTCTCTCTCTTTTGTCGCTCTGTCACTCTCTCTCTCTTTCTTTTGTCGCTCTGTCACTCTCTCTCTCTCTCTTTTGTCGCTCTGTCACTCTCTCTCTCTCTCTTTTGTCGCTCTGTCACTCTCTCTCTCTTTTGTCGCTCTGTCCTCTCTCTCTCTTTTGTCGCTCTTCCTCTCTCTCTCTTTTTATCGCTCTGTCCCTCTCTCTCTCTTTTGTCATCTGTCCTCTCTCTCTCTTTTGTCTCTGTCCTCTCTCTCTCTCTCTTTTTAGCTCGCTCTCTCTCTCTCTCTCTTTTGTCGCTCTGTCCTCTCTCTCTCTCTCTCTTTTAGTCGCTCTGTCCTCTCTCTCTCTCTCTTTTATCGCTCTGTCCTCTCTCTCTCTCTCTCTTTTCTCTCTTTCTCTCTCTCTCTTTGTACGCTCTCTCTCTCTCTCTCTTTTACCTCGCTCTCACTCTCTCTCTCTCTCTCTTTTCTCTCTCTTTCTCTCTCTCTCTTTTGTCGCTCTGTCCTCTCTCTCTCTCTCTTTTTGTGTCTGTCCTCTCTCTCTCTCTCTTTTGTCGCTCTGTCCTCTCTCTCTCTCTTTTTGTGCTCTGTCCTCTCTCTCTCTCTCTCTTTTTATCGCTCTGTCCTCTCTCTCTCTCTCTTTGCTCTGTCCTCTCTCTCTCTCTCTCTCTGTCCTCTCTCTCTCTCTCTTTTTGTCTCTGTCCTCTCTCTCTCTCTCTTTTTGTCGCTCTGTCCTCTCTCTCTCTCTCTCTTTTGTCTGTCACTCTCTCTCTCTCTCTTTTTGTCGCTCTGTCCTCTCTCTCTCTCTCTCTTTTTGTCGCTCTGTCCTCTCTCTCTCTCTCTTTTTCTGTCTCTCTCTCTCTCTCTCTCTCTTTTGTCGCGGAATCTTCTTTCTCTCTCTCTCTCTCTCTTTGTCGCGGAATGTTCTTTCTCTCTCTCTCTCTCTCTTACCCTCTGTCTCTCTCTCTCTCTCTTGCGCTCTGTCTCTCTCTCTCTCTCTCTCTTACCGCTCTGTCTCTCTCTCTCTCTCTCTCTCTGCCGTCTCTCTCTCTCTCTCTCTCTTGCCGCTGTCTCTCTCTCTCTCTCTCTTGTCTCTCTCTCTCTCTCTTGTCTCTCTCTCTTGCCGCTCTCTCTCTCTTGCCGCTCTCTCTCTCTCTCTCTCTCTCTCTTGCCACTCTCTCTCTCTCTCTTGCCACTCTCTCTCTCTTGTCGCTCTCTTCTCCCCATCTATGTTAATTAGTAAAGATGCATATTACTAAATCATTATCTAAAAAAAAAAATTTAGAATCTAAAAATATTTTTTGGCTTTAAATAACCTGCAAAGGGTTGATAAACAAATCAATCAATTGCCAAAGTGTGGAAAGATGTTCTGATATTTTAGGAAAAGGCTCCCATTTTTTAAGAAAATGTAAAATCAATATATATCTTAAAATTGCTTTAGTCAAGATATAAAATATTTAAATTTGAAATTAAATGTCGATTTCTAAAGAAAAACATTACCTTAATATTGTTGTTCTTATCCTTGTCTAATTAATTGAACTTAAGCCAAAAAAAAAAAAAACCCTGCTGTCTGTATGACGTTCATGTCAGCAATTTATTTATATAAAACGTTTTTTTATTGACCAAGGAAATCACCACCACATGCAGAATCCTTGTTGAAAATTTCAACCCACCCTAATCTATAAAACATGTTGGCCAAATGGTGGTGAACACAATTAATCTTCTGCCAATCCTTAAAAATTCAGCATTTAAAATTTCTTCAGGTGCCAAACATTGGCCATTGACGCAGGTGGAAGAGAAAGAGCTACAGTAAAAGTGTTCTATTATATGTGTTTTTTTATTTGTTAGGCGTGGCATTCTTTTTTTTTTTTTTTAAGCAGGCAATATCAGATGAAAGAAGGGAGAGGAGAAAAAAAAACAAACTTTCTTTGGGGTATCGAGGAGGGACAAAAACAGTGTCTAATTTCAAACAACATGAGCAGATGTTTGTGTACATCTACTTGAAGCTGAATTTCTGGATTTTGTTAAGAGCCAATGCTGGTAAAGTAAAAATTATATTCCTCACTAGTAACATGCCCCGAAGTTAAACATCAAGCACTATTTTACTAACACCAGCACTCTCTGTGTGTGTGTGTGTGTGTGTGTGTGTGTGTGATATATAGTTATCTACAGAGAGGCTGTTTAGCTGTATCACAGCTCATTAGTGTAGCTAGATTTCCAATTGCTTCAAGCCGGGATTGAAACCTGACTGATTTGGTATCAATCAGATTCTACACTCAATCTATCATTGCATGGCAGAGCAGAAGGGTATTTTTAACATTTTTGCTATGCAAAATATGTCAGTAGCTAGGAGAACATGATTCATTAGTAGCAGAAGCCACTGTTTATTAAATCACCCCTTCCTCTCTGAGAGTTCAATTGAATTATTTCAATATATATATATATTTTTACATTCTTCATCATCACTTGATAAGACACTGAGGGTGTTGAAACAAAATGGCTATTTTTGTAGTGATTTTATAACATATTTATGTTATAAATTTTTTAAAAATAAATAATTATATATATATATATATATATACACACACACACATATGTGTATATATATATATATATATATATATATGTGTGTGTGTGTCTAATTTATTTAAGCTGGTAGATGTAGTTGGTTCAAAAATAATTTGATTAAAAAACAGAACTTTTACTCGAATATGAGTATCCATCAGAACTAATGTTTAAACATAAAAAAAATTAAATAAGTAAAGCATGTTGGATTTAATCCATTTACTAAAAAGAAAAAAAAAAAAGTGTTAAGTTGAATATCAGCTGTGGACTTTCTCTGTGATTCTTTCTACCATTTTATACATCTTTTAAATGAAACTCTCTTTCCAGACTTATGCACACCTGCAATTGTATGCTTATTATATATATATATATATATATATATATATATATATATATATATATATATAGTTATGAAAAACTTGGTAATCCATATGGTTAATCCCAAGGAGGATGAAATCCTGAGAGCTCAATGTAAATCCAAAGCTAATATTTTCCTTTTTGGAAGTGTTATCTGATGATCCGACATCCTTTAAAAGGGCTCTGGTGAAATAAATTATTATAATGGTACCTTAAAGTGGTCTGTTTATCTTTTTATCTATATATATATATATATATATATATATATATATATATATATATATAACCAGTTTGTGACAGGAAGTGGTAATTCCGAGGAGGATATAAATCCAGGGAGAGCTCTATGTAGACTACAGAGCATTATGATGATGATAAGAAGATGGAGACTTTAATTATCCATTTCATTTATAATTTTTATTTCATGAACACTAAGATGAACATCAAATTATAAATGAAATGTGTAATTAAAATCTCCATCTTCTTATTATCACTGTATTTTATCATAAAGAAACAATTTATACAAAGAATTACATAGCAATGTTAATGTGATTATTGGTGAAATCACTTCACTAACAAGACTTTAACTTACTATCAATTCCTTGAATAATAAGATGTCTTCCATCTGACAACATCTCTAATATAAGGATCTTATTATTCAAGGAATTGATTGTAAGTTAATGTCTCATTAAGTCTTGTTAGCGAAGTGATTTCGCCATTAATCACATTAACATCGCTATTTAATTCTTTGTATAAATTGTTTCTTTATGATATAATATATAAACTGAACACTAATATATTTACAACATCAGATCCACAGCACAGTAATAATCAGATTCTTAAATTCTGTGGAAAACTAAGACATTTTTACTCTACTAATTGGATTATACTTAAGTCCATTTCACTTTAACAAATAAATACATATAACAAGAAAATTTCGTGGATTTCTAACTTTTCAACATTCAAAAATTTCTCACTTGATCGATTTGAACAAGAACTCTAGCATTGGGACATCGCATGCTCCAAAACATATATTTAACTGTTAATAAATAGCATAATTTAAAAAAAACAAAAAAAAACAAAACATCTTTTAGTCTACATATGTTTCATCTTAGTGTTTGCCTCTGTATGGGAAAATTACTCCCTGAAGATACTGACATAGACTTTCAAATTTGGTAGAGCTTCATGATAGAAATTGAATGGTACCTATTTTATATCTCTAGATATCCTGAGATATGACCTTCGACCTTTGCTAAAAAGGTGAATTTTGGAAAATAGTGCCATATGTGATACATGATTGGGCAAACATGTATCTTTCAATACATGACTGACGAGGTAGATTTTTTTCTTCACAGGTAGGTTGCCATTTCTTTCTGCAGTAGACTGGTTGCCAACCAAAGCTAAAGAACCCAGTCTCTCCTGCTATTCAGCCTATAGTTGTGGGTAGGGAAAAGAGATGGATTCATATCTTTCCCAAGGGTTTTTGTGTGTAAGTGAATCTAACAAACTCAACTGGGAATTGAACTTGGCCCTACGAATTTACATTCTGAGCCAATACCCATTACACCACAACGCCCATCCAAAATAGTCACTAAGTTTAAATATCAATATCTCGGTTATTTTCTCACTTAAAAAGCTAAATTATATACCATTTTAAAGTACTTGGATAGATCCAAAAGGTGATCTGTTTATTTTTTTGTTTAAAGGTCAAATAAGAATATTCCATGTTCATTTACAAGCATTTTGGCTTATCTTTCCATGTATGTTGTGGTGCCAAATTCCATTTGAATTCTTTTCAAAATTTGTACTTTTTGGGACCTCTTTTCACAAGCTGAAAACTTTCATTTTAATTGTGTAATAATTTAACTTTCATCAGATCTTTTGTGCTTTTCTACACAGGTAGAGTCTTGAGAAATTTTAATCAAAGTAACTTTAATTTTCTTTCATACTGCTTGAATTTTTCCTGCTCTTTATTCCTCATTACTGGTTTTTCAAGTTTCTAACTCTTGGTTTCTGATTCACCAATCATTGACGGTGACTCATTCAGAAGTTGCAATTCATTTTCAGTAACTACAAAAATGCTAGAAGGCTATCATTGGTCTTTAGCTGATGTTCCAGAAATTTCAGAAAACTCAGGTAATGCTGTTAATTTTATTTGACAACGGGTTTGCTTGTTAATCCCTATGTAAATGTTAAGAGTCTATTTTTTAAATACTCGTTTCAATGTATCACTTTTTCAGATCAAAACTTTTTTTAAATATATAAAAAAAAAAATGAAAATCTGATTGTTTTATGCAAATGTGCCATGTCAACAAAAATTTGTTGACCATTGTCATTTGTTACATATTTCCATATCTTACGTTATCTTAACATTAATTCATGACACTTTTTTTAAATACTTATTTTCATTATGTCACTTTTTCATTTAAAAATATATTTGTTGTATAATAAAAATGTAACAAAATCAAAAATAAGTTTGTTTATTTCCTGCCAAATTGGCCACAAATAATAGAAATTCACTTGATTTTATGATCATAGTTTTTATGTGAATGTTAATCAGCATTCAAAGAACTTTCTAAAAATATAAAACATAACCATATTGGAAGATAAGAAAATGCTAGTATATAGTGGCAAATACCAAAATCCGCCATTTTGAATTTGAACCCTTGTAATTCAGGCCACAGTCAAAAATCCACCTTAAAATTTCGGACATATCTTACCACAAAGCAGACAAATTTTTTGTCAAATTTAAAAAAAAATCAGTTATGTTTTTTGAGAAATTAAAGGTCAAAGCTCGAATTATCTTATTTCACCTAATTACATTATTCGGACTATATTCCTCCTCTTTGTCGCCATATTCATTTCAACGTTTCAGCCATTCTATGCTCCAGCCTTCTTCAGGTGGTTGGAATGTTGAACTGAACCCTTTATTTCACTCACTGGGGTAGACTGTTCTAGTTCCATGTGCCATGTTTAATGGATGTCAGTTATCAGTTATCTCCTGTTAATAAATATGGCAACAAAGATGAGGACAATAGTCCGAATAATGTAAATAGTGTATATAATAACTTATCTCAGAAATATACAGATACTTATTTCACCTTTTAAACAAAAAATTAAACAGATCACCTTTTAAATCTATTCAAGTACTTTAAAATGGTATATAATTTAGCTTTGTAGGTGAAAAAACAAAAGAATGACTCATGATTGAATAGATAAGGCTGAGAACTTTTCAGTGTCTTCTCATATGTATGATCCATGAAAGTTTGGTTAATTTTTTAGGCAATCAGAACAAGGATTAGTTTATAAGGCAGTATTAAAGTTTACTTGATCAGAAATGCCTTTCCATTAAAAACACATTGGGTCTAATGACTTTCTCCTTACAAAGTGGAGTGGACATCTAAATCTCAATCAGATTTTCTCAGATATGGATATCTACTAAAAATGACATATAAATGGATAAAAATCCATCAGTTCTTTTAGAAATAGCTTATATATATATATATATATATATATATATATATATATATATATATATATATAAAATTACTTAACTGCAAATTTTCCTGACTATGCAGTTTTGTGGTAATATGTCCACTTACCTGTAACGGCATTCACCGGGGTGGGTTGAGCCAGCTCCAATTTTGGAGTTTCATGGGAATTTGAAATTCACAAGCGGTCCCCAACCCGCATGTATAGCACATGAGATTTGATTATAGTGGTGAAGTTTCATTGGGACCATCCACACATTTTGAAGGGCGAGAATACAGAGACTTGATGCACTATGTGCCACAAGGTCCCCAAACGACCCTCCGCAGGTTTTGAATTCAGAGTTTTCCTTCTCCGAGACCAGTTGCCATCCAAGGCTATAGAACCCAGTCTGTCCTGCTATTTACTCATAGCTGGAGGGAGAAGAAGAGGATTCATACCTTTCCCAAGGGTATTAGCACATAAGTGAATGTAATGGGTTCGACTGGAATTCGAACTTGGCTCTCTGATTCCTCAATCAAAGCTGCTATCCATTACTCCACCGTGCCTCCACCAATATGTCTACTTGTCAAAAGGTTAATCCATATATTAAATATTTCCAATTGTAATAACTGCTTTTTTTTTTTTTGTATTTTTTTTAATTTTCATGTTTGCACCTTTTTTTTTTTTTTAACTCCATTATGTATGTGTCCATGTTCATGTTTTTACATGTGCCCACATGCTCCTTCATAATTGTAATTGTTGTGTAATTTATGATATATATATATATATATATAAGACTGTATAAGAAAGCTTAGATATAAAATTAGTAATAAAAGCTTCTTCAATTTTCTGTCCTGGATGTAAATTGTCCCTTTTAATTCTAAAGGAAATAAAAGGGAGACAGACCTTTTTATTAGTCAAACACAAATGAAGAAAAGATTTGTTAGCAGCGGCAGTTCTAATTTTACTTTTAACTTTTAACAAAGAATTCAATCTACTGATTAAATCATATGGGTACCTTGTCTTTGTGCTTGACTAATAAAGTCTTTTCTCCCCTTTTATTTCCTTTAGAATGAAAAGGGCCAATTTACATCCAGGACACAAAATTCAGGAAGCATTTATTACTAATTTTATATATATATATATATATATATATATAAAAATAAAATAAATCCAAGAGGATAGAATCCAGGTAGAACTCAATGTCCGGGACAGAGTAAGGATATAATAAAAAGGCTTAAACACTACCTTTTTATTATATATTATTAATTAAAGAATAACAAACTCTTAAAATCCCATAGGTAATAATAATTTTTATTTCATGAGAGCTTTAAAAAAGCAGCTCTCAATCAAGACCTACAAACACATTACCTATGTGATTTTAAGTGTTTGATATTCTTTAATCTTACTTATTATAAAACACAGATTGTGTGTCTGTATGTTTATATATTGGATTGGATTTCCTATTTTTCAACCGATTTCAGCAAAACTTCACAGGACTACGTAAAATTACCTTGCGGTGGTTCTGACAGCGCCAAAAATGGGAAAAATATAATTGTTTTTGCACAAAATCAATTTAAAAACACAATTCTGTCGCCAGAATGAAAGGGGGACAACTCATATCGAGTTATACTTATTATAAAACCCAGGTTGTTTGTTTGTGTGTGTGTTCGTTTATATATGGGAATGGATTTCCTACATTTTTCAACCGATTTCAACAAAACTTCACTTTTTTTTTTTGGCAGGTAGTGTTTCTTATTGTCTTGCACACTTTTTTCTTTATTTTTACATTCAGAATGCTTTAAAAATTCCATTTACAAGACAATTGTTTATAATAAAATTCTATTCAATCGGTAGACTCATAATGATTGAAAACAATGTTTTTGTTTGAGTTTGAGTTTGACCAATTTGTAAAACAAAACAAAAAAAAAAACTAATTAAGACATGCGTGTCCGTCAACTTTAAACAATAATCTTTGTCAATTTTATTTTTCAGTCTTTATGATCGTCGATACTTGATCTGTCTCTTACTGTTACATCCCCGGGCAACGCCGGGCTCTACTGCTAGTTAATAATAATCTATCCCTGTCTTTTGATATAGAGATCTCCCTGGAAATTTCACATGGATTATCATATTGTATCATTAATTTATTTATATATACATACATAACTGAAGCTAATTTTGTTTATCCCAGGTTTCCTGGTAGAAATCAGGGCGGGACCTGTCAGTCATATAAAGAGACACACCTGTTCTACCACATGATGGTTACACCTGTCCCCAATCCTCAATGTGATAAAGTCTGTAAGGATGAGAAAGCCCTATAACAAAAGGAAAACTTAGCTGATGGCTTTTATCTTCTGAGGACTTTATTAAGTCAAAAGTCAAGTTTTATTTTGTAACATGTATTTATATACAAGAGCAAATATGTTATTGGTTTTTCAAAATTTTTAATTTTAAGATTGCTTATAAATATTCATCTGGTTAACTAAAATTCAGGCAGACAACATCAAGTAACGCAATTCAATGTCTAGTAAACAAAAGTCAGTAATCATGAATTTTGAAAAAATTATTTATGCAAATTAGTATTTAAATTATTTTAGTTTGGGATTAATTTATATGTATATTTTGAATAACATGAGGTTATGAATATAACTGTTTTCTTTTATGTTATTCATCATCTTCTGTCTTCTTAAATCTTGTTTCTTTCTTGTCCTTTTCCCTATTCCTCCTCACTAAAGTCTCCTTTCTCTTTCACTCCCAGTAACCCCTTGCATCTTAGTGGCATTATCACCATCCTCTGTCTTCCTGAGACCTGTTCTTTTATTGTCCTTTCTCCTTGCTAAACTCTTCTCATTCTCTTTCACTCCCAGTAACCCCATGCGTCTTAGGGGCATTATCACCATCCTCTGTCTTCCTGAGACCTGTTCTTTTATTGTCCTTTCTCCTTGCTAAAGTCTTCTCATTCTCTTTCACTCCCAGTAACCCCATGCGTCTTAGGGGCATTATCACCATCCTCTGTCTTCCTGAGACCTGTTCTTTATTGTCCTTTCTCCTTGCTAAAGTCTTCTCATTCTCTTTCACTCCCAGTAACCCCATGCGTCTTAGGGGCATTATCACCATCCTCTGTCTTCCTGAGACCTGTTCTTTTATTGTCCTTTCTCCTTGCTAAAGTCTTCTCATTCTCTTTCACTCCCAGTAACCCCATGCGTCTTAGGGGCATTATCACCATCCTCTGTCTTCCTGAGACCTGTTCTTTTATTGTCCTTTCTCCTTGCTAAAGTCTTCTCATTCTCTTTCACTCCCAGTAACCCCATGCGTCTTAGGGGCATTATCGCCATCCTCTGTCTTCCTGAACACTGTTCCTTTATCGTCATTTTCTTCTTTTCTCACTATAATCTTCTCATTTTCTTGCACTCTTTGTAACCCATTGCACCTTAAAGGCATTATCACTTTTCTTAAATCAATGAATCTATATTTTCGTTTTGAAGTTCTTGAAGGAATGCTAAGTGCTGACAAAATAAGTTTTCTTGTTTTGGCAGTTCAATTTTTTCATTATTTATTAACTTGAATCAACTGGGTATGGACTTGAAAATATGTTTGATCATTTAGTTCAATTTTAAGTAGATTGGTTCAAGTCAAGTTCTTTTTAAGCACCTCCTTATAAATATAAGTAAATTTTAAATATGCTGAGTATTTATTTTCTTTCTGTTTTTGCTCTCATGTCAAATTGTAAGATTATTGATTTTTGTCTCTGCAATGAAAATGCAAACATTAACTTATTTTTAGTATACTGATCTAAACCTATTTTTTTAATTTATTCTAGAAGAGACTTTATTATTTGTGCAAAAAAAAAAAACTGTTTAAATTTTCAAATGATCTCAAAGCAAAATTTTAACAAGTTGCTTTTTTTTTCTTTTTTTTTTTTTTTTAAACATTGCTTATTGCAGTTCTCAAGATGCATGTGGTTACCTGATTTAGCACACATGGAATCAAAGAAATAACCAGCCAATAAATTTCTTTGAATTATAGTGCAGGTTGTGAACTTTCTTATTGGTCGAATTATGAAACCTGTCTACCTCACCACTATAAATAGACTTTAACTAATTTAGCTTGTTTTTTTTTTTTTTTTTTTTAAATGAACTGGATTTTCATGTCATGGGAGCTTTTTTTTTTCTGGTATGCAACAGAGGAATCTCTGTTCTTAGTTTAGCATTGCTAGCTATACACAGGGTGCATTACAGATAATTTTGCTCTGGAAATGCACCGAGTATCATCTACCATGTATTCAATTGTGAAAGCAGAATAACACATCTATTTTCATTATGTCAAAGCTCCCAAGAAAATTAAATTTCAGCATTAAATGACCCATCATTCAAATCAAAAATTTACTTTCATTTTTCTGAATTTTTAAAAACTTTATAAATTTATTAGGGTTTTAATTTTGTTTTGCAGCACATGCACTAATATTGTGGGATAATAATTATTTATCTTAAATGAAGAATATATTTTCACACACACACACACACACACAGTGATATTTTTCCAAGTGTAGCTCAGATGTGGCACAAGGCTGAAAGTAAGGGGCATCCAGTGAAGATTGAACTCACAACTCGGTTGTAATTGTTCCTAGTGAGACAAGCTAGCTAACCTTTATACCACCTTGCAGTGCCCCACCACACACACACATATATATATATATATATATATATATATATATATAAGAAAGTGAACATAAGACGTCAACACTCAGGCGACAGGCTGTTTCTAGCATGAAATCAGGCATGTCGCCTGCATGAGTGTTGAAACATGTCCCTTTTTTATATTTACACACACTCTCACTGATATTGAGCACTTTATCCCATAAATATAGCACACCTTAAGCCTATATTTCTTTATATATATATATATATATATATACACACACACTTTTATCTTTTAGTTATGTAAATTTTTGTTCTTTCTTTATATATATATATATATATATATATATATATAAATTCGTGAGGAGGCACAATGGAGTAATGTATAGCAGCTTAGATTGAGGAAGCTGAGAGTTGAGTTCGAATTCCAGTCAAATCCATTACATTCACTTATGTGCTAATACCCTTGGGAAAGGTAAGGATCCTCTTCTTTTCCACTTAGCTATGGGTAAAGAGCAGGACTGACCGAGCTTTGGATGCCAACTGGTCTACCACAGAAAGAAATGGCAACCATAACTGGCTGATATATAATTCCAAGCTTTGAATAAGCAGCTCTAAATAGTCTGCCCAAAATTAGCCTTCTGGTATAAAAGTGCTCCATGCCATAAAAAAGACACAGCATTTGAATATTAATTCAATAACTGGCCACTAATTTAAGTTTCATGTGCTTGCACACAGTCTTCAGGTAGGCAGCATGCACATATATATATATATATATATATATATATATATATATTTATTTAAATTTATTTTTAATTTTTTTAAAACAAATAGAACAAATTACTTTGTATGCAGAATGCCTAAGTTCATAAAACTGTAAAAAGTCAGGTATTGATTTTGACAATATTATTAATAGGACTCCCACTTTTAAAAGGGTTAAAAAAAAAAAAATCAGTATTTTTTTTAATTCCAATTTCTTCATTTAGTTATACATTTTTTTTTTTTTTTTTTTTTTTTTTTTTTTTTTTTGGTGGCAATGTGTGAATGACAACCCATTAAAAATGGCTAATAAATTAGTTAAAATTGATTGGGACACTTTATTAAAAGAAAAACTATAAGAATATTAGAAAAGCTGACCCCCCCAAAGAAAAAAACCAAATTTTTCTTGCCTGACACATTTAGTGAAACCTTGAGCAGCAATATATATGAGGTCTTGTCAAAAGTATCAGGACTGTTGCTAGTGTTATGCTGAGTGAAGCCACTTGTCACACACTGGCATTAAACTCTGTCACGCATATACACTAAGTTATAATGTTCTTGTTCACTTTTGTTGTTTAAAGTAGTACCTGGAAGGAAAGTGTGCAGAGTGCGGTTGTCTTATCATACCACAGACATTCCCTCAGTGACCATGGCTAGTGTAGCACAAAATTCCCCATGTCTGACAAACACCATATTCTTCAGATCTCTCTACTTACGACTTTTTCCTCTTCAAAAATCAAATTCCTCTTGAAAGGAACAAGATTTCAAGACATTGAAAGAGTTCCAGGTATGCTTCCATCAATGGATAACATGTGTGACTTCAACAGGGAACTACTTCAAAGGAGATTAAATGCTGACTTGATGTGTGTTGTAGTTTTCTCTTTATAACATCAGTCCCGATACTTTTTGTTCAGCCTTCATATAAAAAATGATGGAGGATTAAAAAATCCATTTAAATATTACTGTTGGGTACACAACTGAAGTTAGCAGATATAGATTCCTACAAGTTCTGACGAGAGATGTATGATCCTTAAATAGGTAATTTAAACCTTGCACTATCTAGATGGTCTCTCATGGCTGGACCATAAAAGGGATATAGGTTTGCTTCTTGGTGGGAAGCACACTCTTCTTTAGTAGGACTTTTTGATCCAGGCCAGTTGTTATTGATTTCAAAAACGGGTTTAGCAATTCATATATGTACCCACTATAAATAACAGTAATATGAAATATATATAATCGCATGCCCTCTACACATGGTGTTGAAATGTTCTTGGTATTTTTTGGGGGGGGTTGTTTGTTTTTTATGGATTATCAACCTTTTGCAGGTTATTTAAAGTCAGAGTATTTTTGGATTGTAAGAATTTTGAAGGGAGTTAATGATTTACTGATACAAGTCCTACTATTTAACCCATAGCTGGTGGAGATAATGTACCTTTTCTAAGTGTATTTGCATGTAAGTGAATATAATAAACCCGACTGGAATTGGAACTTGGTTCTCAGATTTCCAATTTTGAGCCATTATCCATTACACCACACTTACATCCAAGCTTACAGCATCTGGTATTCCCAAGCTGTCACCTGTCTATGTACTGTCCAGGTTTGATGTTGCTTAAATTAGGCGATCAGACAAGAAATGGTGTTTCAAGAATGACCATATGAAGGTCTTGGTCTGATCCACTTAACCCAAATATGACCAAATGGCTAGATTTTTATTTGAAATTTTTTTTATTTTCCTTTAAGGACTTGTAGGTCAGAACCTCCTCATAGATGCGGAAATTTTGTATACCTACAATATATCAATGTATAATTCGGTCCAGAAAACCAATGATGATCTTTCCTTATTGATTGATTGATTGATTTTTTTTTTTTTTTGGTCTGGTTATCTGGCATGAAAACTGATCATGGCATTTGTACCATTGATCTTGTTGCTATGGCAACCATTGTTCCGTGTGGCTTGTTTCCCTCAGTTGCAACAGCCACATGAACAGATGGACATGATACAGCTCTTAGGTATTTATCAAAGGCATGACCATCCCTCTCTCCCTCTGGGTAGATACTCTCTCTCTCCATGTTGGCCTGAGAGGTATATTTCCTTCCTTACTCTTTTTTTCTGCTCTCTCCTCCTCCTCCTTACTCTTTTTTTCTGCTCTCTCCTCCTCCTCCTTACTCTTTTTTTCTGCTCTCCTCCTCCTCCTTACTCTTTTTTTCTCTGCTCTCCTCCTCCTCCTTACTCTTTTTTTTTCTGCTCTCTCCTCCTCCTCCTTACTCTTTTTTTCTGCTCTCTCCTCCTCCTCCTTACTCTTTTTTTCTGCTCTCTCCTCCTCCTCCTTACTCTTTTTTTCTGCTCTCTCCTCCTCCTCCTTACTCTTTTTTTCTGCTCTCTCCTCCTCCTCCTTACTCTTTTTTCTGCTCTCTTCTCCTCCTCCTTACTCTTTTTTTCTGCTCTCTCCTCCTCCTCCTTACTCTTTTTTTCTGCTCTCTCCTCCTCCTCACTCTTTTTTTCTGCTCTCTCCTCCTCCTCCACACTCTTTTTTTCTGCTCTCTCTCTCTCCTCCTCCACACTCTTTTTTTCTGCTCTCTCTCTCCTCCTCACTGTCCTTGTTAGACTTAGGTAAGTTTTCTCTCTTTCCCATTCTGTCTCCTTTAGGCATGTTTCATTTCTCACCCTCATAGCTATGTTCCCCTTCCATACTACCCCTCCCATTGTCCATACTCAGCAACTCTTTTTATAGATTTTAATATTGAGGAATTTGTTTGTTGTAAATGTGTTGGCTATAGAATACAAAGAAAGGATATGAAAGGCAATTCAAAGCTCTATGCTTTAATTTTATTTATATATATATATATATATATATATATATAATAATTGTGTATTTGGGAACCAATCCCTTTTCTAAACAAGTCTTATTAAATATGACTGACAAGGTACTGCGGTTAAGGTTTTTTATTTAATTTTTCTTGTGTTCTTATAATTTTCATCTTTTCTGTGTATAAATTACTGTAATTCCCCATGTATAATACGCTTTTTTTTCTAAAAATTAATAAGCAAAATTAGAGGTGTGTATTATGTGCAGATACCAAAATTCCTTTAAAAAATTGCCGCTTCATAGGTCGATTTCAGTTGCAAAATGACTATTCACCATAAACATCTGACAATTTGACACTAACATTTGGCGATTACAACTCCATAAGCATGTCAAATACAATTATCTATACCTAAACTTACAAATGTAAAATAAAATAAGAATTATCATAAAACTAAATTAGAATAATATTATTCTCTGCTTAAAACCATTTTTTAAGAAGAGTAGGAAACTCTAGCCATAATGAAAAAGGAGAGGTACAGTTTATAGGGTTTTATTACCAAAAAACGGGTGCGTATTATGTGTGAGTAGAAGCATTTTCTCACACTTTCAGCACAATTTTAGGGTGTGCGTATTATAGATGAAGGCATATTATACATGAGGAATTATGGTATGTAGAAATTTTTTTTTTTTATTTTTTTTTTTTTTTTTATACTTTAGGACTTCCCCAGACCAAAGTGATGTTTACATTGATGTAAATACATATATGCACAAAAGAGGGTGGGGTGCTGAAATTTTAAACTTAAAAATTTTTTTTTTTTTTTTTTTTTTGTGTTTAGATATATAGTCTAGCCAATTTAATTTATTTTTTTTTTTTTTTTTTTTTTTAAATTGTTGTTTTTATCACTTTTAAGGAAATATTCCATGTGATATCAGAAAATCTGCCAAGAACAGTGAAATGTAAGAACCTGGACGTAAATTTACTCTAGCCATCAAAATATCTGTTGCCCCACATTTATTCATCTTTGAGGAAATTGTCCAGCATTCACTGCCTCATAGGAGGATTGACATTACATCACAGTTCAACACTCTTTTCTTTGTTTCTATCAAATACAAATAATATAAAAAAAAACTTCTAGTATACGTTTTATAACTGTAGAATACTTAACGTCAAGTTACTCTACAAGTGCTACTAATATCATGTAATCCATTACTAGTCACAGTTGGGTCATTGGCGACTGAAGAGGTTCCCTCATCAGGCTTTTCTAGACACACTACAGGATTAGAAACAAGACCTGTCAGAGCGGGGAGGTGGGGGTTACTTAGGATCAACTATCATCTAACACAGTGATGTAGACAGGGCTTCTTTGCAGTGATGACACAGAACCACTAGGTGAAGTGCCTCCTCAACTACCCAAAATGGAATCGACGACTTTATGGGTTATTTAATGCTGAAATCTAAATATTTTGTACGTAATTTTATGCTTTCAACTTTTTGAGGCGTATGGTGGCCGTTAATAATTAAGTATGACTCAATACTTCATTGATAAGATAAAACAGTATTTAATTACAACCGCAAATAAATACTTAGCAAGAACAAAGAAGTAAAAGTCAACCAAAGATAATTAACTGTTTCAGTGATTACCTTGGTAGTAGCTCAGCTTAACATCCGGTAAAACCTAAATTGTCAACACAGTCAGTAGCCTGACACCGCTATTTATACACCTGTTGGAAAAAAATATATTCATAAGTCCAGAGTGTCACACTTGAGCTTCAGTGTTGGTAGTTACTTATTTTCTTCCTATATGACACAACTACAGATATTTTGTATATAATTTTATACTTTCGAAGTAAAGGTATGTTTTTTTTTTTTTTTTTTTTTTTTTTTAGATATGTAGTTTATAGGTCATAAAATGTATTGTTGGTATTTATACCGCTGTCACATCTAAGCCCCCCCTCCCAGTATTCCCAAGCGGTAGGTGGCAGTAAGGCAAGAAATCAGAATTCCACAGATGAAAAGTGTGACAGAAGAAACTATTGAATAGCGCTTAATGTTATATTTAGCTAGTTCAGCAAGGAAACAATGAAACCTAACTGCCAATCCTGTAGTACATTTGAATTCAGGCAGTCGAGATAGCAAGATCGAAAACTCGTTAGGACAACTGTCATGAAAATATATACATAGAAAAGTACAGAGGAAAGCCATGAAACAGTATTAGGAAAGTGACTAAAGTTGAGATGCCAAGTCAAGACTCCTCACATTACAGACCCTTCTTTTGATTTTGTCAAGAATCTCAAGAAATATAGCAGGAGCACCAGACCAGATGTAGCAGCAATATTCAATGCACAGATGAATGGCAGATTTATAAATGTGCAAGACACATTCTGATGAGAAAAATTATTTGGAACAAAGCAGTGAACCAACATTAGTAGGCCTAGCAATTGATGCAATATAGACACTCCAATTCATGTCAGTAGAAAATGCAATACCAAGAAAGCACAAGGCAGCTGCTCTCCTAGAGGTTAGCATCAGTCATGCTGATGGATTCAATATGATTAAAGGATGGCAGTCTTATTTTGGAGTTGTTAAAATTTACAAGCCATTTCTTGCCCCAGTTAACAACTTATTGGAGGCTGTTTTTGAGAGCAGCTGCCAGTTTTATTGGAATTATTATTAAGGCAAGAGTGATAGTTGTGACATCTGCATAAATGCTGATTCAGAAATTAGGTTCTTTTTTTTATTAGGTTCTTTTTTTTTTATTAGGTTCTTTTTTTTTTTTATTAGGTTCTTTTTTTTTTATTAGGTTCTTTTTTTTATTAGGTTCTTTTTTTTTATTAGGTTCTTTTTTTTTTATTAGGTTCTTTTTTTTTATTAGGTTCTTTTTTTATTGATTTGTTTTCTACGGCTTATCAAGCCTTTGCAGGTAATTTAAAACCAGAAAATATTTTTAGATTGTAAGAATTTTTTTTTTTGTAGTTTAGTGATCTTACAAATTCATAGCTAGGGGGAGAAGAGGTGGAATTTTACTTTTCCATACTTCAGTGAAGTGTACAGGAACTGGTGTTTAAATGTGATGTGGCTGATGCTACTTCTAGACTGGTTTCCAACCAAGGCTAAAGAGACCATTCTTCCTGTTTATTTAATCTACATATAGTGGGGTGCGTGTGTACAAAAGTTAATTTCCAAAGAAGTGATTGATTTTTAGTCATTAATCCAACAGATTTTATTACTTAAACATTTCTTTTAGTGGATACCCATTTTGAGTAGTTTATTTAGTAAACAGTATATTTATTTTCATCTACCAGTGTAAATATTTGAGAAATCTTATTAAATCTCTCTCTGGATGTGTGTTGTGCTGTAACAGAAATTGGAGGGCTGATTTTTTTTTTTTTTTCTTTTTTTTTTTTTTTTTTTTTTTTTTTTTTTCTTCTTCCTAAGTAGGTTAACTGACAAGAATGGAGCCCCAGGGTCGGAGAGGCACCACATGCACTGCAGCCACCGTAAAAGTGGTGTTTTTTAGGCACGATAGCCTGACGTAGCCCAACTCTCTCCAGGCTGGTTTTGAATTCAGTTTCCCTTCTTCTAGACTGCTTGCCACCCAAGGCTATGGAACTGTTCTGCTATTTACCCATAGCTGGGTGGAGAAGAGGATTCATACCTTTCCCAAGAGTATTTGAATATAAGTGAATGTAATGGATCCAACTGGAATTTGAACTTGGCGCTATGATTCCTCAATCTGAACAGCTATCTATTACTCCACTGTGCAAGTCGAGTATGTTACATTCATTTACATGCAAATGCCCTTGGTAAAGGTATATATCATTCTCTTCTCCCCCATCTATGGGTTGAATAGCAGGACAGACTGGGTTCTGTAGCCTTGGTTGGCAACTAGTCTACCACAGAAAGAAATGGCAACCTATTGTGGGAAAATCTTCCCTAGTCAGTCATGGATCAAAAGAGATATGATTGCCCAAGCATGTATATTTTAACAATTTTTTTTTTTTTTTTTAAGACATGGAGTGACAGGGTTTTAATAGATTTCTATTCTGAGGAAAAAATAGAAATCGATTAAAACCCTGTCACTTATTAGGTCATTTGTAGTGGTGTGCAGTGATATGAGTCTATTTTCAGGGTGTATGTTTAAATTTGTTTGGCCTTGAAAAATATTGCATCATCTGTTATTGCATCAGATTTTTTCCCACCCAGTCACTACTGTCTCGACTGTCGATTAGTTGTCCTATGGCTATTGTCTGTGCTGGATGCTACTCCAAGGAAGCGTATGAAAATTGTAACACTGCATAAACACACTATCAAGCCTTATCAGTGAGCAAATCAAAGTACTATATAGACTAGCCTGGAAACTCTCATGATTTAAATCCAGTTGAGAATCTGTTGTCAATCTGCAAGAAATGACATTGTGGAATGGACATATGAAGTACTAACATGTGCACTGGGTCATGTTGAAAAAAAATATGAAAAAAAAAAGTAAATAACTGAATTATTTGTTTTGTTTCAATTAATTTGCACAAGGGTGTATCTGTTTAATTTGTTTACCAAACATGTTTTCATAGGAGATATTTGCAACTGAAGCAGTTGCATCTGATGCAAGAAATAGTTTCTTAATTTTAATGTCTTCAAAACAAATCGGCTTTCTCTTTATTATCTTTGAGAACGTGATGCCAAAATCCACAAGAGTAACGCACAGTGCCTTCTTTGGTCTCATGCTTTCCACAAAAATGAAATGAAAAGATTATATTGAATCATTTGTTAAGTCTGCTGATTAAAAAGTCAGTTTACTATGTCATGTGAGGCAATTTTTCTGATGATCACATATCTTGTATAAGTCGGCCGGTCATCCATGCATTGAATGTTGCTAACCATATCTGCTTCGGTGTTTCTGCTATAGGAAAACTTACCTTAGCCAACTTTCACCTATTAGACATTGAATTGTGTCACTTGGTGTCCTCTATAGCTTTGCCTGACTTTTCAGCTAACCTGACCAATACTGATAAGCGTACATAAATTTTGAAATTTTGCAAAACCAATAACATTTTTGCTCTTGTATATAAATATGTGTTACAAAAAAAAATCTTTGCATTTGCTTTGATAAAGTCTCTCACAGGACAAATGTGTTTAACTTTTGCGTCTTTATTCATATCGTATTTTTACAGATATATTTTATCTGAAATTTTAAATATAACAGATAATGAATCTCTGTTTGATCATGAGTTGTTTTAAACTCCGTATATTTGCTTTAATTTCGGGTAAAAATAAAGACAAAAAATTGTCCAACGTTGGATATTTTTTTTTATTAAGCTGTTTTGTGATCTTAGCTTTCAGCTCCTGAGCGACCGTTATTTTTGTATAGCAACAAAATATCATCTTTGATAGTGAATATCATTGTTTAAATGTCTGTATGATCACTCTTTGAAGATGGCTCATGTGAGCTGAAAGCTTAGATCAAGGAACAGCCAAAAAAAAAAAAAAAATATCCAAACGTTGGACAATTTTTTGTCTTTATTTTTACCCGAAATTAAAGCAAATATACGGAGTTTAGAACGACTCATGATCAAACGTAATGGATATTCATTGTCTCTTATATTTAAATAATATCTGCCCTAATACATTAAATTTTATATATATATATATATATATATATATATATATATATATATATATATATATATATATCAATAGTTTGTAGGGATAATTCTAAGGAGGACATTAATCCAAAGAGAGCTCAATGTAAATTACAGAGCAATATTTTGACTACAATATTATGAGGGTCCTTAAAAATTCAAATACCCTTAAGAAAGTGCCCGTATGATGAGATGAATGTAAATTCATGAAGGAAATTATATGTGAATGAATTTTTAAGGATTCTGTACTCATATAATTAAAATGCATGTCATGATAATTACGTTTAAGCATGAAACAGGCTGTTGCCACTAGGTGTTGATCCATGTCTACACACACACACACACACACACACGTGTGTGTGCGTATATGAAAATAAAGAAAAAAAGGAAAACTGATTTTAGCTGATGTGTTTCGCCCTGTGATGGCCTTTATCAAGACAAATGTAAATATACAATATACCTCAGGCTAACTGAAAAGTTTAGGTAAATTTAAATTTGCTAATTTTACCCCAATGTTTCAGACAAAAATGATGTAACAATTCAGTAGTAAAAGTGTTAATCAAAAAGGATTATTGCTCAGTTATAATTGCCAAGGTTTCATGGCCATCATGAAGATTTGTTAGTATATAGAGAAAAAAAAAAAGAGGAGGGGAAATTGTAGAAGATGATTAACACAGAAACATTCCTTCATGGTTTATTAAATAATCAATATGTTCATTTGATGGTGATAAAAATAAATAATTACATATATATATACACACACACACATACATTATCTGTTTATATTTTTGAGATGAGGTTTTGTAACTATTTACATAACCAAAGAGTTGTGAGTTCAATACCTGGCCATGGCAGAGAGGAACAAAACTTGGGGAGTTAGGGTTACTAAAAAGAAATAACTGAAACTGAGATATTCAGAAAAGGCATGGCATGTGGAACTAGAACAATCTACCCCAGACAAAATAAAGGGTTCTATTCAAAATTCCAATGTATATCACCTGAAGAAGGCCAGAATGTACAACGGTCAAAATGTTCTTAATATGACAATAAAGATGAGGACAACAGTCCAAACAATGTAAATAGTGTGTATGTGTGTATGTCATATTCAAGAAAACATGTTTTTAAAAAATGTTGCTGCCCAACTAATATATATACACACACACACACACACACACATATATAGTAATGGATTGTTTTATTTATTAATCCAACAGTTTTATCAATGTAAATGTTATCTTAGTCCATTAATCCATTACTTGTTTAGCAATTGCTTTGTTTATGTTTGGATATGAAACTGAGCAGATATAAAATTTTGAGTCAATGATGAGAAGGATTTCACTTAAAGGCACCTATACAGCCTTCATCATCATCTTGCGGCCTCAGCCGAGATTGAACTCACCAATACTTTGATTGGTGTAGTTCATAATCTTGTCAAATAGCTGAATTCTTGATTCTTCACTAGGGCTATCAAGGGTGTTTTTTTATCATTGACACCAACACTAAATGGATTGCCAACCAAGGCTCAGAGACTCCATTCACCCTCCTCTAAGAGCAGGTTTGAATTCAGAGTTTTCCTTCTCCTAGACCAGTTGCCATAGAACCCAGTTTGTCCTGCTATTTACCCATAGCTGGAGGGAAAAGAAAGAGGATTCACACCTTTCCCAAGGGTGTTAGCATGTAAGTGAATGTAATGGATTTGACTGGAATTCGAACTCAGCTCTCTGATTCCTCAATCCAAGCCGCTATCCATTACTCCACCGTGCCTCCATACAGCCTTACATGATTGGCAAAAGTTCTTCATGGCTGAGTTGGTTAGAGCATGCCAAATTTAACAACGGATTCTCTTACAAAGGGTGACACAGGTTTGAATCCTGCTGAAGGGTGCATATTTTTCTTTAATAAGATTTCTTGAATATGCAGGCTGGTCCACAAAAATAACGATACTGTTTAATAATTAAACAGAATGTCTACTCAAATATGGGTATCCGGTAAGATTACATTAAAGTGATAGAATATATGTATTTTTTTTTTTTTTTTAATAGACATGTCTGAATGTTTTTCTGTGTGTATGATTTATTTTGCATTATTATCATATTAATTATAATAATTATTCTGTTTAAGATGTAGTTTTTGTGCTGTTTGGCTAGTAGGCATGTTTATTTCAAGCTTCTTAAATAGACAAACATGAAAAGAAATGAATAACACAAAAAATAAAGGGCTAAGGGAGTGACCGAAAGCACTTGGGACAGTTGACATTTTTTGCATTCATTTACTGTAATCAAAAGGAAAAATGTTAGAATGTTAAAAACTAAAAAAAAAAAAAACAAATTTTCCTTGATGTCGTATTCAACAAAACATGTCTGAAAATAATTTTGCTACCCAACTTACACACACACACACATATATATATATATATATATATATATATATATATATATATATATATATATATATATATGTGTTACAGTTACTTCAAGGGAACTGGAAATAAACTTATTCAAACAACAGATCCCTTTGAAGAATGAACAATTCCAAGAAACTTCAAAGTCGGGGAAACAACATCAAAAAAATTGATATTTACAATTAAGTAACTTTACCAGATTATCAATGGTCTGTTTTTAATATTATTATTATTATTTTAACATTTTTAATATTGAGCACTATATGAAAATATCTGCTTTACTTTTTAACTATTATATTCTTAAATTGTGTGTGTGTGTGTATATAATAAATATATACATATAATATATATATATATATATAAATAAAAGTGAACATTGAAGTCGACACTCAGAGGCATCAGGCTGCCTCATGCTGGACACAATCGTCAGGTCTAATGATTACGTCCAGCATGTAATATCCTGTCGCCTCTGAGTGTTGACTTCAATGTTCACTTTTATATTTATATACACTCTATCTCTGATATTGAGCACTTTATCCCATAAATATAGCACACCTTAAAACTATATTTCTTATATATATATATATATATATATATATAAAAAAGAAAGAACAATAAGATATATAATCCGGTGTTCTTATAGATATTTTTATTTTTACAAAATAGTGCTCAATGTAAATTTACAGAGCAATAATACTATAAATTAATTGATTTAAAATATGTTTTTTTTTCCGCTACACAAATTGATTTAAAATATGTTTTTTTTTTTTTTTTCGCTACACAGTTCTAACCATGTTTCAAAAATGGAAGCTAAAAGTCACAAATTTAATTTTGCAATTAAATTAAAAACATTAGTTCCATTTCATCCTCAAGTGAATTTTGGAGTAACTTTTAAAATTACTGGGTTTTAAAGACACAGCTAAAATCCCGTTTCCATAATGTATATATATATATTTTTTGACCACAATTTTTATAAACAATAATTTAGATTAGATTTTTTTTTTTTTTTTAAGAATTTCCTGAATTTAGTCCTTTCAATGAATATATTTCCAATATACTTATATAGTGATGATTAATGGTGCTCTATTAATATGTCCCTACAAAACTAATTAACTGAGCTTGTAAATAAACTAAAAATCGAACATACAATAGAATTCACTTACAGACAAATAGTACTTTCTTTCTTAGACATTGTTACACCATAGTGAACATTGCTAAAACAATGTATTCATCACAAATCAACTTAATGAAAATTGTCTCAGAAAATTTTATTCTCACCATAAAATCAAATCCAGAATAATTATTGGATTCTATTTGAGAGCACTCAGAATTTGTATGAAGAGGAATACAAGAACTGTCTGAAAAGTAACTCGACTGATGTTATTCTTTGATGTAAGAGGCATCGTCCACACTGAATTCTTGCCACAGAGCCAGATGATCAAGCAGCAAGTCTACAAAGAGATTCTGTGGTATTTGCTTCACTCAGTGTTCAAGAACAGATGAGAGTTGTGGCAGGAAAAAATTGTGGCTGCTTCCCTATGACAATGCACCTGCTCACAATACCCAGAGCATCTAGCAGTTGGTGGCTGAGAACATCATCATCATATTGGAACCACCTCCCTATTCACCTGTTCTTACTCTGTATCAGTTTCCCCCTCAAGCTCAAGGGGGTCATCACGACGATACATTTTGAAGATATGGAGGCCATCAAGAGGGCCGTAATAATTAAGCTGAGAGGCATCCAACAAGAATCCTTCCAGCAGTGCATAGAAGCGTAACAGAAGGACGGAAAATTGCATTAGACTCTAGGGAGTTTACTTTGAATGGGGAAACTGTGTAGTTTGTTGTTTTGGAATTGAAATAAATTGTGACTCCAATCCCATTACTTTTCACACAGATCTTGTATATTGAAAATACTTTTAACCTCCTCCTTAATAGAGCATCATTAATCATCACTATATAAGTATATTGGAAATATATTTATTGAAAGGACCAGATTCAGGAAATTCTTAAAAAAAAAAACAAAAAAAACATCTAATCTAAATTATTGTTTATAAAAATTGTTAATTGTGAAAAAATATATATGGAGGCACTGTAGAGTAATTTATAGCAGCTCAGATTGAGAGATCAGAGTTCAAATCCCAGTAAATCCATTACATTCACTTACGTGCTAATACCCTTGGAAAAGGTGTGAATCCTCTTCTTTTCCCTCCAGCTATGGGTAAATAGCAGGACAGACTGGGTTCTATAGGAGAAGGACAACTCTGAATTCAAAACTTGCAGAAGGTTGTTTGGGGACCCTGTGGCACGTAGTGCACCAAGTCTCTGTATTCAGCCCTTCAAAATGTGTGGATGGTTCTGCACAAAACCTTCACCACTATAATCAAATCTCATGGTGTCGGGCTGTCGGTTTCCTAGGAACTGATCCGCTTGACCCTCATACATCGAATATTTCAACGAAGAAATAAATTGAATAACATATGTATTTTCCCTTTTTTTTCCTCGGTAATATTATAATTTTAAACTTAGGATTTGATATTAAAATTAAAAACTACTATCATATAATTTAATAATTATTGGTTAGAATAAATTCTTTTTTAATTTTACCCATATTTTAACGATCTGAATAGCTATTATAACATGACTTCGTTGTCAGGCTTTTGAATTTTCCTATACTTGTATTTTGATTGGTCAATCTAGCTTTTGGAACAACGTTTTCCCCTTGTGAAAGATCGTCAACTAAATTAAAACTTTTAAAACCAATTGCTTTGCATTCAACATCATCACTTGATAAGACACCGGGAGTGTTGAATCAAAATGGCTATTTTTGTAGGGATTTTATAAATTTTCTAAATAAATAATATATATATATATATATATATATATATATATATATATACACACACACACACACACACACACACACACACATATATATATATATATATATATATATATATATATATATATATATATAATATAAATACAAAACAAATGCTCGTAAAATATTTAAAAATAGAAGACCAGAGCATTCTGATTAACTCGATGAATAAAAATGTGTTCTACCCACCAACATGTGATACCCTGTCTTCTTCAGCTGCTGACCAGGGGTGATATCATGGTTTCGGTGGCTATATCCTTGATATCACTCCTGGTTGGCAGCTGATGAAGACACGGTATCGCACGTGCTAACACACGTATGTTAAAAAAAAAAAAAAAATTGATATTGAACACAAAACAAAAGCTCATAAAATATTTCAAAATAGAAGAGTGTACCATTCTGACTAACTCACTGAATCAAAAGGAATTCTACCCACAAAAGCAATTACAACTACTTCTAAAACAATAAAAGACTTAATACAAAACGAATTAAGCGAAAACTTGATGGAATACCATGGATAGAACATGTGAGCAATGAGAACATTTTATGGAAAATGGGAACGAAAAGGATACCTACTTACAATGACTTGAAGTTTTTGGGACACTCAATGAGGAAGGAGGGTTTGGAGAATTTAACACTCATAGGACATTGAGGAGCAGAAAAGAATATTATGTAAACTACCTACAAGAGGGCTTATAAGGGGAAAGTTTTGCTTCCAACTACAAAGGATGTGGAGAGCCATGATCTGCCACTTCTTAAGAAGACAAGGTTCTGTTGCTTTTTAAAACATAACTCAGTAATTTTTTGATTCATAATGAAAATCCTCTGTCTAGTGTGCAACTTGTGCTTGAACTATCTAGGACAGTTGCCTTACCAATTAGGCTACAAAGACTCACAGCATACATCTAACTATCCAGCTTTCATTCTCCCCTCCTTTGTTGGTCCCATTTATTCAATGTTTTTCCTTTGTTTACCGCACCCCCCCCTCTGTTTCTTCAGACAAATTTGGGCACATGGCAAGATTCATTCAATGCCAACTGGGGCCAAAATGAATTTTGCATCAATAGCAGGTCCTTAGCTGATGCTAACTTTATTTTATTTTAAATTCATATTTGATTTTTTTTTTTTTTTTTTTTTTTTCAAATGAAACCTTGTGTGTATGGATATTTATTGAAATTAATTCTTGTCTGGCAAGAGAACTTCAGGAGGACCGAACACCTTCATTACCAACATCAATCAGATAAGTCTTTTCATGTATTTGTTTTTCTTTCCTTTCTGTGTCTATTGATTTCATGTTTAGTAATTGTTTCAGGAAATGACATTTGCTATAAATAGTATTAATGTTGAAAACTCGGATAAGCTGCATAAATTCATGCCTGAAAGCAGAAAAATGGGAGTGGGGTGCAGTTGAGTATGGGTTATAGCGTAGGATGGTAAGCAAGGCCAATCTCCTATGGTTCTGATTGGCTATTTTTTTCCCCCCTTCTTCTATCACATTTACAAATAAGCACCATAGACATAAGGTAGAGTGCTCCCCCCACCTCCTGTACCCAAGCATGCATGTTAGTTTTATTTCCTGTTGGTGATTAATCCAGGTGAAAGCCAGTTTCCTTTTTTTCCCTTTAACCCCCGCTCTCTCTTCCACTTTGCTTTCTCTCTCTTCCACTTTGCTTTCTCTCTCTCTCTCTCTCTTCCACTTTGCTTTCTCTCTCTCTCTCTCTTCCACTTTGCTTTCTCTCTCTTCCACTTTGCTTTCTCTCTCTTCCACTTTCTCTCTCTTCTCTTCTCCACTTTGCTTTCTCTCTCTTCCACTTTGCTTTCTCTCTCTTCCACTTTGCTTTCTCTCTCTTCCACTTTGCTTTCTCTCTCTTCCACTTTGCTTTCTCTCTCTTCCACTTTTGCTTTCTCTCTTCCACTTTGCTTTCTCTCTCTTCCACTTTTTCTCTCTCTTCCACTTTGCTTTCTCTCTCTTCCACTTTGCTTTCTCTCTCTTCCACTTTGCTTTCTCTCTCTTCCACTTTGCTTTCTCTCTTCCACTTTGCTTTCTCTCTCTTCCACTTTGCTTTCTCTCTCTTCCACTTTGCTTTCTCTCTCTTCCACTTTGCTTTCTCTCTCTTCCACTTTGCTTTCTCTCTCTTCCACTTTGCTTTCTCTCTCTTCCACTTTGCTTTCTCTCTCTTCCACTTTGCTTTCTCTCTCTTCCACTTTGCTTTCTCTCTCTTCCACTTTGCTTTCTCTCTCTTCCACTTTGCTTTCTCTCTCTTCCACTTTGCTTTCTCTCTCTTCCACTTTGCTTTCTCTCTCTTCCACTTTGCTTTCTCTCTCTTCCACTTTGCTTTCTCTCTCTTCCACTTTGCTTTCTCTCTCTTCCACTTTGCTTTCTCTCTCTTCCACTTTGCTTTCTCTCTCTTCCACTTTGCTTTCTCTCTCTTCCACTTTGCTTTCTCTCTTTCCACTTTGCTTTCTCTCTCTTCCACTTTGCTTTCTCTCTCTTCCACTTTGCTTTCTCTCTCTTCCACTTTGCTTTCTCTCTCTTCCACTTTGCTTTCTCTCTTTCCACTTTGCTTTCTCTCTCTTCCCACTTTGCTTTCTCTCTCTTCCACTTTGCTTTCTCTCTCTTCCACTTTGCTTTCTCTCTCTTCCACTTTGCTTTCTCTCTCTTCCACTTTGCTTTCTCTCTCTTCCACTTTGCTTTCTCTCTCTTCCACTTTGCTTTCTCTCTCTTCCACTTTGCTTTCTCTCTCTTCCACTTTGCTTTCTCTCTCTTCCACTTTGCTTTCTCTCTCTTCCACTTTGCTTTCTCTCTCTTCCACTTTGCTTTCTTTCTCTCTCTTCCACTTTGCTTTCTCTCTCTTCCACTTTGCTTTCTCTCTCTTCCACTTTGCTTTCTCTCTCTTCCACTTTGCTTTCTCTCTCTTCCACTTTGCTTTCTCTCTCTACCACTTTGCTCTCTCTCTCTTCCACTTTGCTCTCTCTCTCTTCCACTTTGCTTTCTCTCTCTTCCACTTTGCTTTCTCTCTCTCTCTCTTCCACTTTGCTTTCTCTCTCTCTCTCTTCCACTTTGCTTTCTCTCTCTCTCTCTTCCACTTTGCTTTCTCTCTCTCTCTTCCACTTTGCTTTCTCTCTCTCTCTTCCACTTTGCTTGCTCTCTCTCTCTTCCACTTTGCTTGCTCTCTCTCTCTTCCACTTTGCTTGCTCTCTCTCTCTTCCACTTTGCTTCCTCTCTTCCACTTTGCTTTCTCTCTCTCTCTTCCACTTTGCTTTCTCTCTCTCTCTTCCACTTTGCTTTCTCTCTCTCTCTTTCCTCTCTCTCTCTCTCTCTTCCACTTTGCTTTCTCTCTCTCTCTTCCACTTTGCTTTCTCTCTCTCTCTCTTCCACTTTGCTTTCTCTCTCTCTCTTCCACTTTGCTCTCTCTCTCTTCCACTTTGCTTTCTCTCTCTTCCCTTTCTTTGCTTTCTCTCTCTCTCTCCCCACTTTGCTTTTCTCTCTCTCTCTCTCTTCCTTTGCACTCTTCTCTCTTCTTCCTCTTTGCTTTCTCTCTCTCTCTTTTCACTTTCTTTCTCTCTCTCTCTTCCACTTTGCTTTCTCTCTCTCTCTCTTCCACTTTGCTTTCTCTCTCTCTCTCTTCCACTTTGCTTTCTCTCTCTCTCTCTTCCACTTTGCTTTCTCTCTCTTCTCTTCACTTTTGCTTTCTCTCTCTTCACTTTGCTTTCTCTCTCTTCCACTTTGCTTTCTCTCTCTTCCACTTTGCTTTCTCTCTCTTCCACTTTGCTTTCTCTCTCTTCCACTTTGCTTTCTCTCTCTCTTTCCACTTTGCTTTCTCTCTCTCTTTTTGCTTTCTCTCTCTCTCTCTTCCACTTTGCTTTCTCTCTCTCTCTTCCACTTTGCTTTCTCTCTCTCTCTCTTCCACTTTGCTTTCTCTCTCTCTCTTTCCCTTTGCTTTCTCTCTCTCTCTTTCCACTTCCTCTCTCTCTCTTTTCACTCTCTCTCTCTCTCTTCCACTTTGCTTTCTCTCTCTCTCTCTCCTCCCTCTGCCTCCTCCTCTTCTTTTTGTGCATCCTTGTTTCCCATCTCTCTCACTTTGTGTCACTCTAAAAAATGTCAGATTGCATTAGATTTACTTGACTTTTGCTTTGAAATTGAATAAATTGAAGTCTGATCAGGAAGAATCCCACCCCTGAAAGCCGACAGTGTGCCACCAAATAAAGTCAAGGGACTGTTAAATGTTAAAATTGGGGAGGTGAAGAATATGCTTAAGTTTTCAAAATTCCTGATAAATATCTCAGAATATAAAAATAAATTCTAAACAAGTCTGGATTATAAATCTGACTGTTCATTCTTTTTATTTAACTTATTTTTTATTTAAAACTGGACACTTCCTCCAGTGAATTCCCATTCATGGTAATGTTGACACAGGTGTTACTGTCTGTGCTATTTACCATTACTTTAGATTTTTTGGAGCTGACCTCCATTCTATATGTTCCTGCTCTTTCAAAATGTTTGTTGGTCAAGTCCTAGGCTCACTGTTTTGAGGTCAATGTCATCTGCAAAATGTAAGTTACAGATGGGTCTGCCACCGATAGAGATTGAAGGATCATGGTCGTTCAAGTTTTCTTGCATGATTCTCTCTAGAAATAGGTTGAACAATGTGGGTGAAAGTATGCATCCCTGTTGCATGCCGAGATACCCAGGTATCTCCAATTCCCGTTGGGAATTATTACAATTACTACCTTATGTTTTTGTTTCTTTTTTGACACTGTTATGTAGACATATGGGATAGTTTTTCTTTCCATGGGATAAATGTAAATATGGGTATATAATTTTGTGTATGACTTAGTGGTATAAAACTCTCTCTGAGAAAAAAAAAAGTATGTTTGTCATTCCTTTCTTTTCAGCAATATTATAACATGGATATAATAATGCCCATAATTGGGGAATTGCAAACTGGGGAAATATTCACTTTCTTCCATAGCTCACCCATTAATGTTAACATTCCGCACTACTTCAAACAAAAGGTTAGGAAGGTAGCCTCCATCTATACTGGAAAGAGCGATAACAGCTACTGGACTTGAGAAACCTATTTTCCTGAAGAGGTTAGGAATGTGGCCTCCATTTATACTGGAAAGAGCAATGACAGCTACTGGATTTTAGAAACCTATTTTCCTTAAAAATTGTTCCAAGAGAAAGATTTTTATAAATTTCCTCCAAAAGCAGTACTGACTACTCAGTTAATGAATGCCAAACAGTTTATATTACCATACATGGAATTTTAAAGTGAAGCCTTTATATAATCTATGGAGGTAGATTCTGTTGTCCACGATTCGGGATGTTTTGTCTTGTTATTTATTGCTTCTTAATTGTGGGTTCAATCCCTGGTCCAGGTAGGGCCACTAAGTGGAAATAGGGTGAGCAATAAGAGGGCAGTTCTAAAAAAGAACAAAATGAGATATCCCCTACACATGGGCAATTTAACCTGTAAATTTTGAAATTCTCTAAAGGTTACCTTGATCAAAAGCTGGAGGGCACAGGGGTTGAAAAATTATTGCACCAAAGATAACAACATTAGTCTCAATGTGAATATTATAACTCATCTAAGAAATTCTTACCTCAAAAACAAATCACAAAAAATTTTCAAACATTTACCAATCTGTGTCTTGTCACACAAGGCTACAACAGTATTTCACTTAGAGAGAATCAGTCACTAACAATTGCCTGTGAGATCAGTCTGTTAATTATTGATTTACCTGTGTTTCTCTCTGCACAATGCAAATGCATAGACAGTTGCTATTTAAATTGTGTCTAGAGATATGTGTGTGTGGCTTCACACACTCTCCATATACTGTAGCACTTTATAGGGCGGGGTATTGATTATGTCATCTTGAAAAGTCTGGGTAGGGAATTCCTGTTGGATATTTTTGCAACAGCATTAATGGCTATTCTGATATTGAAGTGTGATTGGTTTAGGAAAAGTGCAGTGTGTATGGGTGGGGAGGTAGTGTTTACTTGGCAAGCACTTGCTGTATTAGTTGGTTCTTCTCTCTCTGTCTCTAGCTATCTCTCTAGCAATCTCTCTGTCTCTAGCTGTCTCTCTAGCTGTCTCTCTAGCAATCTCTCTGTCTCTAGCTGTCTCTCTAGCAATCTCTCTGTCTCTAGCTGTCTCTCTAGCAATCTCTCTGTCTCTAGCTGTCTCTCTAGCAATCTCTCTGTCTCTAGCTGTCTCTGTCTCTAGCTGTCTCTCTAGCAATCTCTCTGTCTCTAGCTGTCTCTCTAGCAGTCTCTCTAGCAGTCTCTCTGTCTCTAGCTGTCTCTCTAGCTGTCTCTCTAGCAATCTCTCTCGCTATCTGTCTCTCTCTTGCTAGCAAGTAGGCCATAACCGACATCCACAGAGGAAAAAGTTGAAAGAAGCCATTGATATTTGAGGAAAAGGTCACTGACACAAATTAAATTGGTTTGATTGTTACCCCCTATTGGCTCAGGTTGCAATGTCTGACCAATTAAAATTGAGACCAAAGAAACCCTACATCAACACGAACATCACTATCATCATGGTCCTGTGTCTGTCTGTTTTGTCCAAAACTTCTATCTTTTGTGTATCTCTGTGTGTATGCACACACAGAGCACTTGTTGAGGAAAACCAAATTGGTATAAAGAAAAAAGTCCATGTGTGCTTCATATAGTTTGTAAAATAGAAATAGCGTGGATACTTTGCTCAATAAAAAAAAGTCAAACAAAATGGTACCGATGTAGTCAGTACAAGAAATATTTATTCGTATTAACCAGGTGACAAAAATGAAGCATGGAGATTAAGGTTCCAAGTTCAGAATTTTCAAACACAGAACCTTCCGAACTTGGTACGTTAATCTCTGTGTTTCTTTTTGTCATGTGGTTAATATTATTATTTTTCATTACATCGGTACCCTTTCGTTTGACTTTGTTTTATTGACCAACTTAACTACTTTATATATATATATATATATATATATATATAAAAATAGGATAAAGAACAAGTAGGAAACAGGTCTTAATCTAACATGTTTCACTTTATTGAAGCATTGTCAGAGATCAAGATAGAAATGATGAAAAGCAAAGAGACACAGATTAATGGTAAGTTGTATTTGGTTATTTCTTATTGGTTAGATACGTGTAATGAAGTAACAGATAATATTCAAATATGTGTGAGAAACATTCTGGTCACTGAAGTGTGTCAAAGTTCAAACACTCTCGTCTTAACACTGTAACAACATGGGACATAACATTTCACCAATGCTTGCCTTATTAAAAAGGAACATAACCCTTTTAAGAGAAAAAATATTATGACAACATATTTATAGCAATACAACCAACAATCAACACGTTTAAATACTACATTATTTCCCCATTTTTCTATAGATCCATTAATCATGAATCTAACTTATTTTTAGCCAATATAAAAATCAATGAAGATATAAATAAAATGTACAAGACATCTGCTTTAATGAAAAATCAAACCAAAACAAAATTTTTCGAAACATCTTGCTGTCATCTTACTGATTTTTACACACTTCAGTGTCCATAATGTTTATCACACATATTTAAATATTATCTGTTACTTCATTACACATGACACATATTTAAATATTATCTGTTACTTCATTACACATGACACATATTTAAATATTATCTGTTACTTCATTACACATGACACATATTTAAATATTATCTGTTACTTCATTACACATGACACATATTTAAATATTATCTGTTACTTCATTACACATGACACATATTTAAATATTATCTGTTACTTCATTACACATGACACATATTTAAATATTATCTGTTACTTCATTACACATGACACATATTTAAATATTATCTGTTATTATTACACATGACACATATTTAAATATTATCTGTTACTTCATTACACATGACACATATTTAAATATTATCTGTTACTTCATTACACATGACACATATCTAATCAATTAGAAATAACCAAACACAACATAACCATTAATCTGTGTCTCTTTGCTTTTTATCATTTTTTTCATCATTTCTATATTGATTTTGACAAAGCATTAATAAAGTGAAACATGTTAGATTAAGATCTGTTTCCTACTTGTTCTTTATACTATCATTTTATCGGATTCCTGTCGATACTAGATCTAAATTTCATCATCTATTCTATTCATATAATATATATATATACACACCTTATACACATTTTAGTGTCCATAATGTTTCTCATACATATTTGAATATTATCTGTTACTTCATTACACGTTACATGTATCTAACCAATAAGAAATAACCAAACACAACATCAATTGGTGTCTCTTTGCCTTTTATCATTTCTATCTTTGATCTCGTACCATTTCATTAAATTCAACAAACAATGTCTGTCTTTAAGTTTTCAACTATTATGTATATTAAGATGAAAATTATGGATAAATTGTCTGAATTTCATGTTCTGTATTTTCCATTTTTTTCACTCTTCTTCCCCCCCCCTGGTTTCCCTCTCTCTCTCCCCCTTCCCCCTTGGTTTCCCTCTCTCCTCTCTCTCCTCCTTCCCCCTGGTTTCCTCTCTCTCTCTCCACCTTCCCCCTCCTGGTTTCCTCTCTCTCCACCTTCTCCCCGGTTCCCTCCCCTCCACCCCTTCCCCCCTGGTTTCCCTCTCTCTCTCCACCTTCCCCCCTGGTTTCCCTCTCTCTCTCTCCACCTTCCCCCCCCTGGTTTCCTCTCTCTCTCTCTCCACCTTCCCCCCTGGTTTCCCTCTCTCTCTCTCTCCACCTTCCCCCCCTCTCTCTTCTCCCACCTCCCCCTCCTCTCTCTCTCTCACCTTCCCCCCCTGGTTTCCCTCTCTCTCTCTCTCTCTCCACACCTTCCCCCCCCTCTCTTTCTCCTCTCTCTCTCTCTCTCACCTTCCCCCCCTGGTTTCCCTCTCTCTCTCTCTCTCTCCACCTCCCCCCCTGGTTTCCCTCTCTCTCTCTCTCTCTCTCTTTTTCCCCCCTTGGTTTCCCTCTCTCTCTCTCTCTCTCTCTCCACCTTTTCCCCCTGGTTTCCCTCTCTCTCTCTCTCTCTCCCCCTTCCCCCCCTGGTTTCCCTCTCTCTCTCTCTCTCTCCCCCCCCCTTTTCCCCCCCTCTCTTTCCCTCTCTCTCTCTCTCTCCTCTCTCTCCCACATCTTTTTCCCCCTTGCTTTCCCTCTCTCTCTCTCTCTCTCTCCCCATCTTTTCCCCCCTTGCTTTCCCTCTCTCTCTCTCTCTCTCTCTCCACCTTCCCCCCTGGTTTCCCTCTCTCTCTCTCTCTCTCTCCACCTTCCCCCCTGGTTTCCCTCTCTCTCTCCACATCTTTTTCCCCCTTGCTTTCCCTCTCTCTCTCCACATCTTTTTCCCCCTTGCTTTCCCTCTCTCTCTCCACATCTTTTTCCCCCTTTTTCCCCCTCTCTCTTCTTTTTCCCCTCTTTCCCTCTCTCTCTCTCTTATTAAGAATTGTGCTGTTTGTATGTTCAGCTATATTCTGTTTTATGAGAAAGATTACAGTGATGTCATTTGAAACTGCAATAAAAGACTGCATCAAATATTGTGTTATATACACACTCATATACCTATTAAATATTCTATGCACTCTTCAAGATAATGGACCCTGTGGTGAAAGATATTTAATATGGATTGTTCATTTTGTATAACCACTTTTAGGATTGTGAGTCTGTGATGTGCTGATCTATCTACTTCAACAACTGACAAGTCAACCTACAAGAGAGTGTGGTGCATGTATAGCCTATGTAAGAATTTTTGAGGTCCCATGTTATTGGTTAGAAGTTCTCTACTGGCAAATAATATTTTTAATGGCTTTTTCATCCCTTTTTTAATTAGGATGTGTCTAGTTAGGTAGAATAAATTAATGATTATATATTTTTAATTTATATTGAGATGATTGCTTGTTTTTTCTAAATTAACGTTAATTCTATTTGTTTATCAGCAACATGATTCCAGAAGATATTCAATGTTTCATGTTGCCGAGTTATATAAAAAAAAGTGTCTAAGGAAGAGATTATTTTGGATCGGCAGTCTTGATAGAATTCAAAAGTGTCTACATTTTCGGATGAGGAATTATATTCCACTCTATGACCCCTTTCTCAGACAAAACCTCTTGCCAATCTATTGCTATTTCCATAGCAGTTCTTCTGACTATAGTTATTTCTCTTAATTCCACCAATTCTGACTTTCACGGCTAAGTCCTGTCATGCTATATACACTAAGGCAGGTTGATTTTGGAAAACTGGTATTGTACTCAATTTAAAAGTTGACAAATGCTGACACAAAATATTTTTTTCAAATTGTTACCATTTTTTGAGAAAATGAGTTTAAAAGGTGAAGTTTAGGTTCAAAATTGTAGTGTTGGAATTTCATTTTGGTTATCAGTGAAAGCCTTATAGCATTTATTTACTGAAGCTTTACAAATTGTATATGCTCTCTCTTTTCTCTCTCTCTCCACCTTTCTTTTCTCTCTCTCTCCACCTTTCTTTTCTCTCTCTCTCCACCTTTCTTTTCTCTCTCTCTCCACCTTTCTTTTCTCTCTCTCTCCACCTTTCTTTTCTCTCTCTCTCCACCTTTCTTTTCTCTCTCTCTTTCTCTCTCTTTTCTTTTCTTTTCTCTTCTCCACCTTTCTTTTCTCTCTCTCCACCTTTCTTTTCTCTCTCTCTCCACCTTTCTTTTCTCTCTCTCCACCTTTCTTTTCTCTCTCTCTCCACCTTTCTTTTCTCTCTCTCTCCACCTTTCTTTTCTCTCTCTCTCCACCTTTCTTTTCTCTCTCTCTCCACCTTTCTTTTCTCTCTCTCCACCTTTCTTTTCTCTCTCTCTCTCCACCTTTCTTTTTCTCTCTCTCTCCCACCTTTCTTTTCTCTCTCTCTCTCTCCACCTTTCTTTCTCTCTCTCTCCACCTTTCTTTTCTCTCTCTCTCTCCACCTTTCTTTTCTCTCTCTCTCCACCTTTCTTTTCTCTCTCTCTCTCTCCACCTTTCTTTTCTCTCTCTCTCTCCCACCTTTCTTTTCTCTCTCTCTCTCCCACCTTTCTTTTCTCTCTCTCTCTCTCACCTTTCTTTTCTCTCTCTCTCTCCACCTTTCTTTTCTCTCTCTCCTCCACCTTTCTTTTCTCTCTCTCTCTCTCCACCTTTCTTTTCTCTCTCTCTCCACCTTTCTTTTCTCTCTCTCTCTCCACCTTTCTTTTCTCTCTCTCTCTCCACCTTTCTTTTCTCTCTCTCTCTCTCCACCTTTCTTTTCTCTCTCTCTCTCTCCACCTTTCTTTTCTCTCTCTCTCTCTCCACCTTTCTTTTCTCTCTCTCTCTCTCCACCTTTCTTTTCTCTCTCTCTCTCTCCACCTTTCTTTTTCTTCTCTCTCTCCCACCTCTCTTTTCTCTCTCTCTTTCTCTCCACCTCTCTTTTCTCTCTCTCTCTCTCCACCTCTCTTTTCTCTCTCTCTCTCCTCCCTCTCTTTTCTCTCTCTCTCTCTCCCACCTTTCTTTTCTCTCTCTCTCTCCACACCTCTCTTTTTCTCTCTCTCTCTCTCCACCTTTCTTTTCTCTCTCTCTCTCTCCCTTCTCTCTTTCTCTCTCTCTCTCTTTTCCTCTCTTTTCTCTCTCTCTCTCTCCACACCTCTCTTTTCTCTCTCTCTCCACACCTCTCTTTTCTCTCTCTCTCCACACCTCTCTTTTCTCTCTCTCTCCACCTCTCTTTCTCTCTCTCTCTACCTCTCTTTTCTCTCTCTCTCTCTCTTTCTCTCTCCCTCTCTTTTCTCTCTCTCTCTCTCTCTACACCTCTCTTTTCTCTCTCTCTCTCTCACCTCTCTTCTCTCTCTCTCTCTACACCTCTCTTCTCTCTCTCTCTCTCTACACCTCTCTTTTCTCTCTCTCTACCTCTCTTTTCTCTCTCTCTCTCTACACCTCTCTTTTCTCTCTCTCTCTCTCTCTCTCTACCTCTCTTTTCTCTCTCTCTACACCTCTCTTTTCTCTCTCTCTACACCTCTCTTTTCTCTCTCACTTTCATGCTGACCATAATCTTGTTTTTGCAGTGCCACAACTTGATCCAATTTCTGAAAAATGATACTTTCCTTTTCTTTCTTCCCCTCCCCCCCCTTTCATTACAAAGGAATTCTCTTAAAGCGGAACCTCCCAGTTGTTGATTTCAGTTCATATATCTGTGATAAATAAACAAGTCTTAGTTTTTTAGATGTCAGTCAAAAATTGTCAAAGTTTTGCACAATCATGCCAAAAGAACCCTTCAACCATGGCACAAAAGTAATGAGTTTTAAATAGTTTCATTACTTCAAAGGAATTTCGGCTACAGTTTAATTAATGTATATGAAAGTTTTGATTGAAGAACATGATTTGCGTCTTATTTTAAATTCAAAACTTCAACTCTATCCATAAGGGGTGTAGAGAGAAAAAAAGTTTTTTTTTTTTTTCTTTCTAAGACTATTTAATATTTATGGGGTTCAGAAAGATGACTTTATTTTACCAGAAAAGATACAAAAACAAATGAAAGTCAATTAGTTGAAAAATTATCAATGAACCTGTAAGGTAAACAAAAAAAAAAAATAATAATCTAATAAGAATTTAAGTCAAAAATAAAATTCTATTTCTCCTACTTTAGAAGTCTAAAAACAGGAATGGGTAATTTGCCCCCCCCCTCTTTATCTACACATGCACGCATGTATACGTGTGTATGTGACTGTAATGTTTCTATTTTAAAACTTTAAATTTTTATATTATACTTATTATTAGTATTATGACTTCCTGTCTTTTCTATCTCCTAATAAATTTTGTCTTTTTGTTATATCTCCTAAATCCTGTTCTGACAACTTTTTACACAATCTCATTCAGTAGGTTATACTCTTTCATCCATTCTTCTTGCCTTCAATACACCCTGTGAGAGTCAATTTTTCCAAGCCCTCTTTCCTCATTATGTCCCCTAGAAATTTAAACTCCCTCTTTTTGATGTTACATATGTTTCTTTTTTTGTTTCCATTTTATCTAAAATATCATTGTTGCTCATGTGTTTAGTTTATGGTATTCTCAGCATCCTTCTGTAGAACCACATTTCTATTGCTTCAAGTCTGATTGCTTTTTATTCTATTTTTGTGTTTTCAACACTATTGTTCACTCAATACAAGGCCCAAGAGACACTGAAGGTAGAGGGTTATGGAATGAGTTGGTTGTAGAGAAGAAAAGATGTGCAAATTATGAGGATATGTAGGATAAATGATGTGTCCAGCAGAGGAGGAGTATATTTAACAAAAAAAAATCAAAAATCACTTTTTTCACTGCAAATTATTCATTATACCATATCCAAGTATTTTACAAAAATTAGATCCAATTACAAAAATAAACCGTAGATTTGTCTATGGAATATAATTATGACTACTGCATTTACTTATATATAAGGCTACTTCGTGTATAGCGTAACCTGTGATTTTGCTGCTGTTGTTGTGAAAAACCGGATTCTTTTTATATAGCTTGTGTACAATGCAACTCCAACTACTAAGCAATACTAGTAGGCCTACTGTAGTACTGGGCATCACCCTACACATATTTTATAGTAAATAAATGATCTTCAGTTTTTTTTGTTTTTTTTTTTTTGTACAAAGCTACCCCAAAATGGTGAGAAAAAAAAAATGTTCTTCAATTTTGTAAGATTTCAGATAAAGTTAAGCAGTGAAAATAACTTGTGAGTATCAAATTCTCCAAGCCCTCTTTCCTCGTTATGTGCCCTAGAAACTTCAACTCTCTCATTCTGATTCCGGTTGTCCTTTTTATTTCTATTTCCCTTAAACTTTTCTTGTTCTTCACCCATTTTGTCTATGGTATTCTCAGCATCCTTCTGTAGAGCACATTCACAAACCACAGCTTTGTGGAACTGACTCCTAAGAGGATGCTTTCCTGATCACAACAGTCTTAACCTGTTCAAATCTGTGGTTAACTGTTATCTTGTCTATATATCTGCATAAACTGTTCTTCTTGCTCTGTAACCCTCTATTTTGAATGGCTCTCAGGGCTTG
>CAHIKZ030000432.1:1760000-1775000 GCA_903632075.3 Acanthosepion pharaonis | reverse complement strand
TTTTGATCCAAAATTTGTTTGGGCAATCAGTCGATGTATTGTGCATGAAAAATCAAAGATACAAGATATTGTCAGTGGCAAGTATTACTGACAGAATAAAACTATATCTCATGTCAATTCCTTTCTAAGTAATTATAGAATTGCATTAAAAATCAGGAAGACAAGATGTCAAGAGGTAGAAATTAAAGCAAGCATGTTTGACAAAATAGCTATTATATGTATTAAATAAATGATTTTACCATATTTGACCTTCGTGCATATATATATATATATATATATATATACATACTCTCAAGTTTGCTCTGTAAATGACCAGTAAAATTTGTATGATAAAAATAATGTTTGAATTAGCATTGCCTAACAGTGGAATGCTTTGTACTGACATTTATTTTGGTTGCACAAAGACAAATTATTCTTTCTTGTTCAATGGAAATCATTTCGGCCTTACTATTTCTTTCTCACTGATTCTTGCTATCTCTCTCTCTCTCTCTCTGACCCTGACCCTGACTCACTTTCACTCTCTCTCTCTCTCTTTCACTCTCTCTGACTCTATCACTCACTCTCTCTCTGACTCTATCACTCACTCTCTCTCTGACTCTCACTCTCTCTCTGACTCTCACTCTCTCTCTGACTCTCTCTCTCTCTGACTCTATCTCTCTCTCTGACTCTATCTCTCTCTCTGACTCTATCTCTCTCTCTGACTCTATCTCTCTCTCTCTCTCTGACTCTCTCTCTGACTCTCTCTCTCTCTCTGACTCTCTCTCTCTCTCTCTCTCTCTCTCTCTCTCTCTCTCTCTCTCTCTCTCTCTCTCTCTCTCTCTCTCTCTCTCTCTCTCTCTCTCTCTCTCTCTCTCTCTCTCTCTCTCTCTCTCTCTCTCTCTCTCTGACTCTCTCTCTCTCTCTCTGACTCTCTCTCTCTCTCTGACTCTCTCACTCTCTCTCTCTCTCTCTCTCTCTCTCTCTCTCTCTCTGACTCTCTCTCTCTCTCTGACTCTCTCTCTCTCTCTCTGACTCTCTCTCTCTCTCTCTGACTCTATCACTCTCTCTCTGACTCTATCACTCTCTCTCTGACTCTATCACTCTCTCTCTCTCTCTGACTCTATCACTCTCTCTCTCTCTGACTCTATCACTCTCTCTCTCTCTCTCTCTCTCTCCTCTCTCTCTCTCTCTCTCTCTCTCTCTCTCTCTCTCTCTCTGACTCTATCACTCTCTCTCTCTCTCTCTCTCTCTCTCTCTCTCTCTCTCTCTCTCTCTCTCTCTCTCTCTCTCTCTCTCTCTCTCTCTGACTCTATCACTCTCTTTCTCTCTGACTCTATCACTCTTTCTCTCTGACTCTATCACTCTCTTTCTCTATCACTCTCTTTCTCTATCACTCTCTTTCTCTATCACTCTCTTTCTCTATCACTCTCTCTGACTCTATCACTCTCTCTGACTCTATCACTCTCTCTGACTCTATCTCTCTCTCTGTGACTCTATCACTCTCTCTCTCACTCTCTCTCTCTCTCTCTCTCTCTCTCTCTCTCTCTCTCACTCTCTCTCTCTCTCTGTGACTCTATCACTCTCTCTCTCTCTGTGACTCTATCACTCTCTCTCTCTGTGACTCTATCACTCTCTCTCTCTGTGACTCTATCACTCTCTCTCTCTCTGTGACTCTATCACTCTTTGACTATCACTCTATCACTCTCTCTCAGTAAGACAAATGTCTATATCACTGTGAGGGTGGGAGCTGAATAAAATGCAACTCTAATGGTCATAGAGACTGGGGAAAATGAACTTCTCCAGTCCATTTCAACATCCAAGGATCCAACACTGCAACTTAGAAACAAATTGCAGCATTACCCACACAGATGATTTGCTTATTGATTAACTTGTGTAGAAACAGTCAAACTTTGGAAGAAGTGGAAATAGGGAAATCATAAACTGTGTGCTGTGAAATCTCCGAACAGCCTTCCCCAGGTTTGAATTCAGTTTTCTTTCTACCAGTTTGGCTGACACTCAAGACAGAATAGATGAATCTGCCTTGTCTAATTGTTTTATGTTGATAGTATTTTGGTTGTTTGTGATGTACTGATCGATGTGTGCACAAATTGCACTGAGTTTTGACAGGTGACAAGTCAACATAAAAGAGATTGCGGTGTGTGTATTTTTCATGTAATGCTAAATAGACTTAAGTTAGGTACCTCCACGTTGTTTTGTTTTTTTTTATATCTAAGATTTAAAATGAATTTTTAAAAATGAACAAGCATTCTTGAAGCTTTCTTATTAGCTTTAATGGTAGTAAATGATCAAATTTACTATTTCTAGTAAGCAAAATACTCTGGTATATTTCAAATAGAAATTATATTGATTGGAATTTCAACGTTTTGTTCACTTTCAATAAAATTATTAAAAATCAACCATTTTGACACATTTGTAAACAAAAGTTTAATTCTTGGTTTTAAAAATCTTCCAAAAATAAAATATACTTTTCTGAAACTTTATTTGAGGAATATTAGCTGGTTTAAAATATAATTATTCTGATTTGAAAAACATTAGTGTTCAGATATGCAGAACTTTTGGACTGTCTTTATACACTTTGTGCCCAGAAAAGAAAAACTTTTACAAACAAGAAAAATTAAATTTAAAAGCTTAATTGCAGTACTTTATCAGTCATCTTGAATGAAACTTATATGGAATAAAAAAGAACTTACAAAAAATATTAAATTTACTGCCCAGCGCAGGGTGCCTTCAGTCGACCATCTAGGACAGTGTTTTTCAACTGGGGTTCCCCAAAATGTCCCCAAGTGTTCCATGAGATCAAGTGAGATAAGCTAATGCACTTTTGACTTTTTATTTAATTTAATATACATAATATTACTAACCACACCCAATATATTCTTGGTTATTGTAATATAGACATCATCCTATTGTGGCACCATGCATACCTGATGAGCTGAGAGAAATATTCATAGATATATGATTTGTTTTTTACGGTTTATCAACCATTTGATAATTATTTAAGGCCGAAAAATATTTTGGGTTTTAAGAATAATTCTTTCTTTACATTCAAGCGATCTGGGAGAAAGAAAGAGAAAACGAAGAAGAAAGAAAGAAAAAAAAAATAATACGAAAACAGGTCATAGGCGAGCACACTCACGCACGGCTGACAGATAACAGGTGTCGAAAAATATTCAGGTCAAGCATCTGACCGATTTCCGCGGATCCGCGAAAAATGGAAGTTTGTTATCAATAGGTTGTCACCCAAGGGAAAAGAAAGGAGGAAAAGAAGAAATGAAGTTTAGGGACAATGAAAATATTGATAAGTAACAAGTGGGAAAGTGTGTCATTGGAGTGATAGTGAAGGTCTAAGTGGGTGGGGAAGTGTATCTAAGGATATGAAGACAAACCATTAATACGAAAACATAGACAGTCTTCAGAATTAGAAAAAGCCCAAACAAGGTGTTGTCACTGGCAAAATTTTTTTTGAGATAATAAAGATTTTTATTATCAGACCTTCGAAAGGAGGGAAAATGAAATATTTTTATTCCGTTTCAGAAACGCATGTGAGTCTGAGAAATTCCTTTCTTAGATCATATCCAATTAGCGATAAACTGCTTGACAAATACCACGTGTTAAAAAGCCGCAAGTGTCATCTCAGTCGCTCATGATAAGGGCGATTTAAATTAATATTTTTGTTTTTAAGCAAGGTATTTCTTTCCCAAAACAAAGCCCACGGATTGTCCACGCCCGACTGAGACGTCATTGGCTAAATAAGATCACATGACACACGGAGGAGGAGGAAAGATACCCGACCAGGACCTCATTGGCGAGAGCGGTCACGTGACGCCGCGAGGAGAATCGATTCGACGCCCTGTCAGAAGTGTAAGTGTGAGAAGCCGATGAAGAAGAAGGAAGAGCGGGTGCACACCCTCAGAGGCACAGTAAGGGGTGGGAGTGAGAGTGAGTTACCGAAAATGTAAAAGAATGAAAAAATCCCTAACCAGAAATAAGAAGGGTGGATACGATTTAGAATTATCGAGGAACCCGGCGCCAAACAGACCCACCCGGTTTTTGTCAGCGTCAATAAAAGCGAGAACCCAACCGACAGAAATCAGAGTTCAGCCCGGACGGCGGACCCGAGTTCGATCGCCCACTTTGCGGGCAAGAGAGGCCAGTTCGTTTGGCCTAAGTGAAGAAGTTCGTCCACCCAAGCGAAGAAGAAGTTAGTTCGGCGCACCGGCGGCGGAGATGAGTGACCAGTAATTCAGACTCTGGAGAAAGAGTTCAGTTAGTTCGACCCAAGCTGGAGAGAAGTAGTCAGATTGAGCGCCGGACACTGGCGAGAAGTTTTGAACCTTGCCGCGACAAGCAGAGATGGCGCCCAGTGTTGAAACCACGTCAAGATAGCTGACCAAGATTCATGCACACTTCTGGACTCTTCTTCAACCAAGAATAAGTAGTTTGAAGAAGCGACTTAGAATCAGACCACAGAAATAAGTTTTTTAGACTTTTAGTCCAAAGACACACGAAACCCAAATTTCTTAGAGAGCAGACAACTTGAAGGCTTAAAGTTGCCTAGTAAAAAAGCGTCGTGCCACAATCCACAGAATGGGTCGGGAAGTAGACATAGTCCTATGTACCGAGCAAATAGACATAAAAAGTTTGTTACCTTTTTTCTTTGATCGTTGGACCTTGTGAGTTTTATTTTATTTTGTTTTATACATAATTGTGTGTTATCACCCCGTTGGACTCGACTTGCATTACGGCCCCAACCCCTGTTTGATCTCGTCTGTCTAAGATCAATTTACAACGTGGGTAGGCAGACTGGAGATCAGTGCAGTTACCCTGGTAACCAGGCGTTGAAGCGGGTTGGGAAACAGCGAGGCTGGTATCAATCTAACCAAAGGGTTAGAACGTCACGTTTGGAGCAGCGAGGAGCGAACAGCTGACGCCCGTGGCGAAAACGTCACAGTTGGTGCTGTCTGTGACCAGGATATCAGAGCCTGGGAGCGCGTGGCGTCACAATTGGCGCCCGACCGGGATCGAACGACACAGTCGACGCTGTGACCGGGGGACGACGTCACACTATCTAAACTATTATGTTATTAAAAATATAACAATCATTGGGAATATATTTAGTGATGTCTGTACGGTGCCAGTGGGAAACCACCTTTATTAGTCAGTGCCCACTCATCGAACGAGACATATAAAGTTTGACCTCAAATTAAGTATTTGTGTAGGAAAAGACAGGTACAGACTTCACATTAGAAAAGCATGTTTCACTTTATCAAATGGCTCTGAAAGTAACATTTTCTTAGCCCATTTATTGGTTCACAGGACATTTTACCTTGATTTACTTTGTCTTTTCAACATTGCAACTAAAGAATAAAAAAATAAGCTGATAAAGTAATTATCTGTTTTTGTTCTGTTTACATTTATGTTATAGGTATATAATATTGGTTACTTATGTTCATTTTTTACATTTGTTTAGAATCTTTTTTGTGTGAATGAAAACTCCACGATGAAGTATTATAAACAAACAGTATGAATTTTATTTAGCATTACCAAACAATTTGACAAAGAAGTATTAATTTTTCCTTTAACCAGTTATTCAAAAATAAATACTATGATATTTACCACATGAACTACAATGAAAATAAAAAGAGAAAGATATGGTATATAATTTTGTTTTTGTGCAGGGGTTCCTTGAGACATGTAATTTATTTTAAGGGTTACGCAAGGGTAGAAAGGTTGAGAAACACTGCTCCAAAGACTCTAACTCTTAATGGAGGTGTCACCCATATTGACTGAAATATGATCACCCAGTGGAGCTCTATAAAAGCTAATGCTTTTTTTCCTAGTCAATTTTTTGTCTGTTGCCTGGAGAACCTTTTTCAATTGGGATTAACCTTACTCTTTTTGCCAGTTGCTTAAACAGTCAAGTGGAGAGTTCAAGAGAAGACTGTTATTTTAAACTACAATGTCTTTAGATGTTATAGGATTATCAAAATGTCTGATTACTGGTATACGATAATGGCTGATGGGGAAGAGTGCAGACATGCCAATGATTCTTCACTGCTTATGTTACTTTAAGAAATATAGGGAAGCTACTTTATAATTAGCAGTTAACCTGGTGTGACCTCTCTCTGACAAACATTGCCAATTTATACTCAATAAATTATTCGGAAACAATATCTATTTACCAACCTCTGCAAAAGGCCAGTTTTTAATGTGGGATATTTCAAGACTGTAGGTTTGGGCAAAATATTACCTGTAGACCCATCGAGTTTGTCTACCCCCACCCCCAACGAGATTCAGCCTTTCAGCATAGCCTCATCTTTGTTTACTCTCTGCCTCTGGGCAGAGAGTTCAACTAGAAAGGAAGAGGAAGAGAAAGCCTCCTCCTCAACCAACGAGTGCCCTTATTGGATTGGAAATTGATTAGCAATTATGATTGTCTTATCAACCCCAGTACCAGGGTTGATAAGACAGATGAATTATATTTTTGTCTGTCAAAATAAGCTTATTCCCCATATGATGTAATTTTAGATTTCTTGTGTATTTTTTGCTCTGTAATAATAAATATATTGAGCTCTTTTTGTGGATCAGTTTTACTATTTTATATTATTAGGATCCACTTGGATTATATACCAATGGATTTGTTACCTTTATTTTATATACAGTGTAACCCGGATATAAGAGATTTTCTCTGGTCCCAAATTAGAGCCTGTGTTAATGTATATAAAATAGACCAAACCCGGATATAAGAGACTTCTTCTCCGGTCCCGACAACTCTCTTATATTCGGGTAACACTATATATATATATATATATATATATATATATATATATATTCATTTCAGGATATTAAAACATGTTATAAAAAATCGCTACACAATTACATTGCAACACCATAAATGTGTCTCTTCAGGGAATGTTAAACTATTGGCGAGTGAAAGATTAATTTGATTTTAAAAAGCAGAATACTTTAAAAAAAAAAACTTGTGGGCATTGCCATGATTAACCAATCAAATGTGACCTACGCTAAATTCAAAATTTAATTTTTAGCTCCACTATGTATTAAGCACTTTCTTAAATTAAATGTTATGTACAATGGAATCATACTCCATTTTTTTCTCATTTTACCTGGAGATATATATATTTCCAAGAGGATAGAATCCAGGTAAAGCTCAATTCATCAGACCTACAAATTCAAAATTTGAATTTGTAGGTCTGATGAATTGGATTGTGATTACAATTCCAATGTAATAAATTATAACCATGGAATATTAGTGTTTGAGCCTTTTATATTACACACACACACACACACACACACACACACTTTCTAGAATACATGCTTGTGAAAAGGTATCAAAGTGTGTTGGAAATGTCTTTGTTTAACCCAAGAAACTCATGTTCAGCAACTGATTCCTTGAAATAATTTGGGGATTAAGAATCTTTAACTGCTTTTCTTGTCGTTTCAGTTTTCCAACACTTGTCTCTGTGGAAACATTTACAAGGACACAGGATGAAGGGTTTTTATATTTCATTTAGGTACCTGGTTAAACCTAGAATCTTAAAAAAAAAAGTCACTAGAAAGGCTCCCTCCACATCCATACAGTGTCAGACTTGATGTACTGATTGATGTGTGCATTGAAAAATTGATAATCCTATTTTTTTTGATACCTCAAATAATTTAGACTTTCACTGAAAATGCTTCAAAGATTATTATTTTTATTTTATTTTTTTTTTTTTGCTAATTTTTGTTTTAATTTAAAAAAAAAAAAAAAAAAACAGTTTTCTCAATGTAATTTGCTTTCCTTGTCCTATGGATTTAAATTTATCTACTCTGCTGCCCCCAGATTAAAAAAAAAAGAGAGAGATAATAATGGATGTAATTTAGATGCATTGAAAATTAATCCACTTGTTCAGGTTTAAGACTTTCAGAGTTGGGAGTAGTTACTTATTGGTTTCTTTTTATGTCAAAAGATAACGCAACCTTTGCTGGTCTATAATTTGGTTATGTTTTATTGTTTATCATTCAAAGATCTTCATGAACCCTTTTTATACAACTCCTTAATCCATTACATGGTTCGTCCTGGGTATGACGATAAACTACATCCAACAGCAAGGCCTCTGAAATATTACCAGCAATAAAAAATTTGTCAGCATTAACCTATTGAGGTTGATATGCCATAAACCAAACCATTACATGGTTGTAATGGTTATCTGCTTGCATATAAGTATGCCTGTCTGCTAGGGTGGCTAGACAATCCCTATTGCAGATGCCTGCACAGGCACATTTGAGTTTGTTCAACACCCGCAGTATCCACCTGTGGTTTAATACTGTAAGTATGCTGAGGGAACATTTAGTCCGCTCTCTCTCAGAAACTGTAACTATCTGGTATGGTTAGCAGTCTGAGCAAGGCCAGTATGCAAAAAGCCCTCAGTCACAATGACTTGTGACTTGCTAGCTTGACCATAGACAGCTCTCAAATAGCTCCAGCAACTCAATTTCGCTCGCAATTTTCAGGCACTTTTCAAAGGTGCCAAGTACATGGGTCTTCCCCCTCCTACCTTCATCAAGGTCACCTATCTGACAAATCGATCAAGGTGAGATTCAAACTTGGATTACATGGTTGGAAAGTGAATGTTCTAACCACTTGGCTACCTGCCTATCAACATAAATATGTTTGCAGGGTAGTTGTTACTCTGTATCCTTGACGCCTTTTGTTTCCACCTAGGGGACAATGTTATATACCCTGCAAAGAGAGTTAGATGTGGTACAGTTGTGGAAGAGTGAGAGGGATGTTGTAGATGTGAGATTGATGTGAAAGGGTTTTTTTTTTTTTTTTTTTTTTTAATCATTTCACCCAAAGCAAGGCATATTAAATCCACTAAGATGCAAGGGATTACTGAGTGTTAAAGAATATGAGAGAAAAAATATTAAGCTCTAAGAACAATAAAAGAACATAAATTAAAAAGATAGACAACAAAAGATTAAGATTGCATTTAAATTTTTGAAAATCAAGGTTGACTGGGAAGCAAGAAACCAAAAGAGTTCCACAAGCAAGAAGTGTGGTAGAAGAAAATATTAGCATAGAACTTACGGTTGCATCTTGCAATTTTAACCGTAAGATAATGAGACCTACTCGCCAATCTAGTACAGCACTTAAATTCATAAAGTCTAGGTATCATCGAGGAAAGTTTATCTGAACAATTACCATGAAGGTATTTATAGAAAGTTAAAGAAAAACTGTTACGGCAATGGGGGAAAATGACTGACGTCAATATGTCAGGACCAATAAAATTGCGGCTTCTTCTTTGGATTTTACCAAGAATCTCTAAATATATATCAAGAGCACCTGACTAGATGTAGCTGCAATATTCAAAGCATGGGTAAATGGTAGACTTTTAAATATGTAAGATAAATTCTGATGAAAAAATTGTCTTGCACAATATGCAAACCATCTTTCCTCACAGCAGACTTAGCAATTGATTCAATATAATCTTTCAACTTCATGTTAGTGGAAAAAGTTGGATTGAGAATTCGCAATGAGTTGCTGTTCTGGAGGTTAGCATCAGCCATACTGATGAAAAGCCAAATGTTCTCTTGGACAATAAATCAGTTTTGAAAGTATTAAAATTTAGAAGTCATTCTTTGCCCTACTTAACAAGATTGTGGGTAATTACTATAAAGCATGGGTTGAGAATTGATGACATCAGGAATGTTATTAATGAAAGTTAGGAACAACTTCAATCCCAGGATAGATCCCTGGGACACATGCATTAATACAAAAAAGATCTAGAAGAGTGGCCATTCAAGATAATCTTCATTTTACAATTTGATAAGAAAGACAGAATCAGTTCAAAAATTCATCCAGAAATATAACCTTTTAACATGTGAAGAAGAGCAGTATGTCAAACCATGTCAGATGCCTTTGAGGCATCTGATATAGTTTGACATGCTTTATTTTGCTCACTGGGTTAGATTGGTCTAGTTTCATGTGCCGTGTCTAATGGATGTCAGTTATCAGCTATCTCCTGTTAATTCCCCTCTTCAAATACTCCACTGCCTTAACCAGGTATTGAATTCACACTCTTTTGGGTCCTGTCACTGGATCTAACTAACACCTTTATCCACTGTGCTGAAATATGGCGACAAAGATGAGGACAATAGTCCGAATAATGTAAATAGTGTACATAATACCTCATCTCAGAAATATAGACAGATATTAATTATTTGCTCTGTAATAATAAATAAACTGAGCTCTTTGTGGATCACTTTTAATATTTTATATTACTAGGATCCAACAGATTTTCTACTTTTTATTTATTTATTTATTTATTTATTGTTATATATATATATATATATATATATATATATATTATGAAATGGACAAAGTCTGACAATTATTTTAATTCATTTTTTATAAAATGAATTTTATTTTAAAATATAAATTATAAATTTTATAAAAAAAACGTATGAACATAAAAATGTCTTAAAATATATATATATATATATATATATATATATATATATATATACACACACACACATATATATATATATATATATATATATATATATATATATATATATATATATATATATATATAAAATTTCCAAGAGGATAGAATCCAGGTAGAACTCAATGTCCAGGACAAAGTAAGGATATAATAAAAGGCTTAAACACTAATATTCCATGGTTATAATTTATTACATTGAAATTTTAATTACGATCCAATTCATCAGACCTACAAATTCAAAAAGAAATCGGAAAAAATAACTCCGGGAATAAAAAATAAAATTTAGCGAGAGTTGGGGACGAATGGGAGAGGTAAAAGAAAGTTCTAGAGAGGGGTAACAGACGAGAGAAGAATAGGAAGGCCTAAAAGTGAAGGTGGGGGTTAAAATTTAACAGAGAAGTTTTAAAGAGAGGAGTTAAGTAACGGTTTAAATGAGTGACATACAGGTAAATAGGAATTATTTTCCGATGCATAATTCATTACTGAATTGCTGACCTAAATTAAAAAAGGACACCGGAAACGGGTGTAAACATTTGTGTTGACACTATGCACAATAAAAGACGATATAATCTAAACTCAAAATTCAGAAGATATGAGAGAGAGAGAAAAGAAAAGAAGGGAGCAGATGGGGTGGGTGTAACTAAAACCGAAGAGCATTTATAAAAGATCCACTGTGCAATTTGACAAAAATAATAACAGCTACAGGTTACAAATTTAATATAAACATATAAAAATTAATGAATATTTAATTTAGCAAGGACCTATTATTTCTATGCCTTAAAAAACACATGTATATACACATACACAACAACATATTTATATTTATACGCACATACATACATATACACGTGTACACTTATAAATAAATATATATATATATATATATATATATATATATACACACACATACACTCCTGCGTATATATACATCTACACACATATACATATGGACATACACATACGTGCACATAAACATATATACAAAAAACCTTACACACCTCCATACATTTATATACACACGCTCATCTAAACAAATATACAATGTATCTTTCTATCTATCCATCTAACTATACACATACATATATACATACACATATACTGTATGTTTGTTTAGATGAGTGTGTAAATGTATGGAGGTGTGTAAGTGTTTTATGTATATATGTTTATGTGTATGTCCATATGTATATGTGTATAGATGTATATATATATACAGGAGTGTGTGTATGGAGATATATAAACCTAGTGAGCCAGACAATTTAATATATATATATTGTGTGTTGTTCCAGAATTCTATATCTATCTGTGTTGTTTACTTGTATCAGGGTTTTTTCTTTGGGCTTTAAACTTGCATCTGTGCGATTTTTTTTCGAGATACTTTCATGTTTCTAGCTCTTTCTTTTTTTAAAAAACTTTTTTTCCCTCAAGATTGATTTGATTATTGGCAAATCAAGAATTCAAGGGATTTTCGAAACAAGTATAGTTACCTATATATATATATATATATATATATATATATATATATATAAAATAACTTTCTGTATTTATTGAGGAAAAATGCTCAAAGTTTCAGAAAGCACATTTAAAGATCTAATGTATACATAAGAATCAACTATTAATCACACATGTTGGTCTAAAAATTCCATCGATGCATGAAACTGACAGTTGTGATGCTGTGTTGATTATGATGTCCATACTGTCTGTATCTATCTAAAAGATATAAAACTAAATAACAGAACCAATTTATAGAAGGAAATGGCAAACAAAAGATGCAAGATTCCAGAATTCCATATCTATCTGTTTGAGGTTATATATCAAGGGGAGCTTTTTCTTCAATTTTGTTAGATTCAGTAATCCTGTTCTGTTCAAATTAAACACAGACAACTCTTAATTCATAATCCAATAAAAGCTGAAAGGATTACTTCATTAATTCCACTGCGCTTTATTAAGTACTGGATTAATTTGTTTTAACCTGATTATGTGAGAGCAAACATTTAGAGATGGTTATTAACAGGATTCAATTCTATCAGCTTCGTCAGTGGCAGAAATTATCTAAAACTTTTTTTCTTTTTTTCCACTCAGTTTAGACTTGTAGATTTCCTCTTCACAAAAATAATCGTAATTTTCTGTATGCTTTTTGTTTTGTGTGTTTTTTGTGTGTTGTTGTTTTGTGTGTTGTTGTTGTTGTTGTTTTGTGTGTTGTTGTTGTTGTTGTTTTGTGTGTTGTTGTTGTTGTTGTTGTTGTTTTTGTTGTTGTTGTTTTGTGTGTTGTTGTTGTTGTTGTTGTTTTGTTGTTGTTTTGTTGTTGTTGTTGTTGTTTTGTGTGTTGTTGTTGTTGTTGTTTTGTGTTGTTGTGTTGTCTGTTGTGTTTTGTTTTGTTGTCTGTTGTGTTTTGTGTTTTGTTTTGTTGTGTGTTGTGTGTGTTTTGTGTATGTTGCTTTTTCGTGTGTCTATTTTTTTGTGTGTGTCTTTTTCTCTGTGTGTGTGTACACATTTGTGTCTGTGTTTCCTTAATGCTACTTATGGAATAACAGCCATTAAATTAGGAACATATATCAAGAATAACGCAAAGCTTCTGGGAAGATTTAGTCTTTGATTCCTTATTCTCCATAAGAATCTGTCCAACCATTAGGCGACTAAAGATAACCTGTTGGAGTCATTGAAATTTTTTTTTACTGTATTGCACTCAATAACTGGTTTGACTGATGATAATGACATGACTTTATCTAAGAATGTGACTTAAGTCTATAGCAATTGTGTTCAGATCCTGACAAGAATTTCACACTTATTCTTTTTGCTGAAATTTTTAAGCTGAAGATTTGATTATATAAATTTTCCTATTTATCTTGGCCATTATACACCCAACGTTTCGACTGTTGTACCTCTGACCTTCTTCAGGTGTCTGTCAATTACACATGGTAAGCTTTTTGAAGTGTTGAACCAAGCCCTTTATTCAATCAATGAGTGTAGATTGTTCTCTTTCCACTTTTCATGCTGAGGGGATATTTTCTATCCGTCACTATTTATTAATCTTATCGTTTACTGATTTTTGAGCACAATTCAAACCCAAGGATTGGGTGGAAATTTTTAGGGCACATAATGAGGAAAGAGGGCTAGGAAAATTTTCTACTCACAGGATAGATTTTTCCATTTACAGGTAAACTCCAAGACTGAATGTATTTTAGACCAATATATATATATATATATATATATATATACTTTTATGGTATGCTATGGGTTAATAAGGGATAGAACATGTATAATTATTGAACACTATGGAAACACTGTTTCATGCTTAAATGCAGTCATCAGGCCAATTGTTATGTGTAAAAATAATATGAAAGAAAAATATTAAATATTTTCAAATTGTTTACTTGAGAATGCTCTAAAAATTCTTAAAGTTTGATGTGTAAGCAATGGTAAACTATGGAAGATGTTAAGTGATGTAATTTATTGCTTAATAAATGAATGTGGGTTACAGTTATTTGATTTTATAATTTTTTATTATAATTATTTATTTCTGTTTTATTGTTTAATTATTTATGTATGAATTTATTTTAAATATTTTATTGTCTTTAGTTAACCGTTTTCTTTTAATTTTAAAAAGATTTTTATGGTTGTGTATGTTCGCTTGACAAAAGAGCATTTCTTTTAAGAAAGAAGATAGTCAAAAAAAAATTGGGGATGGAAGTTAACATTTTGGCAAGAATTGATAATTGCACTTTAAGGATTTTTCATCTCAAGTGAATTTCTCTTTTAATAAGTACGGCATTTTTGAGATTGAAAGTATTAATCATCGAATAAATAATGTAAGAGATTTATGAACATAAAGATCTCAAGGAATGAAACCTGTGAATAGAGGAAAGTTTTCCTTTCAGTTTTGTTCCATTTTATATATATATATATATATATATATATATATATATATATATATATATATATATATATATATATATATATATATATATATATATATATACATACAAGGTCATCCCATAAGTTCTGTCCAAATTTTGAATAAAGAAAAGAAGTGACCAAATGTTACATTTAATTACAGATTCAATCAACAATGTATTTTCCCTGATTATCTATGACTTCCTTCCATCTATTAACAAGCTTACTAATTCCATTACTGTAAAATTCTTTTGGCTTTGATTAGAAGAGTTTTAACCTCTTCCTGTGTTACAAAAGCTGTTTCTTCCAAATGATTCTGTAAGCTACGAAACAAATGGTAGCCTGAAGAAGCAAGATCAGGAGAATAAGGTGGATGAGGAATTTTCTCCCAACCAAGTTCTTCGATCTTTTGTGACGTGATTCTTGCTGGGTGGGGTCGCACATTGTCCTGATGAAACATCACCCCTTTTCGATTCACTAGAGCAGGTCTTTTTTTTCCTCAAAGCTTGGTTCAAACGCTTTAATTGCTGACAGTATATTTGAGCATTAATTGTTGCATTAGGTTCTAAGAATTCAAAGTGGATTATTCCTTGGCAATCCC
>CAHIKZ030000432.1:1727500-1755000 GCA_903632075.3 Acanthosepion pharaonis | reverse complement strand
GGCATTCACCCTGGGCGGATTGAGCCGGCTTCTTCCTGTTATGAGAAGAAGATTCTTGGGATAAATTACAGAAGTAGGGTACCCAGGCCTACTCAGATAACGTTCTTGCTTGCCGCGGGGTTCCCACAGACGCAGAGACAGGAACGACCAGAAGCCGCCGGTTACCGATGCAGACGCTCCTTGGATTTTCACCAGAGCCCTTGTTAGCCGGTGTGTGTGTCTAACCTTGGCCCTACCAGGAATGAAGTTCCGGGCGGCATAGCTCTGACACTACCGTTTACACCCCCCCACCGACTGTGAGGTAAGGGTTGTCACATGAACTTAATATTGCAATATAACCTTACAGGGTTATATGGTCAATTTGAAAAGACTTTGCCATAATAAGTATGAGGCATTCACTTTTCTCAACTCAGTGTTACCTCTCTGTCTAATCATTCTTCCCTGTCTCGGTTTGATCATATCTTACTACGTCAAACTATTAATATTTGTCTTAGTATGTTTTTCTCTCCTCCTCCTTCTCTCTCTTTATAACAAAACACTGTTTAACAAAATTATGACTTTTTGTGTCTTTAGTCAGTAAGTGTTATTTCCTAATTGTTTCAGTCTAGCAAGCAACGAAAATGACTATTATTCACTTCAAACTTTGCTTTGGTGACCTGGACATCAATGTTTTGAAACTAAGCTATTTTCCAGATGAATTCAGCACTGAGTTGCTGAAAGAGGATTTTTCTAAAAGTTTCAAGAACTTTCAAGAAGTTTGTAAAAATTTCAAGAATTTCTAGAATGTTCTCACTATATAGATATCAGTATAAATACAGGGGACATAAGCTCAACAGTTCAGTTTACTTCTAGCCATCGAAGTGTAGGCAAGTCATCAGTGAATGATATGATAGTCACAAATGTACAGATTGAAGGTAATATTAGCCATTTCTATTGCTTTATAGGCGTAAGCAAATAGAAACATGACAGTTGCTACCCAAGGACAAAAACTGTGTAACACATTGTGATCTGATGTAGAGGTATCTGTTGAATAAAGTTACCCTTCATAATTTCACAAGCAAGACAGCTAAACCTTTTGAACATTGGACCGCCAAGTGTCGGGGGCATGCATTGTCGTGGAGGAGGATTGGACCGGCAAGTGTCGGGGGCGTGCATTGTTGTGGAGGAGGATTGGACCAGCAAGTGTCGGGGGCGTGCATTGTCGTGGAGGAGGATTGGACCGGCAAGTGTCGGGGACGTGCATTTTCGTGGAGGAGGATTGGACCGGCAAGTGTCGGGGGCGTGCATTGTCGTGGAGGAGGATTGGGTTGTTTCTGTTCACTTGTCTAAGTTGTTTCATTTTTAATTTTTCAGGCATACGTCAATTTCGTTACAGTACTGATATACGGTCACATCATGTTGAAACACTGGAACAACATGGTCAGCACGTAGATGGGTGGGTTAGTGTAATGGATAATGGCTCAGAATTGTTAATTGGAAAGCGAAGTTTCAATTCCAGATGGATTCATTAGTCATTCACTTGCAAATACCCTTGGTAAAAGTATGAATTTTCTAGAAGTTTCAAGAACTTTTGGGAATTTCTAGAATGTTCTGGCAACATAGATGGCAGTATAAATACAGGGAACATAAGCTCAGCAGTTCAGTTAACTTTTAGCTGTCCACATGTAGACAAGTCACTGTTGACTTGTAAATTTTTTGTGGTCTCTTGTGTGTAATCCATGAATAAACAAATAAATACCACTTTTGATTTTTATGCTATTTTGTTCCTACTTTGCAGGAATGAGAATCTTCACATTTACTGGAATTAGGTAAATTTTAGAAATATTATTATCTTGGTCATAAAAGCAAAGTTGGAAGGAAGTATGTGCCATTTTTCATACTTTCTACATGTAAGTAAACAGGAAATAACAGTTGCTGCCTGTAGAATATTGCTTAGCTTGCCAGTGGTCTGACACACAAGTAGGCAAATGTAGCCAAAGCTAAACTGGCTTGAGTCATTTCATGGAGAAATATATGGGTGAATAAAGACCACTCATGCAAATGTATTGGGCAGGTCAATTCTAGCAAAATGGACCAACCTAACTGGTGTATTAGGCACTCCTATAAAATGAGGTAAAATCAGCTGGCTTGCTTTACAAGGAAACAGAAGAAGGCAGCCATGTTGGCAGGTAAGTCACTTGACTTCTACACTACCGAATGACGAAAATCATGTTACAGTGTAAATCTCTATGCAAATATACTCGTTTGGGCTTCATTTTATATACACACACACACACACACACACACACACATGTATGAAAGAGAGATAGTAATCTTCTGGTCATCATATTACAATGTTATGGGGTCAAAGTCGTTATATCACATGACCATATGATTATCTGGTCATTATGTCATATGATCTTAATATTGCTGTATTACATGGTCATATATATTATATAGTCATAAGAAAGATTTGACTATTTTTGTCTTTGGATTGTAAGTATCATTTCCTAATTGCTTCTGTCTAGAAAGCAAAGAAAATCACTATTATTCCATTCAAACTTTGCTTTTGTGACTTGGACATCGATGTTTTGAAACTAACCTATTTATCATTACATTCCATACAGATTTCAATATGGGCTTCATTTTACCATTGTTCCAAATAGTTTAGATGCTAGGGGCCCTTAAAGATGGCTTTTTCGGATGACAGAATTTTTAGCTGAACAAACAACTGACATTAAGAATGCCAGTAAATTATTTTAATTTTAAATACAAAATATTATTATAATTTTATACAGAAATATACAAATCAAGATCATTAGTAAAGCAAAAAATTACTTTTTTTTTTTTTTTTTTCTTTTTTCAACCTCGTCTGACTATTTCAAGTGTTGATAGTTTGGTGGGCTGCTGGATCATGTAATTTAAATTGTGTGTATTTTGGTAGCATTTTTTCATTGATTCATGTTTCATTAAATAATATAGTTTTGTCTATTTATTTTAAGCTTAATAACATTTTCATTGAAAGACAGAAGAAAATCACCATATTGATACACGTTTTTTAATCCTGTGCACTGGGGAATTTGCTCTTTGCTACCCCACGCATTGAGCGATGTAATATAAAGAATTGGACTAGCTTGTCATGCTGTTTTCAATTGCTTTCACACTTTCATAAGTATGATTTAGTACGAGTCATTCCAACTCTTATGAGCAAATGCAGTATTCAGTTCACTAGTATTGACTGATTTATGGCCTTGTTGTTGACTGTCACTTATCGTCTGTCATTGTAATAACACACAGTGTCCCACAGAATTTTCATATGAGATATATAAATTTCTATCTTCAAAGTTTCAAAATATACAATTTCTGCAATAATCTAAATACTCCAAATTATTATTTTGAGCAAAACTTGAACACCATTAACCAGTTTCTATCTTTTTTCTTTCTCTCTCTTGCTCCTTGTTGATCCATGTGGCATGAAGAACTGGATTTATTTGTTATGATTCAATAAGAGTGATTCCAACTTCTACTAGCAACCTCAGTATTTGACTAACTAGTATTGGCCGATTCATGGCATTTTGGTAGACTGTGTCGCTTATCATCTGCCATCATAAATAACACCTACATGCAAACTGTCCCACAGATTTTTCATATAAGATATCCAAATTTCTGTATCTGTCTATATTTCTGAGATGAGGTATTATGTACACTATTTACATTGCTCAGACTATCAGCCTCATCTTTGTTGCCATATTTATCACAACATTTCGGCCATTGTACGCTCCGGCCTTCTACAGGTGGTTGGAATGTCGAATTGAACTCTTTATTTTGCTTTGGAAAGGGGAATTAACAGGAGATAACTGACATCCATTAGACATGGAACTAGAACAGTCTCCCCCAGTGAGCAAAATAAAGGGTTCAGTTCGACATTCCAACCCCCTGAAGAAAGCTGGAGCGTACAGCAGCCAAAATGTTGTGATAAATATGGCAACAAAGACGTAGATGATTGTCTGAGCAATGTAAATAGTAACCAAATTTCTATTTTCAAAGTTTTAAAATATACAATTTACGTGATAATCTAAATATCCAATTATTTTGAGCAAACATGAACACCAACTAGCTCCTCCCCTTTTTTTTTCTTTGTCTCGGTACTCTTCGTTGACCCATGTGATTATCAATGTGCTATAAAAAAATTGGATTTATTTATTATGCTGGTTTTCTATTGCTTTCAAACTAACATTGTAAGTACAATTTAGTACTAATGGTCTCAACTGCTACTAACAACCACAGTATTCAGCTAACTAGTATAAGTTGATCCTTGCAGTTGACTGTTCCACTTATTATCCGCTATTGGTTACTTCAGTCAATGTATCAATTGATTGATACTTACCTATATAAGCAACTGGAGAGCTGCTGTCTGCAACAGGCTTTGTTTTTTTATCATTGGGGTCTGCTCTTTTAGGTGATTAAGGCTTTTTTTTTCTCTCGCTCAGCCTCATTGACTGCCTGGCTAGGTTGGACCTGCTGGAAGATAAACTCCTGCCAGCATAGCTGTTTGGATCATAGGAACGTGAAAACCATTCTACTATGTCAAGGTACTTAATTGTGGAGTAGAGAAGAAATAGCTTGCTATCTTGTCCTTCCAACTAATCTGTGTTATAGCTGACTGTTGCTTGGCATCCATCATTGTGAAAAAAAAAAAAATCATACCTACAATGTTCATATAAGATATCCAATTTATACAAATACCCATCTTTAAAGTTTTATGCATTTTGCACAATAACCTAAATACACAAAATTAATATTTTAAGCAAACTAGAACACAAGCTCTTTCCATTATTCTGTCTCCGTGATCTAGTTGACCGATGTGACTATTGATGAATTGGATTTATTTATCATGCTGTTTTTTTTTTCATTTACCCTCACACTTACATTGTAAGTATAATTCAGCATGAGTGGTTGCAACTCAGCAGCTGACTGGAATCTGTCAATCGATGTCATTGTAATTGACTGTGCTATTTATCACCTGCCAATAAGTTGATATCGAACCAATATATTGATCTGTTTATGCTTGTCAGTCTATGCAACTCAAGAGCTGCTGTCCACTTCAGGTTTCTTTTTTGTTATCATTGAGATTTGCTCTTCTATATGACTAAGATTTTGTATGGCTTTTACCTATTGGCTATCTGACTAGGGTGAACTCCCTACTGTCATAGAACCCGGCAAACCACTCTCCCATATCAAGGTACTTAATCATGGAATGCATTTTCTTGGTTCAATATTTCTTGAATCTTAAACTGGTACTATCTGACTGGTGCCTTGTGGCACTTAATACTTCTTGATGAGGCTTCTCTAATTGCATTGTTCAATGGGTTGGGGTGGTAATTTTTCTTGGTAATACTAACTAGCTCTATCTATTCCACATTTGGGAATTCTGTTTTCCTGCTTTTAGATTGGTTGCTAACCAAGGCTGAAGAGCCCAGTTTGATCTACTATTTAACCTATAACTTGGGGGCATAGTGAAATAAGTAAAGATATTTGATACTGTTTCTTGTCCACATTCTGTAAATTAAATATAATTTTAGGTATGCTATATTTATGGGTAAAAGTGCTCAATTTTGGAGATAGAGAATATGTAAATGAAAAATTAGACACTGAGCTTAACACCCACTGGTGACGGTCTGTTTCAAGTTTGAATGCAATCTTCAGGCCATGTGTGAATATTGCGTCCAAGCCTGGAGACATGGCCTGAAGATTGCGTTCAAGTATGAAACAGACTGTTGCCACTTGGTGTTGGCCTGCTTTTCTTTTACACACATGCTCACACACAGTGCGATAGATAAACTGTCATCTAAATTATGCAAAAATGAAAATAATACGGGACTGACATCTCATTAGACCAAAATTATATAAAAATATCTTTAAATACCTAAGAGTAAATTTATTCAATAAAATCACTATTGGCTTTAACCATGGCCTCCAGATGACTTCAAAATCTCCTACAACTATTTTGAACAGTCTCCTTGTTTAAGCTGGTAAATGCTGTCAGTACATCTTTGGTGTTGCAATGAGTTTTGTGGGTCACTTTTTCAATTGTGCCCAACACATAATCAAGGTGGGGTTGCAGTCTTGGGAGTTAGGTGGCCAGATGTAAAGGGTGATGTGGTTGCAGAAATTGTCTGACGGCCACGACTGTGTTCTCTTGCTTGTGTGTCATGGTGCAGAGTCCTGTTCCTGGTCTTCCAGCAGCCACCCTCTTGATACAGGGCAGCACTACTTCCACAAAGCACTTGATGTAGTCCTCCATGTTGAATGTCAAGCCATGTAGGAAGATGAATGAAGGCATAATATCAATATCACTAGTGATACTGAGATTATGCTTCCATTTACCATCATAATCACCATTAGACTCATCCAACTCTTTCTGAATCCTCTACACTATCCTCAGATTGACACTCTGAAATGTTTGGCATTCGTGTTGGAAGCCCCAGTACAAACAGTACAGCATGCTGTTTCCAAATTTCTGGCAGAGTGAATTGTGTCATGGTGCTCTTTTTCTCACTGGCTAGCCTTGATAAGAGTCCAAAAAAGGATTACACGGCCTTGTGGGTGAGGAATTATTCTCTACATTGTGAACCTGAAATATTCGTATTGCAGCTTCTGTTGCAAATCCAAACAGCACAGCATGCTGTTTCTAGATTCCTGGCAGAATGAATTGCATCATGGTGCTCTTTTTCTCACAGATGGTGCTCAACTGACCCTACTCTATACTGTGCAGTTAACAAAATAAAAAAAAAGATAATGCACATACGCAAATTTTAAACATAAAATGGTGACAATTTACCCATTGCACCCTGTGTGTGTATATATATATATATATATATATATATATATATATATATATATATATATATATATATACACACACACACACACACCCACATATACTTCAGAAAGTGTGTACCTTTTAAACTGACAATATAAATAAAAATGAAAGGAAAACTTATTCGACACATTTCATCCTCAGAGGGACTTTATCAAGGCAAAATGTGTCATTAAGTTTCCCCTTTTGTCTTTATTCACAAAAAGACAACAACACACACACACACATATATATATATATATATATATATATATATATATATATATATATATATATATAGAGAGAGAGTTAAATAATAAAAAAAAATCTTGGTAATCCATATGGATAATCCCAAGGAGGATGAAATTTGGAGAGCTCAATGTTAAATCAGAGCGATTAATTTAATGAAAACAGACAACTTTAATGATCCAATGGTTATAATTTATTTCCACAGGGAATTTCTTTTTCCCTGGCTCATCAGACCAAACTTCCAAGGGGAAAACTGAATGTAAATTTATATATATTTTTTACACTTTTGAGGGGTAGTATTAAGTTGATGTAAGGTGATATAGAGAATAGTGGGAGATGGTGACAGACATGGTCAAAATATATTTAAGGGTCATTCTGTCTTGAACAAAAGTCACAAATGACTGTCTCAGAAAAAAAAATTGGGAAAAATTCACTGTTGGTCAGTGATCAAAGTTACTGATAAATACCTAATATTCGATCTATATCTTTTTAATAGTTTTAAAATCAGCATCTTTAAATTTCACTCTAGTTTTAAATAAGGTTTTCAACAGAATTCTAACATTCCTAACTTCAACATGATTGCATGTACAGATTTTAAATTTGGTGACAAGTTAATGCAATATCTATATTCATTCCTGTGAGGATAGGAATATTGGTATTACTATTTGAAAATTGCTGGATTTTATTTTCTGCTGCCTTCTGGCTAAAACCAGAGATCATTTCTACAACATCTGTATTTGTAGCACCAGACTGCATGTCAGGAAGATATGGGCCCTGTCACTGGCAGACTTCAACTGCTTGCTGTGGAGTGACAGAGCCATAATATGCTGGATGCATGGCATGTCTACTAAGGATGAGGTCAGGTTTCTAGAAAAGTTATGTCTTAATGACCTTGAGTCACTGCTGTGCAGTCATGTTCAGCACAAGGGACCTATCAGACATATCACTAATAACAATAAAATTGCAATATGAACTTTGGTAAAAATGGTTACTGAGACATAAATCCACACACTTGAGAATATGAATGCATCATTTCCAGGGATGTGCAGGTGGTGTAAAGAATAAAGGCTTGGAATGAGAAATCAGAGAGCAGAGTTTGAATTCCAGTTGGATTCATTACATTTACTTAGATGCAAATACCTTTGGGAAAGGTATGAATCCATCTCTTCTGTCCCCCAAGCATGGGTTAAATAGGACTTGTATCTCGAAAAATCGTTGTTCTCAAAAAAAATTTTTAATACCATGTTTTGGCAAAGGGTTGATAAGTCATAAATAATACAATTCTGCCATCAAAAGACTTTTAGTTTGATTATGCAAAAAAAAGACTCCCTTCTTGATTTTTATATTAAAATGGCATGTGATGGGGAAGAGAATCTTTTTTTCTTAAAAAGTGTATTATTAGTGCAAACTCCCTTATATTTTGTGTATGAAATATGTAGCCAGTCCTTGTTGCAGATGCCTGCTCAGCCACATTTGTGTTTGTGGTTTATACTGCATCAATGCTGAATGGAACTTACAGTTTCTGGGAAGGAGCACATTATCTAGCCTGATCAATGGTTTGAACAGGACCAGTACACTCAAACTCTCGGTCATGATGACTTGTGGATTTGTGCTAACACAACCATTAATGAACAATTTTGTCTACTCAATTCCACTCTCTGTTCATATCTCTCTCTCTCTCTGTTCATATCTCTCTCTCTGTTCATATCTCTCTCTCTCTCTCTCTCATATCTCTCTCTCTGTTTATCTCTCTCTCTCTCTCTCTGTTCATATCTCTCTCTCTGTTCATATCTCTCTCTCTCTGTTCTCATATCTCTCTCTCTCTGTTCTCATATCTCTCTCTCTCTGTTCTCATATCTCTCTCTCTCTGTTCTCATATCTCTCTCTCTCTCTCTCTGTTCTCATATCTCTCTCTCTCTCTCTCTCTTCATCTCTCTCTCTGTCTCTCTCTCTGTCTCCCTCTCTCTGTCTCTCTCTCTGTCTCCCTCTCCTATCTCTCTCTCTATCTCCCTCTATCTCTATCCCTCTCTCTCTCTATCCCTCTATCTCTATCCCTCTCTATCTCTATCCCTCTCTATCCCTCTCTATCCCTTCATCTTTTTTGTTTGTTTTTTTTTTTTTTTTTTTTATTACTCTTTCCCTCATCCCTCCCTTCCTCTTTTCTCTCAATCTGTCTTAAAGATGTTTTACAGTATCAAAGGATTGGAAAAAAAAAATCCTTATAAATAAAGAAAATAGCGTTGGACTTTGATGTCATGTCTAATCTATAAGAGATACTTTTTTAGAAATTTTTATTATTTTTTGAGCCAACTCAGGCACCATTAACTAGCTTTTTCCATTTTCTCATTGGATTTATTAGTCATACTATTTATTAGTTGCTGTCACTCTTAAATTGTAAGTATGATTCAGTACAGGTGGTCCTCTTAGCAACTGTATTATTCAGCTAACTAGATTTGGTTGATCCATGCCATTGGAGTTGACTTATCTGCCATTGTCAAATAAAATAAAGGAACACTGCTACATGTAATGAGAGCAAAAATAAATATGACCACTCCAAGCTGATCTCTTTGAAGAGAACTATCTCCTCATAGCATGCAGTCAACTATTGAATTAGATCACTCCAAGCTGATCTCTTTGAAGAGAACTATCTCCTCATAGTATGCAGTCAACTATTGAATTATGATCACTCCAAGTTGATCTCTTTGAAAAGATATCTCCTCATAGTATGCAGTCAACTATTGAATTATATCACTCCAAGCTGAATTTTTGAAGAGAACTTTCTTAGTATGCAGTCAACTATTGAATTATGATCACTCCAAGCTGATCTCTTTGAAGAAACTATCTCCTCAAATGCAGTCAACCATTAATTATGATCCTCCAAGTTTCTTTGAAGAGAACTTCTCCTCATAATGCAGTCAAATGATTAATCAATGTGATCTCTTTGAAGAGAACTATCTCCCTCATAGTATGCAGTCAACTTTGAATTATCATTATTCTCTTTGAAGAGAACTATCTCCTCATAGCATGCATCCATTAAATTATGACCACTCCAAGTGGAAGAATCTCCTCATAGCATGCAGTCAACTATTGAATTATGACCACTCCAAGCTGATCTCTTTGAATATCTCCTCATAGCATGCAGTCACTATTGAATCCTCATCTTTCTTTGAAGAGAACTATCTCCTCATAGCATGCAGTCAACTTTGAATTATGACCAACGTTTCTTTGAAGAACTATCTCCTCATAGCATGCAGTCAACTATTGAATTCCACTCAAGTGGTTCTTTGAAGAAACTATCTCCTCATAGCATGCAGTCAACTATTGAATTATGACCACTCCAAGCTGATCTCTTTGAAGAGAACTATCTCACAGTCAACTATTGGGTGACCACTCCAAGCTGATCTCTTTGAAGAGAACTATCTCCTCATAGCATGCAGTCAACTTTGAATTATGACCACTCCAAGTGATCTCTTTGAAGAGAACTATCTCCTCATAGCATGCAGTCAACTATTGAATTATGACCACTTAAGCTGATCTCTTTGAAGAGAACTATCTCCTCATAGCATGCAGTCCTATTGAATTATGACCACTCCAAGCTGATCTTTTTGAAGAGAACTATCTCCATAGCATGCTCAACTGTTGAATTATGACCACCGGAAGAGAACTATCTCCTCACTATCACAACTATTTGAGTCCTGTCTTTGAAGATCTCCTCATAGTATGCAGTCAACTTTATCCACTGTGCCATTGTGTCCTCATAGTATGCAGTCAACTATTGAATTATCCATTAAACATGGCTCTTTGAAGAGAACTATCTCCTCATAGAATGCAGTCAACTATTGAATTAACCCCAAGTGATCTCTTTGAAAGAGCTAAAGGTTCAACTATTGGACATTCTAACCACCTTTGAAGAAGATCTCCTCATAGTATGCAGTCAACAAATTATGGCCACTCCAAACTGATCTCTTTGAATATCTCCTCAATATGGTCAACAAATTATGAGGACAATGATCTCTTTGAATAATGTAAATAAGTCAACTATTGAATTATACCTCCATCTCTTTGAAGAGAACTAATATAGACAGATATTGAATTATGACCACTCCAAGGATCTCTTGAAATATTGCAGTCAACTATTGAATTATGACCACTCCAAGATGATCTCTTTGAAGATAGTCTCCTCATAATGCAGTACATTGAATTACCTCATTTCAAGAGAAATATATCATAGTATGCAGTCAACTATTGAATTATGACCAATCCAAGTGTTCTTTTGAAGTTGCTTCTCCTCATAGTATTCAACTATTATTAAGTAAGCTGATCTCTTTGAAGAGAACTATCTCTCATAGTATGTAGTCAACAATGTTATGACCATTCAAGCAGAAGGAAATTCTGGTATGACAACTATTGAATTATGACCACCTTACCTCATAGTATTAACTATTGAATTATGACCACTCCAAGCTTTTTTCTATCTCCTCATTTGCAGTCAACTTTGAATTAACCAAAATTCTTTGAAGAGAACTATCTCCTCATAGTAAAACAAATTATGACCCTAACAGATTCATTGAAAATCATAGTAAAATGGAATTATGACCATAAGCATCTTTTGAAGAGATATCTCCTCATGACAATATTCTTATGACCACTCCAAGCTGATCTCTTTGACAAATATCTCCTCATAGTATTTTTCAACTAAAAATTATGAAAATAGATCTCTTTGAAGAGAATTCCTCTAGTATGCAGTCAACTATTGAATTATGATCCTCCAAGCTTCTTTTTGCTCTCCTCATAGTATGCACAACTATTGAATTTGATTTTTTTATTTGAAGTTATCTCCTTAGTTCAAACTTAATTTCATCACTTTAGCTGATCTTTTGCTATTGATAATGCAGTCAACTATTGAATTATGATCACTCAAGCTGATCTCTTTGAATTATCTCCTCATAGTTTTCCTATTGTCATGATTTTAAGCTCATCTCTTTGAAGATTCTCCTCTTCAGTCAACTATTGGTTAAATCATCTCTTTGAAGAGAAATATTCCTCATATATATATATATATATATATCTTTGAAGAGAACTATCCTCATAGTTTTATTCAACTTTGAATTATGACCAAAACATCTCTTTGAAGAGAACTATCTCCCTCATAGTATGCAGTCAACTATTGAATTATGATCTTGTTCTCTTTGAAGAGAACTATCTCCTCATAGTATGCAGTTTATGACCACCTAGAGTTGATTTTTTTTATTTTTGCAATATTAATTATGACCACTCCAAGATTAATTTTGAAGAAATTCCTCATAGTATCAGTCAACTATTGAATTATTGTTCCAAGGATCTCTTTGAAAAACTATCTCCTCATAGTATGCAGTCAACTATTGAATTACACTCCAAGCTGATCTCTTTGGAAACTATCTCCTCATAGTATGCAGTCAACTATTGAATTATGATCCAAGCTGATCTCTTTGAAGAGAACTATCTCCTTTAGTCAACTATGTCCACTCCAAGCTGATCTCTTTGAAGAGAACTATCTCCTCATAGTATAAACTATTGAATTGGTCTTTTTTGATGCTATCTCTATTTATGCAACTATTGAATTAAATGTTGTTTGAAGAGAACTTTTTGTCATTGATGAATTTGATCACTCCAGGTTTTTGAAGAGAACTATCCATAGCATGCAGTCAACTATTGAATTATGTCGGACCTGCCGGAAAAAAACTCCAACCTTGTATAAGCTCACTGAAGAGAACTATCCTCATAGCATGCAGGAATTATGACCACTCAAGCAAGGCTGCAGTCTCTACCAATTATGACCATCAAGGAAGAGAACTATAATTATGGAATGAAATTACGGTACTAGTCTCTTTGAATAAACTTTCCTCATACAGATGAAGAAAAAACTTTTGAAAGAACTATCTCCTCACAGATAAATCTAATTATGACCACCTGCAAGAACTATTCCTTGCAGTCAACTATTGAATTGTCTTTTGGCATCTTGGCATGCAGTCAACTTTCTCACCACTGCTGATCTCTTTGAAGAGAACTATCTTCTCTGTGACCTTTTCTTTGATAAATATCTCCTCATAGCATGCAGTCAACTATTGAATTATGACCACTCAAAGCTGATGAAAACTATTCCTCTATGCATCACCTAACATAAATTTCAGCATGCAGTCAACTATTGAATTATGACCACAGTCTCTTGAAGAGAACTATCTTTAGCATGCAGTTCTATTGAATTATGAACTCTTTTTTGAAGCTATCTCCTCATAGCATGCAGTCAACTATTGGTCTTCTAAAAACTTTAAATGCAATGTCAATTATGACCACTATCTCTTTGAATTCTTGTTTCATTTATTGTTCTCTTTGAAGAGAACCTTCTATATAATAAATGACCAATGTCTCTGTGTCATTTGTGTCACAACTTTTTCAACTTTGATCCTAGATGCTCCTCAGCATGCAGTCAACATATTATACCATTTTTTTGAATCAGACCAACTCTATGAATTATGCAAATGATCTCTTTGAAAAACTATCTCCTCATAGTATGCAGTCAATCTTGAATTATGACCACTGCAATCCAGAGATTTGGGATTCTCAAGTTTTGATTACTGTGATTGTTTTATCTCACCTCATAGTATGCAGTTTTTTATGGGACAAATTTTTCATAGTATGCAGTCAACAATTTTTATAACTTGAAATAAATTTTGGAATAATTCAAATTAATTATGACCACTCGTGAATTCCAGTAAAAGTCACTCATGAAATTAGAATTGTTTAGTATAGAAATTAATTATGACCACCTAGTGATCTTTGAAATTAATGCAGTGATCAATTTTGAAGTTCTTCTATATGCAGTTTTGTTGCCTATCACATCTACTCATCTCTACTTATTGTGATTTGAAGGAACCTCCTCAAGTATGTCCTCCACAATTATGACCACTAAGCTTAAATGAACTGCCCAATAGTATGCAGCTTTTAAGCTAGTAATATCCCTATTTTCTCAACTATTTAATTATGCTCAAGTGATCTCCTTTGAAGTCTTATAGTAGATTTCAACTATTGATTGCCTTGCCAGTTTAAGAACTATCTTTAGTATGCAGTCAACTTTGAATTATGATCACTCCAAGCTGATCTTTTGAAGAGAACTTCATTTGCAGTCAATTTGAATTAATACAGGGTGTTTCAAAAGAGAACTAAAATCATCATATATGCAGTCAAAAACAAAAAATTACAAACCTCCAGCATGAACACATGTGATTATTTGAAGAGAACTATCCTCATACATTCAACTTTGAATTTCCATGTTTTTTGAAGAGAACTGCAACTATTGTGGCACCATAGTGCATTTGAAGCAGTCTCTCCTCATAGCATGCACAACATTGAATTATGACCACTCCAAGCCGATCTCTTTGAAGAAACTTCCTCCCATAGCATGCAGTCAACTATTGAATTATGACCACCTCTCTTTGAAGAGAACATCTCACGCATCCAACTATTGAATTATGACCAGCTGATCTCTTTGAAGAGAACTTCTCCTCATAGCATGCAGTCAACTATTGAATTATGACCACTCCAAGCTGATCTCTTTGAAGAGAACTATCTTCATAGCATGCAGTCAACTATTGAATTATGACCACTCCAAGCTGATCTCTTTGAAGAGAACTATCTCCTCATAGCATGCAGTCAACTATTGAATTATGACCACTTGCTGAAGAAGTCTCCTCATAGCATGCAGTCAACATTGAATTACTTGGTCTTTAACATAACTCCCATAGAAAATGGTCACACACAGTGAGGTCTTTGAAGGATCTCCTCAGGCCAACTATTGAACAGATCTCTTTGAGAGAACTATCTCTCATAGTATGTCAACTTATTGAATTATGACCACCTAATCCATCTCTTTGAGGCACATAGCATTTCATTCAGAATAAACTCTAATCTCTTTGAAGAAATCCAATGGGGTATTGTGCTCCATCTCTTTGAAGAGAAAATCTCCTCATAGCATGCAGTCAACTATTGAATTATGACCACTCCAATCTGATCTTTTGAAGAGAACTATCTCCTCATAGCATGCAGTCAACTATTGAATTAGCCATTTTGGAGCATTTCATAGATAATAACTTTGTCCTTTGAAGTTTCCTCATAGCTGCAGTCAACTATTGGTGAGTTAATAAAAGATGACGATTATACTTTTGATTTCTTCCTTAGCGTTAGTGCAAACTGACACCTAATCAAAGTTTGATAAAAATTACTTATTTACATTATCAAATCCAACCACTGATTCAGTCCACTACAATGCTATAGACCTGAAAAAACAACCCTTTATCTTGTAATGATTTGGGTCATGTCCAATGGATGTTAATTATCTTTTGAAACACCCTGTCTATATAAACTCACACTTTTGAGTCCTGTCAAAAAACTAACACCTTTATCCACTGAGATGTCCTTGACAACTGACATCCATTAAACACACTGGAACTAGAACCCCAACCCCAGTCAAATAAAGGGTTTCTTGGACATTCTAACCACCTGGATGTTGGCCGAAACATTGTAATGAATATGGTGACAAATGAGGACAATAGTCTGAATAATGTAAATAATAATAATTAGAAATATATGATACTGATGGATTTACTAACATTGTTGTTTTTAAGTTGCTTTCATTAATTGTAGTTTATAGACTAGAAAATATTATCTTCTTTGGAGACTGCCACCATAGAAAATTACCCAAATTTTTACGCCCAAGTTTTTTCCTTTACTTTCTTAACTTATGGCTTACAAACAAATATAACAACAGATTCTTGTAGAAAATGGTTGAATCACACAGATATAATGAACATCTCCACACGTGACAAATACACGTTATTTTTCTTAAAAATATGAAAATGGGTTGACCTCCAGTTTTTGTTTTTGATTAGAAATTAATTTCATTTTCAGATTTTTGCTTTTTGATTTAAGTCCATTATTGATGTGCATCAGGTTACCAGTTTTCCTATTGTCATTTCTATTCATAAATCTTCTACAGCCAGTTTTTTTTCATTTTACAAAACATCTAGTTGAGTAAAGAGATCACTGGATCTTGTTTTCTGCTCGTTGTAGAGTTATTTTTTTTATTTTAATATTATGTACATTAATTTATCCAATGGTAACAATTGTTCCTAAGAAATTGTTCTATGGATCAACCATTGACTTCTGGTTGAATAACTGAATATGTGATCCATGACTGTATTGTTTATCACTTGTCATCGATGTGCATCAAGTTAATGTATTGGTCTTTTGATGGATATTTATGCAACTAGAAAAATGTTGATAATTTGCTCTTCTAGGTTTTTGGCTCCTATCCATTGACCTGTCTGGTTGTGTTCAACCTTATATTCATTTATAGGAGCAAATATCACCATATCAAGGTAAATTATGGAATAAATACTAGTACTTCTCTTTCCTTACAGATGAAGAAAAAACCCAGATAAATAAAGACGAATTAATTTGTTGGTCCTTATATCACTTTCTCACCACTGTTTTATAAATACTTTCTCATGAAATTTCTGTATATAGCCATAAATTTCAGCACAGCAGATTGGCAAAACTATACTGCTTGCAAAAAACTTTGGAGTTAGTCAACTTTGGTCTTCTAAAAATTTAAATGCAATGTTTGTATCTTACTTGATTTTTATTGTTCTCCTTCTATATAATAAATGTTGTCTGTGTCATTGTGTCACACCTCCCTAGATGCTGTAGCACAACATATCATACCATTTTTGAATCAGACCAACTCTTGAGCAAATTAAAAAATTCTAGGCCTGTTTAATCCAGATTTTGGGATTCACAAGTTTTCATTACTGTGATTGTTTTCGGCTTTTTTTGGGACAAATTTTTTGTATGATAACAATTTTTATAACTTGGAAATAAATTTTGGAATAATTGAAATTAATCGTGAATTCCAGTAAAAGTCACTCATGAAATTAGAATTGTTTGTATAGAAATTAAGGTAGTCTTAAATTAATGCAGTGATCAATTTTGAGTTCTTCTATAGTTTGTTGCCTATCACATCTACTCATCTCTACTTATTGTGATAAAGGCCCAATCAAGAGTCCTCCACAGGAAGTAGCTTTGCCCTAGTGCAGCTTTTCTCTAATAGTATATTTTCTCTATTTAATCCCCCCTTTACATAGATTTATTGTGCCAGTTTAATACCAGTTTTGCTTCATTTAATTTGTAATACAGGGTGTTTCAAAAGAATACGCCAAAATCATCACGTTAAAAAAAAAAAAATTACAAACCTCCAATGAACACATGTGTTATATACATTCAGTTTCATTTCTGTTTTATAGGTCAGTACCACCGGCAGTGTCTGGACATCAAGCCGATATGAGAATTCCTCCCAAATGGGCATATCACGGTCCACCGTGATTGCACTTGAGAATACCAGGTTGGCGTAAGAACATAAATGTGCAACATGGGCCACAAGAAAATCACATACAGTGAGGTCTGGGGATTGATAATCAGAGAAAGCTTTAGAACCTTCCTAATTCCAGTCAGGTTCATTCAGATAAACTTCATTTAGTGCTCCAAATATCTTTGGTAAAGGTATGAATCCATTTTTGAGCTTCTCTCCCCAGCTATAGGTTAATTAAGTAGGACTTGTTTGATAACACTAAAAAATCATTTTGCTATAGACCTGAAAAATTTGATTTGGGCGTATTCTTTTGAATCTAAATATATTTTCTGGAAAATTTAGTAAGATGGCAAGGATCCTTTAACACTAAGCTTGCAGGATGTTGATAAAGCTGTGTTCTTGAAAAAAAAATTTGAATTCAAACATTGACTTTCAAAAAGTTATAGATCATTATTATCTTCAAGAATAATCTACAAGGTGAATTTATTATCAACACAATTCTGTTGTTGCATGCCAGGTCAGTATCTAATGGGTGACCTGGAGAATATCAGATTTTAAGCTACTTTTTAAAGATCATTAAAAATATCCCAAGAAATTTAACGTTGATCCTGGTCAGTACTGATTACTGTCAAATTGATGGCTACATGTAAGGAAAAATTGATAATCCACTTTTGGTTTGTTTTATTTTTTTATTTTTTTTTAAAGTTAAAATCCACCCCTTCCCCCCAGATATAGATGTTATATGTAGTGTTTTTTAGCCCTGGCATAGCAAAAAACTATACTGCTAAAAAATTTGTTAGGGTCCTTTTTTGTCCATTTCGGACAAAAGCAACATGTCCAAACTGTAATAGCCTCCAGTTCTTCCTTTTGGATTTATCAGCAATTCAAAAACCAGTCCTTTGTACAGTTATTTGACCATGATTTCCTTCTTTATCCTTTCCTCACCCCCCTTTGATCTTGATTCTTTTTTATGGCACTCCCACCATTCTTAGGGTGAAATGCTTAAAAAAAAAAAAAGGAAGCAATGACAAGCCTGGTCGTACCTAGATGGGTGACCACTTGAGAATACCAGGTATGAAGATGGATTGGATGGATTCAAAATTGATAATCCTCAGTTTTTTCCAGTCAGGTTCATTATATTCATTTATTATTTTTATGAATCCAATCTTCTCTCCCCAGCTATAGGTTAATGAGTCTAAAATCATTTTCAACTTCAATCTAAAAATCTGGTTTGAAATAAGCTGCAGGAGGTTGATAAACCAATCATTAAAAAGTTTCATTCTTCAAGAATACTTCCATTATCACCAATTTGTTTTTGCATGCAAGACTGATTTCTACTTTTTGATCATTTTTATATCCAAAGAAATTCTGACTGTTACTGAAATTGATGGCTACATGCATTTTGTTTTTTGTTTTTTCCCTGGTGTAGATGTTATGTATTTTTTTACCACTTTTTTTTCATCCACGGACAAATAAACTGTCCAAAATATAACTTCAGTTTTTATATGTTGATCTTGATTCTTTTTATGCGCTTCTGAGCTTGAAATGAGTCCATTTGTCAACTCGTACATCTGGTCGAGGTGTTAGCCACTGCTCGGATACTTCAAGGTACCTCAGTTTTTTACTTGATCCCGATTATTTTTATGCCCTTCTGAGCTTGAAATGAGTCCAATTATCAACTCATATATCTAGTCGAGGTGTTAGCCACTGCTCGGATACTTAAACTGCCTCAGTTTCTTAGTTACTATATTAAAAATAAATAAATATTGTCTGAAAATGAAATATTTTTCCCAAAGTTAAATTAGTGGGGATGGGGTTAATAGACATTTTAGGATTTTTATTCATAGACCTTTGTTGCCATAAGGGAAAGTATTTTTACCTCCTGGTACATTATATCAACTTTTATGGGTTATTTAATGGTCAAATCTAAATATTGTGAACACAGTTGTACGCCTTCAACTACAGATAAAATGTATTGTTGGTCATTTTACTATAAATAGGTATTATTGGTCATTTCTTTTATATAAAAGTGTATTGCTTGTACTTTTGCTATGAAAATGTAATTTTATACTTTCATAGTGTTTTACTTTTGAGGGTACATTATTTGCCCATAGCTGGGACCCTAACAGGTGCTACCACCCTGGGTTAGAGTTGACCTGGGAACAACAGCAATTAAGAGGTGTTTCCACGCTCCTCAAAACTTCTAATCTCCTGATCCGAGGATTTGCTGCCAGATGTAGTTTCTTGTCACACTCAGGACTATGGTATATTTGTCCTGCAAACAATATTTGGCAGGCTCATGTGAGTCTGGGTAAAAAACAAAACAAAAAATTAACAAGGCATGTTTACAGAAGGTCCTTGCCTTGTTTCTACTGCAGAAAAATGTTGCCACTAAATTCAAAGGAAAAAGAGGGAGTGCCTTTCAAATATTGTGCCACCTGTGATTATAGTCAGGGGGCAGTAATCCAACAACTTCTATTATTACATGTAAAGAATGCTAACATGCTCTGTGCTGTCAAAAGAAATTGGCAGACATATTTAAGTAATTTTTGTAATGGTTGCATTTTCTGAATACATAATTAAGGATTTTTATCAAAAAGATTAACTCTATTGTCACGTGTAAAAAAAAAAAAAAAAAAAAAAAAAAAAAAAAAAATACAAGGTATGAAATAAAAAAAAAAAAAAAAATCAGCATTCTGATCTCACCTTTTTCTGAATGAGATATTTGGTTGTTATAGTAACACAAGGCATGTTCACATATTGGTGTAATGCCTACTGTTACATACCAAAAACATCTCCTTCCAAAGAAGATGAAGTAAGGCTTCAGGACTAAATATAAAAAGTCATGTCTTCTATATAATGAATAAAGAAAATCGACTAATTATTCTCCGAGGGCAAATATTTTTCTGTCTGGTTTCTTGTTGATTTCACTCTGGTTATTTGTTAACAAATAAGTTAATTTTGGGTAATGGACAGGTGAGAGAGAGAGAGAGAGAGAGAGATTGAACACACACACACACACACACACACACACACACACACACACACACACATGAGCTGTACTTTATTTTCTAGGTATGTTTGCTGTCTTTTTCTTGACATTGTCTCCAGCCTTCCCTCTCTGTCCTGCTTTTCTCCTTGTCTGTCTCTCACTGAGACTTTCCTTTAGTTCTCTCCTTCTCTGTTGACTGTTTTTTGCTCACTCTCTTTGTCATCTTTTTCTGACACCTCCTTCCTTCACTATATCTTCCTCCCTTTATTTGTCCCTTTTTCTGACGCTCTTTTGTCCTTTGCCCTCCCTTCTCTTTTCTTTTCTGACACTCTCTCTTCTCTTTGTCACTCTTTTTCTGACACTCTCTCTTCTCTTTGTCACTCTTTTTCTGACACTCTCTCTTCTCTTTGTCACTCTTTTTCTGACACTCTCTTCTCTTTGTCACTCTTTTTCTGACACTCTCTTTTTTTGTCTGACACTCTCTCTTTTGTCTCTTTTTCACTCTTTTTCTGACACTCTCTCTTCTCTTTTTTCCTCTTTTTCTAGATATTTCTCTTCTCTTTGTCACTCTTTTTCTAGCTCTCTCTCTTCTCTTTGTTTTTTAAGACTCTCTTTTCACTTTTTTCTAGCACTCTCTCTTCTCTTTTTTCTCTCTTTTCTCACTCTTTTTCAACTCTCTCTTCTTTTTCTCTTTTCTCTTTTTGTCCTCTTTTCTGACTTTCCCTTCTCTTTCACTCTTTTCTGCACTCTCTCTTCTCTTTGTCACTCTTTTTCTAGACACTCTCTTCTCTTTGCCTCTCTTTTCCTAGCACTCTCTCTTCTCTTTGCCTCTCTTTTCCTAGCACTCTCTCTTCTCTTTGCCTCTCTTTTCCTAGCACTCTCTCTTCTCTTTGCCTCTCTTTTCCTAGCACTCTCTCTTCTCTTTTGTCCTCTCTTTTCCTACACTCTCTCTTCTCTTTGCCTCTCTTTTCCTACTTACTCTCTTCTCTTTGCCTCTCTTTTCCTACACTCTCTCTTTGTCCTTTTTTCTCTCTCTTTTCCTTGTCATCTCTCTTCTCTTTGCCTCTCTTTTCTGACACTCTTCTTCTCTTTGCCTCTCTTTTCCTAGCTTTCTCTCTTTCTTTGTCCCTTTTCTTCTCTTCTCCTCTCTCTTCTCTTTCTGCCTCTCTCTCTTTTTCTCTTTTATCTCTTTCTCTCTTTTGCCTCTCTCTTCTCTTTGCCTCTCTTTCTCTTTTTTCGCCTCTCTCTTCTCTTTTTCTAGCCTCTCTTTTCTTCTCTTTGCCTCTCTCTTCTCTTTGCCTCTCTCTTCTCTTTGCCTCTCTCTTCTCTTTGCCTCTCTCTTCTCTTTGCCTCTCTCTTCTCTTTGCCTCTCTCTTCCTTTTGCTCTCTTCTCTTTGCCTCTCTCTTCTCTTTGCCTCTCTTTTCTCTCTCTTCTTTGCCTCTCTCTTCTCTTTGCCTCTCTCTTCTCTTTGCCTCTCTCTTTGCCTCTTCTTCTCTCTCTTCTCTTTTGCCTCTCTCTTCTCTTTTTTGCTCTCTCTTCTCTTTGCCTCTCTTCTTTTGCCTCTCTCTTCTCTTTGCCTCTCTCTTCTTTTGTCTCACACTCTCTCTTTGTCTCACACTCTCTCTTCCTTTTGTTTCTCTTTTAAGTTGTTAAATGAGAATTTTTTTGTATCTTATTTTTTCTCCTAACTGGAGTGTGACATTTCATTCAAGAAAGATGATCCACTGACCCAGTTACTTAACTATTTTTTTTTATTGTCACCATTTATTTTCATCTGAAGACAAAAGCTTGTTTGTATTTGGATTTTAATCTTCCCACACTCTGCTCCACTCTCTCCTCCAACACTCCTTATTCTCTAAACCAAACATGGCCTGCCTCGTTTGATAGCACAGCAGTTGCAACTAATTTCATAAAAATCTATGACAACTGATAAGTCTCCATGAAAGAAGTTCACATGATATTTGCCTGTTGTCATGGTGACAAGAACAATTCCTTGGAAATGTCAGACAAATGGTAATATTAGCTGTTTCCTTATAAGGAAATATTCAACATTCACTGACCAAACAGCCAGTGCTACCATTGGTTGAAGTTTATAAAATATTTCTCTTAAAATAATTTTTAAAGAAAATAGGTTTCTCAAGTCCAATAACTGTTGTTGCTTTTTTTAGGATTGGGGGCTTCCTTCCTAACCTTTTGTTTGAAGTAGTGTGGAATTTCAACATCTTGATTAGGTCATTATTTTCTCTTTAAGTTACATGTGCTATCCATTTTAGTTGTTGCTGATGCAGAAAGTCTTCAACTGATGTTGTGTCCTGGATATGATGATAAACTACATCTGACAGCAAGACCTTTTATAAGGTTTTGAGGAGTGTGGAACCACCTCTTAATTGCTGATGTTCCCAGGTCTGTCCTGACCTGGAGTGGTAGCATCTGTTAAAGTTCCAGCTATGGGCAAATAGTTAACCCCTAATCTGGGGTCAAAACATGCAAAAATAAGTTTTTATTACCAGCAATGAATTTTTGAAGAAATAATTGTCAGCAATACATTATTACCAGCAATACTTTAAAAAAAAAAAAAAATTAGAGCAATACTTATAAAAAAAAAAATTACCAGTAATACTTTTTTTGGGAAAAAAAAAAAAGAAAATTACCAGCAATACTTTTTTTGAAAAAAATATTACCAGCAATACATTTCTGAAAATAAAATATTACCAGCAATACATTTTAAAAAAAAAATATTATCAGCAATAAAAATTTTGTTGGCATTAAATAACGCATTGATGTTGATATTCCGTTAAAAACAACCCATACCAATCAATTGATGTTATTTTTGTTATTTGGTACAGTTGTTTATCCTCTGGCAACAGTCCACAAGGTTTGAAGTTGGGTGTTCCTCTATGAGCTCTTATATGCTCAAAGCCATTTTTAATCATTGATCTGAGAAAGTGTTTCTATGAGAAATGTTTCAGTACTGGGCCCCTCACCTTGTGGCTCAATGTAGTTCTTTTTTTAGGTCTAGATGTGGAAGAAAAGTTTATCTATTTATTCCTATTGTGGGGAAAAATAAATAAATAGACTTTAGGAGAAGGAACCAGAAATCTAATCATAAACATAAAACAAGGGATAAACCACTACTCCTGTTCAAAGGACTGGGAGGAGTGTGAACTGGATGACAGGTGAACCTATCTACTCCTGTCTATATCCCTGAGATGAGGTATTATGGTTACTTGTATTATTTACATTATGCAGACTGTTATTTTCATTGACATATTCACAACATTTCAGCCATTGTACACTTCGGCCTTCTTCAGGTGATTCGAATTTCAAACCAAACCCTTTATTTCAATTACACATGACCCAGTGAATAAAGACAGATCCAGTGACTAGACCCAAAGAGTTATGAGTTCGATACCAGGCCACAGCAGTATTGAAGCAAAACTTGGAGAATTGAGTTAAAAGAGAAATAACTGAGACATCTGGAAGAGGCATGGCATGTGGTACTAGAACAATCTATCCTGGTGGAGGAAATAAAGGGTTTGGTTCAAAATTGCAATCACCTGAATAAGGCTGGAGCATACAATGGCCAAGACGTTGTGAATATGGCAATGAAGATGAGGATATCAGTCTGAATAATGTAAATAATACAACTATTTAGTCCTATTATGTGAAGTCCACTTGAATATTCTATTCTAAACAGAGCTGACCATGAGAGAAAAAATTTAAATAATTTTCTAATGTTTATATTAATAATAAAGAAGTGTTGAAATTGCTAAATGTAACTGCCACTTCTACTCTAACAGGCACCCTTCTGATTTTTTGCTTCCCTGATAACTACAATCTTCAAAAATTTAAATGCAACATCAATCGCCATTTTCTGTCTTCTTGAACCCCGTTCAGCATCTGTCTTTTCTTCAATCCATTCTATTCTCAGTCTTTTCTTTCTCTTTCACTCTCTGTAAAGCGGGTTACAGTGAGTGAAAGAAAAGATTCTAGTGGCATTCACACCTTGCTTGGGGTGAAATGATTTAATTACTACATTTTTTTTTCCACTAAATAATTTGGTATTGTTTTAAGAAAATTTAACAGATTATTTTGACTTATTTAGATAATTCTGTAAAACTTTCTTTAGCTCTAATTTATAGCAACGTGGAATAGCATATGACAACAATGCTTATTATAAACGCTGTAGGTTATGACTGAATATTGATAAAGCCAATATTAATTCTTTTTATACAAGCACAAATTTAGAAAAAAAAAAGCAAATAATAGAAACATTACTTAAATATGGCAATTTCTAAAATTTGAATTAAAAAAAACAAAAAACAAAAAAATGAAATATTTATTTTATTCTTCAAGCCAGCAGAAGCCAAGATATACAGAGGGATGCAAAATAGGTATATAGTAATAAACAAAACTTATTGTATTGATTATACAAACATATCCATAACATATTACTTACTTCATACCTACATTTGTAGTCCTGTCACTGGATCTAACTAATGCCTTTATCCACTGTGCCAAGTACATTGAGGATATCTGTGTATGAATTTCTGGGCATTATAAACCTAATGTCTTCAGCAACTATTTTTTTTTACCAGTGCTCATATTTGTTATCATTGAATGTTTTTTAACCTGAGCTCATATTGCAATTTTCATTGTTTTTATTACTTTTTTCTGACACTCCTTATTACTTGTTCCTCTATTGTATTCATTTCTATGCTTGGTCAGCTCAGGAGATTTTTGTGGCCTAACATATGTGTTGATTCCTTAAGTTTAAGAATTTTCCAATGGTGTTCTTTGTCTATGATCTTAACCTGATCCCACAGAGGGGGGTGATCTCCCTTTTCTCTCGGGCTGATTGTTAGTTGCCAAGGCTTTGTGCGCCACCCTCTGAGTCACTTAAATAAATTACAAACATTATGTCTGCTTATTTTTAAGATAATCTGTTCATATTCATGGATATTTTTTGATGTATTACAATCAAATGATACAAGAAATACACTTTAACAGTGAAAATCACATTTATTTCCCCAAGTACTTTCCATCTCTTTCTGAGATCATCATCAGGGGTGTAACTACATAGTTTTTACCTTACTATTAATTACGATCACAGAAAGTGAAATAGCAAAAGGTTGCTGACCCCTGGTATAGATAAATTGTTATTAATATACGATTCTGCTGGATATAAAATGGAGGATCAGTTTTCTTTTATTCTAAATTGATATAATGATCCTGTTAGAGTGTGAAAGCATTCAAATAATAAGTACTTAAAAATAAATTACATTTATGTCTTATGTTTGACTGTAAAGAGCAGGGGTCGGCAACCTAGGGTATGCATGCCACATGTGGCACACCAAGCAATTTCCAATAGTACACTGCCGCAAATGACATGACAAAGTCCGAACCAATAACTACAAAAATGCAAAGAAGATATTTAACTGTTTCAATTTTAATATGTACTAAAACAGGGATCAGCAATCTATGGCACACGTGGCATGCTAAGCAATTTCCAATGGCACGCAACTGCAAATGACATCATGAAGTCCCAACCAATAACTACTCCAACGCAAAGAAGATATTTAGCTGTTTCAATTTTAATACATACTAAAGTATATATACTATATATTGCTATATAAAATATATTGTAGAACAGGTATATTGACCTTGACTTGTATAAAAATTACGTATGCTGTTGGCACAATGAATGATTTTAAAACCCTAGGTCGGTACATAGTTAGCAAAAGATTGCTGACCCCTGACCTAGGGTATCTTACAAAACAAAGTTTCTACTAAATCCCACCACAGTTTGAAGTCTCTGAAGGTAAAACTCCTGAAGTGTTACCTGTGTCTCATACAAGTCATTCACCAAGTGTCTTTGGCAAGTTACTGACACAGAAGGATGGCATATTTAGCAGTTTCAAAACTGCTCACTTGTTAGACTTCTATTAATAACAAAAACTTTAAAAAATTTTAAAAACAGTTTATTTCTATTAATGTAGTTTACATATTATTGTATATATCACTATATAAAATATATTGTAGAACAAGTTTATTAACCTTGACTTGTATAAAAATACATATGCTGTTGGTACACTGAATGATTTTGAAACCCTTTTGCTTGGGGTGAAATGATTTAATTACTACATTTTTTTTTCCATTTTTTTGCTATGTGTTGAATACTTAGTATTCGACACATAGCAAAAGTTGCTGACCCTTGTTGTAGAGAAAGACATTGGTTGTTCCCAATCAGCTGTGCTTAAAATTTGTGGCAAATATAAAGGAAATGGGACGGTCGGAAAAAGAAAACATTAGATTGTGAAAGACATTGTGGACATGAAAGTGAGACTAACCTTAGCTCTCGACATAAGAGGGTTCGTTTGTGTCTGGTGTGCAGGGCAGTAATTGGTCCGAAGGAAGAAACACCACCATTACGGTGAGTCGGACTTATGGGAAACGCGATCTTGTAGCTGCGAGAATTGGTGAGAGGTGAACTTGGCTGTATGCAAATTGGTTGGTGTTCGCTGGCATAAATGTGATGGCGGGAGACCACTTGAGAGAGTTGTGTGTAGCGAACTACGAGGCGGTGTTGGAATAATTGAGTGCAAAGATCTGTGGAGTTTTGTAGCTAGATTGTTTTGAGCAACCTGTCTTGAAGCTGAGGAGTTTTGTTTCTTCCGGAAGTAGGCGGTGCTGGGCCAACCCGTTCCCTTCCTATTGTTTGGACCTAATTTTACTACAGACATAAAAAAACATCAGGATAGAAAACTCAAAGGGTTATACGTTGAAAATAGGAATTAAAAGAAACTTAAAGCAAGTGGGTCAGTCAAAATGGAAGCCAGTTTTTGTGACTGAACTGTAATAAATTGGCAGAATGAATTGGGATTTATGTAAAAAATAAAAAACAAACAAAAACCGGCATCAATACACAAGCAGAAGAAAATAAGATTAAAATGAGCTAAAGAGAAATAACCATGATGTGTGGACGACTTGCATTGTCCAAGATGATGATGTTGAAAAT
>CAHIKZ030000432.1:1672500-1722500 GCA_903632075.3 Acanthosepion pharaonis | reverse complement strand
CGACAAACCTCATGATGGACATGACAACTGTTATGATGGTGAACATTATGACTATATTGTTTATGTATCATTAACAATACTATTTGGCATTACTTTTTTGTAATGAATAGTATAATGGTAGATACATAATCGTCTCTATGCTCTTGTTAATTCGACCACTCATTCCCTGTCGCAGCAGTACCAAAAACCACTCTTGGTGTCATGACTTCACGTTGTTTTTTATCTTTATAGTCATCACATATTCACGCCACTAAGTTGGGAAGTGACCCGATCTCACTTGGTCTTTGATTCTGCAGAAATTTCAGTTGTGAAAACCTTGCAACTGTGGTAACTTCTTTGTTCACAGCACAAACTAACAAACTCTGTTGATTACTATCAACAGGTTTAATGAAAAACCAATTGAATAATTTAAGAGTACACAAGGAGTGCAGAATCATAAATTAATCTTTCTATATAACCTTGTTAACACTCTCTTGGCAAGAAAATTATTCTTGCAGCAATTTGCAATAAGCTATGGGTAAATAGCAGGACAGACTGGGTTCTATAGCCTTGGGTGGCAACTGGACTAGAAGGACAATTCTGAATTTAAAACCCGATCCTCCAGGTTGGGGATTGTGCTAACAACCTATTCACTTCAAAACTGGCTTGTTACAGAAACTGCAATGATATCTTCATTTGTAGCAGAAGCAGTTGCAATGTCTTTTGCACATCTCTGGCTTTGATTTATTGCAGGTTTCTTTATAAGATATGCATGACCTTTCTTTTGTCCAGATGGCCTCTTTGGAATGCAGTCAGTCCAAAATCCTATACACTTATTGAGATTAAGCAATGTCCATCCTGGTAAATATCTAAATGGGTGACTGCTTGGGAATACCAGGTGGTAGAATGGATAACAGCTCAGAATTTGAAACTGGAGTGTTGTTTCAATTCCAATCAGGTTCATTTTATTTACACTTGGGAACGGTATGAATCTACTTCTCCCTCCAGCTATAGGTTAACTTGTAGGACTTTTATTAATAAATCATTATCTTCCCACAAAAAATAATGCTTACCATCTAAAAATATTTTCTGGCTTTAAATAACCTGCAAAAATTTAATTTTATACTTTTCTCATATTCTCTAACATGTAGTAACCCCTTGCATTGTAGTAGCTTTATTGCCCTGCTTGGGGTAAAATGATTAAAAAAAACCAAAAAGCAAACAAAGATGAGCCAAAAAAAAACAAACAAAGATGAGCCAAAAAAAATGATTAAAAATGAGCCAAAAAACAAACAAAGATGAGCCAAAAAAACAAACAAAGATGAGCCAAAAAAAAAAAAAAAAAGAAAGATGAGCCAAAAAAAAAAGATGAGCCAAAAAAACAAACAAAGATGAGCCAAAAAAAACAAACAAAGATGAGCCAAAAAAAAAACAAACAAAGATGAGCCAAAAAAAAAACAAACAAAGATGAGCCAAAAAAAAAACAAACAAAGATGAGCCAAAAAAAAAAAAAAACAAACAAAACAAACAAAGATGAGCCAAAAAAAAAAAACAAAGATGAGCCAAAAAAAACAAACAAAGATGAGCCAAAAAAAAAAAAAGATGAGCCAAAAAAAACAAACAAAGATGAGCCAAAAACAAAAAAAACAAAGATGAGCCAAAAAAAAACAAACAAAGATGAGCCAAAAAAAAACAAACAAAGATGAGCCAAAAAACAAACAAACAAAGATGAGCCAAAAAACAAACAAACAAAGATGAGCCAAAAACAAACAAACAAAGATGAGCCAAAAACAAAACAAACAAAGATGAGCCAAAAACAAAACAAACAAAGATGAGCCAAAAACAAAACAAACAAAGATGAGCCAAAAACAAAACAAACAAAGATGAGCCAAAAAAAAAACAAAGATGAGCCAAAAACAAAACAAACAAAGATGAGCCAAAAAAAAAACAAACAAAGATGAGCCAAAAACAAAACAAACAAAGATGAGCCAAAAACAAAACAAACAAATTGATTGATCAATTTGCCAAAACCCTGGTCCTAATTTTGTTAACACTATGAACTCTTTGGGAAGCAGGTGTCTAATAGTACTTTATATAAACATAGCAAGAATTCTACCTTGAAATATAGAGACATTTCAGAAAACCATAAGTCATATTTCTCCAGAGGCAAATTAGTAGATTGGAGAAAATCTGGTCTTACTAAATCTTAATGAATTTTACTTGGTTTATTTCCGGTTTCAAACGTCATAGAACTGTCCCTAACCTCATTTTATGATTTCTAATATTATTTTTAATCTGTTCTTTCTTTTGTTATTCTCCTTGAAATTTAATTAGCTTACCTGAGTCCCCCCACTTTTAATCTTTATTTTCTGCTTCAAATCATCATTAAGCATTCTCATAAAACCAGTGCTACCATCTTGTTATAATGGTAATATTAGCCGTTTCCTTATAAGAAAACATTTGGTATTCATTGACTGAGAAGCCATTGCTACCATCAGTTGAAATCTTAAAATGTTTCTATTAAAGCAATTTTTCAGAAAAAATAAGTCTAAATCCAGTTATTGTTATCAGTCAATCGAATATTGATGGTGGTATATTGGCCTGTAGACAGATATTGAATGATGCAAGGCAACAAGAAACAAAACAAAGTCTTTAGTGAAGAAAATATATTGCAAAGTTTATTTTTGTTAAAGAAAATACATTGACAAAAATAAGGTGACAGTGCACTTGGTGAAGAATAATTCTGCATGATCATGTAGCAGGTGAGAAGAATGTTGTCCGGAGAAGGGCTGTTTTAGGTAATCGTTGAAAAGTGTCGTCCTGAGAAGGACAGTTTTTTAGGTAATCGTTGAAAAGTGTCGTCCTGAGAAGGACAGTTTTTTAGGTAATCGTTGAAAAGTGTCGTCCTGAGAAGGACAGTTTTTTAGGTAATCGTTGAAAAGTGTCGTCCTGATAAGGGCTGTTTTAGGTAATCGTTGAAAAGTGTCGTCCTGATAAGGGCAGTTTAAGGTAATCGTTGAAAAGTGTCGCCCTGATAAGGGGCTGTTTTAGGTAATCGTTGAAAAGTGTCGTCCTGATAAGGGCTGTTTTAGGTAATCGTTGAAAAGTGTCGTCCTGATAAGGGCTGTTTTAGGTAATCGTTGAAAAGTGTCGTCCTGATAAGGGCTGTTTTAGGTAATCGTTGAAAAGTGTCGTCCTGATAAGGGCTGTTTTAGGTAATCGTTGAAAAGTGTCGTCCTGATGAGGGCAGTTTAAGGTAATCGTTTGTCCTGATTTGGGCAGTTTTAGGTAATCGTGGCCAGATACTTATTGTACAAATATTGTGGAGGGATGGGTTGATAAAATCCCTATGGTTTATGATGTAATGATATTTACACAACTTTTACAGCTAACCCAGTATTAACTCTTTCCCCCCCACTTTTTTTTTTTTTTTTTTTTTTGTGGGGGGCCTGTGCACGTACGCTCGGGACAAGGTCAAAAATTGCCCTCAGCCCCTGCAACCATTGGTTGCGCGGGCCTCGGTGCAAGCACCGATCCCTCCTTCTGGTGCAATGGGAGGGCACGGCCTCAGGCAGCTGTTCCCCAGTGCTGGGAACCTCTTCAGTATAATTTTCTCAGTTGCCCCTGTGCCCTTTGACAAAGAAGCCCCTGAGCGCACTCTGCCCAAAGACAGAGACATAACTGAGATGATAAGCCTGCATTGAAAATCCCTCCAAGGAAGAATTTATATGCTTACACAGGATGACTTTTTTTGCTGCTTTGAGGCCTTTTTATATCCTGGATCAGTTTCGCAACAGTCACTGGTTAGGATTTTTTCTTTCGCTTATTTTAGAAATGTAGGAGTGTTAACAGGATATGACAGTCTTCCTTCCTAAGTTTTTGTTTGAAATAGTTTGGAATGTCAACATCTTGATTATGTCATTATTTTCTCTTCGAGTCACATGTGATATCCATTTTAGTTGTTGCTTCTGTTGATGTTGGTTTGTTATTCAGTACAGTTATTTGTTATCCTTTAGTATCAGTCCACAAGGTTCGAAGTTGGATGGTCCTCTATAAAACCTACAGGCTCTATTTACTCTGTTATTGTTAATCACAGATCTGAGAAAGTGTTTGTATAAGAAATATTTTGGTATTGAGGTCCTCATCAGACATGTGCAATGTTGTGAACCAATTTCATTCTTCTAACAGATCTAGATACAGAAGGAAAATTTTAAAGATATTTTATCTAAAATTTATTTCGCTGAGGATAGATCAACATTTTATTTGTTTTAAATATGGAATTTGGTGTAATGTAAGACTCCTTTCTAAGTTTACGTTTTTGGGAGTAAAGCAAATGACGAGGAAGACAGTAAAATTGATTCTCTCACATGTGAACACAAACTACAAGTTCACAAGTGAATTGTAAGAAAGAAAAACAGACAAATAAGCGACTTGACTGGCATCCTTTCAATAATGAATGTGTGTGACTGTTAGGTTCCAAAAATGCTGGCAAATTGACATCTTAGAGATCCAATTACCTACTCAGTTTGACGTGTGTCAACATCAATATCCTCATATGAATCGATCAGTTTGTCACTATCAATGTCAGAAATGTCAATATCAGATTCATTTTGTATTTCTTCCATGGATTCTACAATAAGCTGGGCTGTATATTCATAAAATGAGCTCTATGAATTTTTAGACTCCATTTCATTGTGATGCTGAATTTCCTATCATTAAAAAAGGATTGTAAAATTACAATTTTCTTCACTAATTGATCAAAGATTGATGATTTATGAATATGAGGCTCACCCTGGCAAAGAGGTTCCCAACTAGCATCCAGTTGGTAGACAAAATCAACTTCCATTACAGTCGAGTACTGTCTGTTGCTATTACCAAATTCTACACTTGCTTAGTAGGACTTAACTTCTATTATAATTGAGTATTATTACTTGACACTACCAAACTCTACAAAGATGAAATGGCAGCAGTAGCATACTATCACTGTTTACATGATTTCTTGCATTATTTGTAGTGGTGTCATCATATTATGGCAGGGTATAGATGGGGTGTGTTATGGTGGGTTGAATGCTAAAGGGTTAATAAGCAATAAATGCCATTGCTTTGGGATACATTTTTGATTCCAGACTTGTTTTTAGATTTTTGGAGAGAATCTGCTGTTTTTAAATTTTTGGAGAGAATCTGCTATTTTTAAATTTTTGGAGAGAATCTGCTATTTTTAAATTTTTGGAGAGAATCTGCTATTTTTAAATTTTTGGAGAGAATCTGCTATTTTTAAATTTTTGGAGAGAATCTGCTATTTTTAAATTTTTGGAGAGAATCTGCTATTTTTAAATTTTTGGAGAGAATCTGCTATTTTTAAATTTTTGGAGAGAATCTGCTATTTTTAAATTTTTGGAGAGAATCTGCTATTTTAAATTTTTGGAGAGAATCTGCTATTTTAAATTTTTGGAGAGAATCTGCTATTTTTAAATTTTTGGAGAGAATCTGCTATTTTTAAATTTTTGAGAGAATCTGCTATTTTTAAATTTTTGGAGAGAATCTGCTATTTTAAATTTTTGGAGAGAATCTGCTATTTTAAATTTTTGGAGAGAATCTGCTATTTTTAAATTTTTGAGAGAATCTGCTAGTTTTAAATTTTTGGAGAGAATCTGCTATTTTTAAATTTTTGGAGAGAATCTGCTATTTTTAAATTTTTGGAGAGAATCTGCTATTTTTAAAAGTGTCAATATCAAGTGATGCTTTATTATTGAGTTTTTTTTTGTTTTTTGTTTTTTTTATAGTTTTCTTGATTTCCTCTCCACAAGGTCCGTTGCTAAGACAGGCTTTGTAATGCTTGGATTTATACTGGTTTATATTCTATTTCTGCAGGTACCTTCAGCTTAGTGTGATCAGGGTTAGAATGTATTGGGATTCTGTCAGTTTTAAGCTATTATTTAAAATTGGGCCTCAAAGTCAATGACATTGAAAGAAAAATAATATCTAACTCTGTGCAGAATCCATTTACCTTTTTAAAAAAAAAAAAAAGCTGAGAGCATGCTGCTGTCAATGTCATTGGCACCATGATACGGAGAAAAACCAGGGCAGACTCATGCCATCATTTTTAATGGAAAGCCTGGATGTTCTGACTACAGATTAGTGTACCTGCCTTCAGATTCATATAAAATTGGTCACACCGAATGAATGTTTTTTATCAATTGACTGATTTGTTTTCTACAGCTTATAAACACTTTGCTGGTTATTTAAAGCCAGAAATATTTGCAGAACTTTTTTTTTTTTTTTATAATAATGATTTAGTGATACAAGTTTTATTAATTAACCCATAACTGGGGGAAGACGAGATGGATTTATATCTTTCCCAAGGATATTTCGGTGTAAGTGAATATAACGAACCCAATTGGAACTCCGCTCTCCAATTAACAATTCTGAGCAATTATTCAAAGCACAACCTGTAGATATAAGCTTACAGTATTCGGTATTCCCAAGCAGTCACTCATCTTGGTACTGACCAGGCTTGATGTTACTTAACTTTGGTGATCATATGGGAACCAATGTTTCAACATGATATAGCCGTAAGCTTTGAATGACTGGGGAAGAAAGTCAGTTGTGAGAGGAATGGATCTGTAGCTATTTAGCATTGAATTTGTAAGCACTTTATTTTCACTACAAGCGGTTTCATCTTTCTTTGACTCTCTATTTGTGATGGTTTGGTTTTGTTTGTTTTATGGCATATCAACATCTCAATGGGTTATTTAATGCCAACAAGATTTTTATTACTGATAAGACATATACAATGAGAAAAGAAGGTTTGGAAAATTTGGCACTCATTGGGTATATTAAAGGCAAGAGACAACTGTAACCTACTTAATAAGCTTATTTAAATGGATGATAGAACAGGGATTGTGAAAAGAAAAACATTAATAAGAGTTACAAATGATAGGCAATCATGGCTCCCTAAAACTTCCTATTTCCTGAAGTGGACTTTAGTATAAACGCCTCTAAAAAATGAGCAGTTTTATTCCATTTTCTCAGATAAATCTTACAGTGGCAAAATTTTCAGTCCAGTCAAGAATGGATGTTAAAAAAGAAAGAAAAAAAAAAAAAGAAGGAAAGAGAAAGAAAGAAAGAGAAAGGAAAAAAAAGTGAAAATTTGATGTTTGCTCGTATAGTTAGCATTGGTCAGTATTTCAATGACCAAACATCAGAGTACTGATTTGGGGGAAGAATTGTCGACCTTTTTCCAAATGAAATTGAGCCTCAAAATATTCTTGCTCTTTGCTCTAACCATCAAACCTTGAAACCTCATTTATTGTCATTACAAACATCTGTTCATTGAAAAGTCTTTGCAAATAATTCTGTTGATGCATCTGCTTGACCATCATATCAGATTTCTTGTGGGAAATCTCATTAGTTTTATTATCTTTCCCCTAAGTGCACTTAAGTACTGTTATCATGTTTGACTAATACACTGACCAATCAGTATTGGTGTTGCAGAAACACTTTTTTTGAATTGTTTGTTTAAATCACGTTATGTCTTTTTGTCTTCCCTTTATCTCTGTCTTCATCAGGTTATTTCTCTTTCTTTAGTTTTTTCTAATAAATTTATTTAATTCAGCAGTTGTTTTATCCATATATATACATGTATGTATGTATCATATATATACATATATATATATATATATATATATATATATATATATATATATATAAGAGAAAGAATAGTAAGATTTATAATCCGGTGTTATTATTAATTATTCTTTTTAAAAAACAGTGTTCAATACAATTGTGCAAAGCATATTCGCTTGAAAATGAAACAGTGCTAGGGATTTTAATTTAATTCTATAATTAAATTTGAAGTTTTTGGTTTCTGTTTTTGAAATATGGTAATTCCTGTATAGTGATGGAGCCATATTTTTAAACTAGTAAATTTATAATATATATCGAATTGAGTTCTCTCAGTCACTGTGTGTTTATCTAAAAATAAATACACTTAAATTCACCTTCATCTCTGCTGTGCGCTAATGGCTTAGTGATAAAATCCCCGACTGACGCCAATTCAGCCGGGTTTCGATCCTCGTTATAGGTAACTGGACATCTAGCCACACTGATGAGCTGTGATACAGCGAAACAGTCTGTCTGTAGATGACTATATATATATATATATATGTTCGTAGTGCAACTCAGTTTCATGGTTTTGCCAACTCATCTGGCATAAACTATTAACTGTAATAGTTCAAGCCTGATGAGTTGGTAAAACCATGAAAGTTTAAGTATGTATATTTATTAATATATACTTCTTAGCTCTATCTAACCACATCGAGCACTGTTTTATTTACACCTTATGTTAGGTTGGAGTATTGAACAGTGGCTTGGATTGAGGAATTGGAGAGACTAGTTTGAATTCCAGTTGAATCCATTACATTCACTTATGTGATTCATACCTCTTCTCCTCCTAGCTATAGGTAAATAGCAGGGCAGACTGGGTGCTATAGCCTTGAATGGCAACTGATCTACTGCAGAAAGAAGTGGCAACCTATTGCAGGAAAAAATCTGCCTTGTCAGTCATGTATCAAAAGATACATGATCGCCTAAGCATTTATCATGCATGGCACATAACTGACTGAAATATCTATTTGCTTATCTGTGTATGAACGCTAACACACATAGATACAGTTGGTAATATCTAATTATTTGGTTTATATCCACATTTATACCTTATGTAAACTTTGTCAGAGCTCTAGATAGAAATGGTAAAAACAAAGAGACACAGATTAATGGTATATTATATTTGGTTATTTCTTATTGGTTAAATATGAAGCATTAATAAAATGAAACTTGTTAGATTGAGATCTGTTTCCTACTTGTTCTTTATACTATCATTTTGTTGGATTCCTACCTATAATTGATCTTCTGTTCATACACACACACACACACACACACAGTACAGGTAATTGATCCATTGGTATATAATCTGGGTGGATCCTAGTAATATTAATTATTAAAACTGATCTACAGAGAGCTCAATGTTTTTATTTCAATATATATTTTTATATTTTTATTTTTAATATACGAGGAAAAAACCTTAAAAATCCATAGATGTAATATATTTATTTTGATGAATATAAACATATTCATTTCAACATTTTATGAAATGGGATCAAGATATCCCATGTAGACAGATATACAAAGATAAAAAAAAATAAAAAGTTCAAGTCTTTAGGGATTTACATTATGAATAAAGTGAACAGAAAAAAAAGATTTAATATAAAGGTTAAGAGAAGGTAAAAAGATATCAAGGTTAAATTTAGAACAGAGCTGCAACGATGTGTCAAAGTTCACAGAAGATGGGGTTAAAATGGTGTTTATTTAAATATAATCATTTACCTCATAATACTAATGATAATAATAAAAATTATAATACACTTATAACAAAAATATATTATAACTATATAAAATATATATGAATAAGACAAAATTTATCTAAGCTGACGTGTTTCAGCCTTTGATAGACTTTATCAGGACAGATGTAAGGATTTTATTTTGTGTCAAGTATTTATATAAAGGACCAAAAATGTTATTGGTTTTTAAAAAGTTTTGGTGTAGGGCTGCTCATGAATATTCATCAGGCAAGTTCATGGATGGAAGCTGATACAGTTCAATGGCTAATAATTGAAAGTGAATAGTTTTTAGCTCAAATATATATATATATATATTTTAACTAAAATATAGATTTCAGCTAAAAAAAATAAAAAATAATATGCTAGAATTTTCTTTTCTTCTACTGTACGCTGATAGCTCAAGAGTAGAAACTCCGACTGATGCCAAATCAGCTGGGTTTTGATCCTGGCTGGAAACAATTGAATGTCTAGCTGCACTGATGAGCTGTGGTACAGTGAAACAGGCTTGTATTTAGATGACATTATATATATATATATAGATATTTTTGTAGGTACAAAATTTAATGATCGAAATAAAAGTATAAAACTTAATATTACGAGACATATTAAAAAGCGGTAAAACAACGGTTTAGCTCTCGCTCTTCAGGCTTCAACAGGAGATTTAAAATTAACACAGATAAATGTGCAATAAAAGGAAGTTGTGAAAAAAAAAAAAGCCTGAAGAGCGGGAGCAAAACCGGTTGCTTCGCCCGTTTTTATTATGTCTCGTAATATTAAGTTTTATACTTTTATTTCGATCACACACACACACACACACACACATATATATATATATATATATATATATAATCTCTAAATGTAATGAGAATGAAAAGAATATAAATTCAAACGTTCATAGCATTAATTTAAAAGAGTGCTCAGTACCAAGAGTTGAGCAATAGTTATTTATTATAAAGATGTTACATACGGACTAACAAGTGTGTGTGTGTGTATATATATATATATATATATAAAAACACACACAAACATATATTTTAAAAGCAACACACACGAAGAATGAAGAAGTCGATAGCTTGGATCATATTTCCTGTACTTTTCTTCAGAAATGACTTAGACAATTCCTGATGGAATTTCCTTGTCTGAGAAGGATTATTCCTTATTTGGAAAAGTTATATAAATGTATATATAAATACATGTATAAAAGAAGTAATGGATTTTTTTATTTATTAATCCAACAGATTTCCTCACTTTAAACATTATTTTCCTGGGTACTGATATTTGAGTAGATGCTCTGTTTATTTATTAAACAGTATATATATTTATTTTCATCTACCAGCCAGAATATTTGAGAAAGCTTACTAAAGAAAAATATGTACCCTCCAGCAGGATTTGAGCGTGTGTCCCACTTTGCAGAAGAAACTGTCATTAAATCTGATGTACCTTAGACCGACTCGGCCATGGAGGATGTTGCCGATCAAGCAGTGTTTAATAGTACCTTTACAAACATAAATCCTTCCCAGATTCTTGAAAGTTCATATCTGCTCAGTTTTGTATCCTAAACTGCAATGTGGCTTTTGCTTCTTCATTATATAGATAAGAATGGCAAAGATAGATATTTGGAAGGTGTTTGGCATGTTGGGCTCCTCTTATTTGGTCCCGTCTTTCTTTATCAAACTGTGTAATGAGATTTCTCTTGAATGGCCACTCCTCTGGATCATTTTGCATTAAGATGGTGTCCCCAGTGCTCTATTCTTGGACTTAACTCTGTTCCTTATTTTCATCAACAGCCTTCTTAGAGAGTGAAGTTAGGTAAAATTGGTAATTAGTCAATATTTTTAAAAACTTGTGTCATTGTAAATGGTTTACTTATTTTGATGATTTTGTAATTTTTTAAAACATTTTTTATTCCATTTTTAAGCTAGGTTCAGCATTTTTTTTTTTTTTTTTTTTTTTTTGCTTTTCACCCCAAGCAAGGCGGGAAGCCACTAGGACGCAAGGGGTTACAGAAGATTTGGAGCAAGATCAGATAGGAGTTATAGAGGAAAAGATGAGGAGAAGGATAGTGGATAGATCAAGGCAACTGGAGATGTCAATTGACATTACATTTGAATAGTTGGAGATTATAGCTCTCGGGAAACTGGAATAGGGAAGGGAGTTCAACAGGCGAGAGGTGTGAGACATGAAGCTATTGGAGTAGAAGAGACGGCTACATTTAGTAGTTTTGACAGTGAAAGGGTCAGAGCGGGATGCCAGCCTCATAGGGCACTTGAACTGATGAAGTCTGGGAACCAGCGAATGCAGCTCCTCGGAGCAATTACCATGAAACTATTTGTAAAAAAGACAGAGAGAGGCAACGGCGCGTCTGTGAGAGAGCGACTGTAGACGAGATGCCAGAACAGGGCCAATTATATTGCATATCTGCCTCTGGAGCTTATCAAGAACCCCGAGGCAAACAGTTCTGCTGTGATTGTATTTTGGTCTCTAGTTCCTTATGCTCTCTCAATAACCGACTTCCTGTGCACATCAGGCCACCTGTTTTTATTGTCAGCTGGGATATTCCATTAGCTCGGTCGAAGGGGAGCTTAGGTTTACATGATAGGAAGTAGTTCTCCTAGCATCAGTGAAAAAGAATATTATAACAAGATATCCCCAAATATATTTTATTGACCTGCAATAAAGATGAGAGTATGAATTGGGGAAATGAGGAAACATTTTAATGTTGATGCCCAAAGCACCAAGAGTGGAAAAATTGTTTGTTAAACTGTGGTTGGTAATTACTAAACAATTTTTTAATTATGCAATTAGCGCTTGTTTTTCTTTTCTTTTCTTTAATGGAAAAAATAGTCTGATGGCCAAAGGCAGAATCAATTCAGGGTTTCTTTCTGAAAAATTTAGTGAATAAAATGAAATTTTTTTTTTTTTTTTTAAAAAAATATATAAAAAAAAAACAAAAAAAAAACTGGGTAGTTTTCTTTTTTTTTTTTTATTTCTCTGCTTTATCCTTTTTCATTATAACTTCCTCACTTTCCCTATATTTTTTATTCTTCCTCCTCCTCCTCTTGTCGTCTCTCCTCCTCCTCCTCTTGTCGTCTCTCCTCCTCCTCCTCCTCCTCTTGTCGTCCTCCTCCTCTTGTCCTCCCTCCTCCTTGTCGCTCTCCTCCTCCTCTTGTCTCTCTCCTCCTCCTGTCGTCTCTCCTCCTCCTCCTCTCCTCCTCCTCTTGTCGTCTCTCCTCCTCCTCTTGTCGTCTCCCTCCTCCTCCTCCTCCTCTTGTCGTCTCCTCCTCCTCCTCCTCCTCCTCCTCTTGTCATCTCCCCTCCTCCTCCTCCTCCTCCTCTTGTCGTCTCCCCTCCTCCTCCTCCTCCTCCTCTTGTCGTCTCTCCTCCTCCTCCTCCTCCTTGTCGTCTCTCCTCCTCCTCCTCCTCTTGTCGTCTCTCCTCCTCCCTCTCTTCTCGTCTCTCCTCCTCCTCCTCTTGTCGTCTCTCCTCCTCCTCCTCCTCCTCTCTTGTCGTCTCTCCTCCTCCTGTCCTCTCTCCTCCTCTTGTCGTCTCCTCCTCCTCCTCCTCTTGTCGTCTCTCCTCCTCCTCCTCTTGTCGTCTCTCCTCCTCCTCCTCTTGTCGTCTCTCCTCCTCCTCTTGTCGCCCCCCCCTATATTAGCTGTCTTCCCTCTGATTTCTTCTTTGGCCTTTTCCTATTTCTTTACTTTTTTTTTTATTATGAATTTTCCCCTATTATCTTCCTTTCCAATTAGCAATTTCAATCTTCGATATTTGATTCTTTTTCTGTGAGGAATCCACTTAACTTCCTATTCGAACGCTTAACTTTTTACCATCACTCCATTTTTTTTTCTTTTTAAATCTAATTTTCTACTGTCTGTTTTGTTGCTGAGGAAATTAGATTTTTTTTTTATTTGCCTCAATAGGTTTATTTTCTCTTTATAACAAAAAAAAATGCACCTAACTGTAACAGTCTGCAAACTTTTGCATACGTACATGCACATATATTGGTCACACTTGGCTGCATTTCTATTATCTGTATTATGGATTGAAAAAACATTGTTTCTTGGATCAGCCATATGTTGTTCTGCTAGAGAACATAAAAGAGAGTGTTGTATATTGACTGCTTCATAATGGTCATGTAGTGCCAAATATTCTTATTTAGTTTTCTTATATCTTTAATGACATTGGCAATGAAATGTAGGTTCATTCATTGTTTGTACTTTCATACCAAAATAACATTATGACAAATTAACTCCTATATAATGGTCATATCTAAAAAGATATTAACTATTTCAATTAAATTTCAACTTGTATTCTGACTAGCATTCTCAACTTGAGTTTCGGCCACTGTACCTTTAGACTTCTTCAGGTATGTCATACTTGATAACCTACTCAGCATTTTGAACAGAAGTGTTTAACACTTTACCTGCTGTATTAGCATTGTTAATGACTCTGAAAATATTTCCTGGAAATGACTAAAAATGCTAAATTTTGGTTTTATTTGGATACTCTGCAATACAAATGATCGATTCCCTGTACTTCTCCAGTAAGTACTCGACTCCTCATACTATCCTCTTTGCCCTGGGTAAGATGATAAACTACGTCCAACAGCAAGGCCTCTGATCAGGAGGTTTTGAGGGACATGGAACCAACTCTTAATTGCTGGTGTTTCCAGGTCCACCTTGACCTTGGGTTGTAGCACCCATTAGGGACCTAGCTACAGGTAAATAGCTAACCCCCTCAAACTGGAGTCAAAACACTATGAAAGTGTAAAAATAGGTTTTAATGCCAGAAATACTTTGTAAAAAATTATTACCAGCAATACTGTTTTGGGAAAAAAAATATTACCAGCAATAAAAATTTTCTCAGCATTAAATAATCTATTGATGCTATAAACCAAACCAAAACATACTACCTTTACAAGAGCCAGATCAGGCCTAAAATAGAGTACTACTGCCATATATGGACAGGAACTAATCTAGTCTTCATGTTCCAATTTCAATAATCCAAAAGTGTCTCTGCATCCCTGTGGGTGATAAGTTATTTTCCACTCTACAGCCATTTTCTTACAGACAAAACATCACAAGCCCCTCACTGCTCTAACGCTACTTCCATGGAAAGTGCTCAGAGGAACTACATTCTTTACTTCCACCAGTTCTTGCCTTCACAGCTATGCACATTTTAGCAAACCATCCTCATCTCCCTTTGTATTCCATTAGTGAGGAGTAAGTTCCACTTAAACAGCTTCTTTTTGCAAACCATTGATCTGTGGAACTGACTTCCAAGAGGATGCTTACCTAATCGCTACAATTGTAACATGTTCAAGTCTAAGATTAATGGTTCTCTTCCTAACTTATCAACAAAAACTCTCTTACTCTGTAACTCTCTACCCCGAGTTGAGGCCTTGTACAGAGTGAACATCACTTTAAAAAATATATATAATATATATAATATATATATATATATATATATATATATAGATTACTCTAAACAATGCTTTAGATGTTGACACTGGCTTTGAAATAGCAGTAGGTGCTAGTGAGTTTATAAAACAAATTCAGTGAACCCCTTGCCTATTTGTGTTTCATACATTCACAGGTTTTTCTTTTAGAAGATATGTATTTGCGGAAACACCGAATATTCGCATGTTTTTCTGAAGATATATACAAATTATTTGCTGAGAACTCCCTTGATTCGCGTATATTTTTGATAGAACATATTTAAAATATTCTTGTATTATTTCCCTGTTATTTAAGTGACTTAAAACATATAACAGCTCATTTTTATGGTTAAAATTGGCAGAATCGTACATCTTCATTGTAAAAAAAAAAAGTAAAAAAAGTGCAGTACTTGGGCTTTGTTCTTTAAAAGTGGCTTATACTAGGTCTGGGGGCATCTTCACAGTTCTGTTTTTAGATAATGTTTTAAACTTTATATTTTATGTCTTGTTACACATATTTTATACAGTATGTTCAATGGTTGTATCAATCTATGCATAATTAAAAATGGTTATACGTATGACAGAAAATTTACGCTAAGTGTATGGTCACCAATACTATTTTTTAAAAATGTTTTAAAAGGAGTCTAAAATGTTTCTAAAGTGTTTAGGATGAAAGTTTAAGGCATATGGGGTCTTAACAATCAAAAGCACTTTTGGGGCGGGTACAAATATTCGCAGATGCTAACTATTTGTGGCTGGTTCTTGTTCCTAACCACCTCAAATAAGGGGTGCTCATTGTATTAGGAATCAACATTTTTTTTTTATTATTTCAAATAGTATGAATCTGCATCGTCATAGGAGCATGCAAGTCACTCTGCCGTGTCAATGTTCTTAATCATGGAATGATAATGGCACTAGTGTTGAATAATTTCCTTATTGCTGAAGAAAAGATGTGGAAGTGACTATTGTCCTGTGAATTAAAGCCTAGTTTCATGAATTTGGTGGCATAGTAATTCTGAGTTCAATCCCTGTTCCAGGCAGTGTGTACTTGGACTCCATGGAAACAGGGTGAGCAATAACTGAGCAGTACTAAAAATAATTAGATATTCCTAGACATAGGCAATGGAATGAGAAGAGTCTCCCCCTGCCTATAGGTTAAATAAAGGGTTTACTTCAGAATTTCCTCTTGGATATCCAAATCTATATACACCTGATGAAGGACAAAGATTAGTAGAATAGTCCGTATTTAAATAGGGTTCATTTTGAAATTCCCTGAAGTTTAGTTGGATTAATAGACACGTGAAAGCACAAGAACACAACGGCTAAAATGAGATCTGAATGTACACAAGTTAAATACTCCTTATCTAGATGTTGTTGCAATATTTTATCCAAAATTCATCCAGCCTTCATTGCAAATTCTATTGATATCTGAAGAAATCTGGAGACCAACTGAAATGATCTAATTGCAGCAAGAGAAGTGAGGATATTGTACTCAATTTAAAGAACGATCACTATTGGTAGCTATGAATATGAAACTACCTCCTCTGGAATTTTTTTGTTTTTATTTCTTCTATCTTCTCAACTTTACCATTGTATATGTATGTATATCTGGCCACTTGTATTTGAGGATACCTGTCTACTAGAGCAGCTAGCTAATCCCTATTGCAGATGCTTGCTCAGGCACATTTGTGTTTGTTCAACACCCACAGAGCCAACCTGTGGTTTATACTGCAACTATGCTGAGCAGACCTTAGTTACAGTTTCTGGGGAAGAGCGTGCTATCTAGCGGGATCAACAATTTGAACAAGGCCAGAACACTCAATCCCTCGCCCACGATGACTTCTGATTTCATGCTAGCACAGCTCTCAACAGTACCCAAGGGTTCCGTCTACCCAATTTCACTCACATGGCTTGGGTCAACCTGTGCTACAGTTTTCAGGCACTTTCAAAGGTGCTGCACGCTGGGATCAACCCCTCCAGTCTGATAATATCAGGACGTCTCCTTCCTGATAAATCGATCATGGTGAGATTCGAACCCAGGTTTCATGATCAGAATGTGAACGTTCTAACCACTTGGCCATAATCATTCATTAATACGCTGAATAAAAGCACGATCAAATACTTTCTCTTATGTTATTCTTGCCTTTAGCCAGCGGCATTTGCTTTTATCTTTGGTCAGAATTATACGATAAATGACTTGAGTGGGTCTTTTGTTTGGTCTCTAGGGATGATTTTATTGGGAATCAATAAACACCATAATGTAGAGCCATTGTTGAAACTTGGTGCCTGTGAAGTGGGGGCCCTCACCCAGTTTACCACCAGCCAACGACTACCCCACATGACGGCTCGATTCTTGTCTGTGTATATGTGCGCTAATAACAGGGAAATTCTCAGTGCAAGCTCACAAGGAAAGTTTAAAAATAGACAATGTGTTGAGAGATGAAAACTCAGTCACTTGTTTCCAATCTGTTTAAGTGTTTATTCAGGGCTTCACTCTCTTGGTCTGGGTGGGTGACATTTGGGAGAATGGCTACCTTGTTGGATGAACAGATCATCTCTTCCCTTCAGCAACTCCTCTTACTAACTCTCTGCCCATCAGACTGAGTTGCTTAATGGAATAGGAGAGATTGAATTACCCAAGGGACAGTTTCATCCCCTCCCCCCTCATCACACATCCCAAAAGGTGAATCAGGACGAGCTATTTCAATCCCAACTGTGACTGTTAATAAAGACTAGCAACTGGAAATATCTGGTTCATTGTCGCTTGACCTCAAAAGTTTTCATTTATTTATTTCTCACTGCTGTAATGTGGCTTCCTAGTGCCTTTTCTATAAATACTTTTATGGTAATTGTTCTGGTGAACTTTCTTCTATGATACTGAGACTTCATGAATTCAAGCACAATACTATATTAGCGGCAAAGTCTCATCATTTTACAATTGAAATGTTTAGATGTAACCGTAAGTTCTATGCTAACAATTTCTTCTCGCTTGAGGGACTCTTCTCTGGCTTCTTACTTTCCTGTCAATATTGATCTTCTAAAAATTTAAATGCAATGTCAATCAATATTCTCTCTCTCTCTCTCTTTTTTTTTTTTTTTTTTTTTTTTTTTTTTTTAAGCGTTTCACACCAAGCACGGCGGGAAGTCACTAGCGCACAAGGGGCTACAGAGAGCTGGAGTGATAGAAGAAAGGATGAAGAGAAGGATAGGGGATAGATCAAGGCATCTGCAGATGTTGATTGGCATTACATTTGAATAGTTGGAGATTATGGCTATCAGGGAAATAGGAAGAGGGGAGGGAGTTCAACAGGCAAGAAGTGCGAGACATGAAGCTATTGGAGTAGAAGAGACGGCTACATTTAAGTTTTAAAAGTGAAAGGGTGTGAGCAAGATGCCAGCCAAGTAGAACACTTAAATTCATGAAGTTTGGGAAGCAGTGAAAGCAGCTCCTCAGAGCAGTTACCATGAAAGCATTTGTCAAAAAGACAGGAGGCAATGGCATGTCTGTGAGAGAGCGACTGCAGATGAGAATCCAGATCAGTGCCAATTACGTTGCATATCTGTCTCTGGATCTTATCAAGAACCCTGAGACAAACATTAGGGGCACCAGACCATATATGGCAACAATACTCCATGCAAGGGCGACTAGTTGATTTGTAGATTTGAAGGATCAACTCTGGCGAGAAAAATTTCCTGGCGCATGATTCTTATTCTTTTATTGTCCTCTATCCTTAATAGAATATTTTTCTCATTTTCCCTTGTGTCTTAGTGGCTTTATTGTTTTGGTTGGGGTGAAATGATGAAAGAAAAAAAAAATCTAGCAACTAGAAATCTTCCATGTTCAGTTTTCTGTTGCTTGACCTCAAAAGTTTTGTTTCTTTTGTTCCCTATTGGTCAAGTAGATACAGCATAGAAGATCAGACTGCCAAGACCTTATCTGCCAGCCATAAAACAATCTTTAGATTGAGATAAAAGCATACCACATCGTCTTTTTTTGTGGGTGCCCCAATCATAGTTTTGCAACTAAATAACAAGGTACATTTCCCTCCCCAACACTCTGGGGAGGTAACTCATTTTTGCAATTGGTACTACCGTTATAGGCACATGGCTGAGGGGATAGAATCTTCTCATTCTAACCATGAGGCCAAGGTTCAAATCTCACCGTCAATTTGTCAGGAAGGAGGCTTCCTGATGTTATCGGACTAGAGGGGTTGATCCCAGTATGCAGCACCTTTGGAAAGTACCTGAAAACCATACCATGGGTTGCTCCAAGCCTTGTGGGTGAAATTGGTAGACAGAACCCTTGTAGGGCGTGGGCATCAATAGCTGTGCTAGCACAAAGTCATAAGTCATCGTGGCCAAGAGCTTGAGTGTACTGGCCTTGTTCAAATTGTTGATCACGCTAGATAACACTCTTTCCCAGAATCTGCTCAACATAGTTGCAGTATAAACCACAGGTTGGCTCTCTGGGTGTTGAATAAACACAAATGTGCCTAAGCAAATGTTTGCAATAGGGATTGGCTAGCTGCCCTAGTCCTTTGGAGATTTTAGCCATGAACATTCTAACTCTATGACCACAAAGATAGCCATGCAGGATTATGCTTTCATTAATATTTTATGCATCTACTAATACTGTTCTATACTTAGTGCCAGCTGAGTAATAGAATGAAAGTAGTAGTAATATTAATTTTTTATTAGTATACCTGTAATACAAGACAAATGGCTTATCTCCTGGTAGAAGGTGGGTTTGAATATGTCTTGCGTGTAAAGTATCCCAAAAAGAAAATGGTGGCTTTACGAGTCATATTTTTAAGAAACGATAGATCATGAAGGCTCTTTTTTGCACCTATACAAATTTGACCTTTAACTCAAGCTACAAAAAGTGCTTGATGAGGTGACATAGCAGTGCGATTTTGGGTAGCAAACAGAAGACAGGTGTGGTGGATTGTTTGATTTATGCTATGCTGTTTGGTGGATAAAACAGATTAGGTAATTTTATTCCAAGCACAACAAAACTGACTACAATACTGAAGAAGATAAAAAATATTACCAGTAATACATTTTTGGAAAAAATGTTACCAGCAGTAAAAATCTTGTTGGCATTAAATTACCCATTGAGGTTGATATGCCGTAAAACAAAACAAACTCCAAGCTCTAGAAAATAGAATAGTAACATTTCATCAGATCCTAAACCCGCATCAATCGTGATGAGTGGTCTTAGCCTAAAAGAGGCCTCTTGCCTCAAGGGTGATTTCTTAGTGTAAGGCTCACTCTCACTCTCAAATGGAATATGCATATTCGTGCAATCTTAAAAGTTGCTGGAAGAATGGTCAATACCTTGTATCACTCCAGAAAATACCAGGCTCCTACTGCCATGCTCTATCTTTAGAACAATCAGATCAGACTTGGAATGGAGTTGTAGTGAAAGAGACTCACCTACCTCAAAAGCGTTTGTGTTTTATGTGCAATCTGCCAAAGAAAGATTACCAAAAGTAGTTAGCAAAATCTGCTACTTTAAGTATCAGAATCTATGTTAATGTTCTTTCTTCCCCTAAATGGCGTGGCCAATCAGAAAAACCACTTGGTGAATAAAAGCCATTGTTTTTTTTTGCTTACAAGTGGAGGATTTTTCTGAGCTTGGTAGACGAACATGCATTTTTGCTGGGGAGAAGTGAAGGTTGGATTTGTGACCCTATTTTGTCATTTCTACATTGCCTGTTGGATTGTTACAACAAACTATCATTTGAACTGTGATTTGGCTACAAGTCTTGCGGACGAGAAAAGAAACCTATTGCAGGCGTTTATTGCTACTATAAGTTTACAGTTTTTTTTTTCTTTACTACCCACAGGAGTCTTGCTGTCGTATATGGGCTGGTGCTGCTTTATCCTCACTGGCAGGCCTTGATAGAGTTCAAAAGTGATGACACATCCTTGTGGGTGATGAATTATTCCCAACCTAGTTAGCCTCTCACTATTCTATCACTGCTACTATGGTAGATGTTTAGACTAGTAACATTCGTTAGTGCCACCAGTTCAGACCTTCACAGCTGGAATCGACTATGCGATGTTCATGGTTGCAAATCATCCTCATTCTGTTTGTGTTTCTTTGATAAGGAGCAAGTTCCAGCTTCTTCCTCAGAACTGTTGCTTTGTGGAACAGGCTCCCAGGTGGCTGCTTTCCCAGCAACTATAGTGTTCTCTAAGTCTAGGATCAAACAATATCTATCCTACATGTTTTCATAATATGCATTTCTTACTTCCTCCTCTTTTACAACAATCACACTCGGTAATGCTCTACCTTGAGTGGCTCCTCGGCCTTGTATTGGGTGAACTGTATGCAGTCAAATACAGTAGCTAATCTGGAGGATGATTTTTTTTATGATTATCTCATAATTTTTTTTTTTTTTTTTTTTTTTTTTTTTTTTTTTCATCATGTCTTTCAGGTTATATTTTCATGAGTGGAAAATTCAAAAATTAGGCCAAAAACATGAAAGTATATAAATTTTACCTTAGTCTATCCTAGTCTGGTACAAGGCTACAATTCTAAAGATCTCACTGAGGGTCATCATCACTACAGCTGTAATAGTCTTTGAGAATAACTTGCTAACTTTAATTTTCTACTAGGCTCCAATTATACAGCACCTGGCGAGAATCAAATTTCAAAATTATTTTGACTCTTTGAGCTCTATTATCTTTATTTCTTTTATATTTCATTAGTAAGGAGGAAGTTTCACAAACACTACTACTTCTCAAGAACTTCTTTGTGGAACTGACTCCCAAGTGAATGCTTCCCTAATCACTACTGTCTGAATTTATTCACATAAACCATTATCTATCCTAAATATCCTTGTAATCTGCACTCGATTTCCTCCTCTTATGTCTATATAAGACCTCTTTCAATTAACCTCTACCTTGAGTAGCTCTTGGGCCTTGTATTGAGTGTACATTTAGTGTCAAAAAGATGTTGTTGACGACTTTTAAGAATGAGTTGCTAACCATTGTTCAATGGTAATCAACTGATAACGACACAGCTCAGTTTGACACAAGGCCATTATTTGAGTGATCTTATTGAGGGTTAACTGCATTTCACTAGTAAAGATTTATGAGATGAGTTTGCTCATGCTTGCTTCATGGTGAGAGAGCAAACACGACAATGTATTGAATTAACTTTATCCATTGATATCAAATCAATATTTTTTTATTGTCTGTGTTTCTAAATAATATTTTTTTATTTTTTATTTTAATATTAATCTTGATCTCATCGCCATAAAAAAAAAAAAGATGAAAGCTGTCAACCTCCTTCTCTCCCCCCCCCCCAAAAAAAAACCATTAAAGGAGGATGCCAGGGTGGGTGAGAGGAAGAATTAAAATAATAGACAAAGAATTGATTTTATTTTCTCTCTTGTCGGCTTATTGCTGACTGTAAGGAATCGGTTAATTTATGTCTTTCTCTGTGTTGCATATATTGACTTTCTACTTGGGTCTTCTCGCTTTCTTATGACCTGGTTCTTGCCCAGACACGAATTGCTTACTGTCACAAGGGGGAGAATGTCACGTGAAATGGTCAGCTGAAAAAAAAAACTACTGTATATATTCATGTAATGCATAATCTTGCATAATGTACGACTTCTAAATTTCCCCTTTTAAAAAATTATTTTATCATGTCTCTCGTGTATTATGCCAGTTCCTTTTTTGAGTGACCAAATTACAATAGACTAACCTCTTTTCCTCTATCTCTTTATCACATCTTTCTAGTTAAATAAGTTAAAAAAGTAAAAGAGAATGATATCCAAGCTTACAGCCTCTAGTACTCCCAAGTGTTCACCCATCTTGATATTAACCAGGCTCGATGTTGCTTAACTTGTGTTTATACAAGAACCTGTGTTTCAATGTGATGTTGGTGTAACCCTAAGTAACAAGAAAGAAAGAACAGGTAATTATGCATGCATGCATGTATGTATGTATGTATGTATGTATGACTGACTATTTGTATCCAAGTATGCCTCACTGCTTGGATGGCTAGTTAATCCCTGCTGCAGATGCATGCTCAGTCACATTTTTTCAGCATTCAGAGCCAAGCAATGGTTTATACTGCAATTATGCTGAAGAGACCTTCGATACAGTGTCAAGACGGTCAATTCATATGGTTTTTAGGTACTTCTCAACAGTACCATACAATGAGATCAGCTCCCCGGGCTAATATTATCAAGAAGTCATCATTTTGAAAAATTGACCATGGTGAGATTCAAATCTGGCTCTTATGGGTAGAATGTCAATGTTCTAACCATCCAGCTACATCTCCAGTAAGTCAAACATATAATTCAAAATGTCTATATAAGAAATAGCGTATACACTTGCGTAAGGGACAATCTTGTGTATCATGCGAACCCCAAATTTTCACTTATAAAAAATGATTTTATCATGTCTCTTGTGTATCATGCAAGTTCCATTTTTGAGAGACCAAATTATAATCAACTAACCTCTTTTCCTCTATCTCTTTATCCCATCTTCTAGTTAAATAAGTTAAAAAAAAAAAGTAAAAAGAGAATGATAAAAGTGTCATTAGTAACACTATAATCAGTGTGTAAATGCGTACAGCCATAAACAACCGAATGAGAAACAGCTAAACCTCTTATAAACAATGGAAAATGATGAATATTTGCTATATTTGTATTTTATAATACAATATTAATGTGAATATTACATGTATTAATATTGGATCCAGTGAAGTAAAACATCAGTTTTATCAAAATCGTGTTTATTTTAAATACAGCTGTACTTTTAGACTAAAATGGATATATATTTTGGTCAGTGGTGTAGCCAGAGCCAGCAGTGCATGCGTTAATTTTATATCTCATGTATGATACAACCCTCTTAAAATTAGCTTCAAAATTAGGTCTTCAAATGTTACGTGATACGCAAGTATATACAGTAGCTAAGCAGAGAGAATAGGGAAGGTATTTTAGAGTGAAGGTGACCAGAGTGAAAAAGGTGATTCCTACAGGAGTTTAACACCAATATCCTCATTACAATTGTTTTTCTCCCTTCAGGATTTGAACTGCCATCTAGGAGATTAGATATTACATAGCAGTTTTGAACTTTGCTAAGTTTTTTCTTATCTCTTGATACTTTGCTTAGTTTCTAAAAGGCATCACCTCTATTATTTTTTCTTTGGATTTCTATGTCTCATTTTCCATCATTTGTGACTCGGCCTTTATAATTCTTTTTGACTATTAAGCACCAGTGTTGCGGTTGTCGTGAAAGCAACTGTAGGCTTAATACCTTAATCCACACCTTCCCAATTTGGTGGATTAATGTAATGCAATCATTATCTCTCTTCTGGCATTTTGGTAACCTTAGTTTTGGCACTCTTTGGCTGATCTCTTTTCTCAATTTATTTTTTTATATGCCAATTATAACACTGTTCTGTCAGAATTGCAGAAAGATAAGACATAGTCAAAAGTTCACTGGTCAGCTATGAATGTTTCAGTACCCACTATCATTTTATTCTAAGCAAGGTGATAAAGCCACTAAGACACAAAGAGTTACCTCGGATGAAAGACAATACAGTGAAGGAAACTGAGAAAATGTTACCGAGGAGAAAAGACAATAAAAAGGAACAAAATTTAATGAGACTGATGATTATTGATATTACATTTAAATTTTTAAATTCATAGTTGACAGGAAAGCAAGAAGCTGGAAGAGAGCTCCATAGGTGAGAAGTGTGAGAGAATAAACTATTAGAATAGAATTTGCAGTTGCATTTAACAATTTCATCAGTAAAATGATGCAGCCTAGATAGAAATCTAGTATTGTAATTAAATTTGTGAAGTTGAGGTACCAAAGAGGAAAGAATTGCCTGGAAGATATTTGTTGAAGAGACCAAGAGAAACTATTAAAGCAATGGGAAAGTGGTTGAAGATGTTGTATCCCTAACTCCCATATTTTGGTTGGTCAGTTTCTTGAACCCCAAAACGCTGCAGACTTTGTTGCTTTTAGGCTGTGTCCTCTTCTGTCTGTGTGTCCTCTTCTGTCTGTGTGTCCTCTTCTGTCTGTGTGTCCTCTTCTGTCTGTGTGTCCTCTTCTGTCTGTGTGTCCTCTTCTGTCTGTGTGTCCTCTTCTGTCTGTGTGTCCTCTTCTGTCTGTGTGTCCTCTTCTGTCTGTGTGTCCTCTTCTGTTTCTCACCTTGATCAACGTGGTCATGTCTTGCCTCCCCCTCCTAACAGGGCAGGCTTGGTTCTCTAGCTGTGGTTGTCTAGGAGAAGGAAACTTTTAATTCAAAAACCCCATCTTCAAACACTGGGTACATAGATCTTGTAAGGAGCATATTATACAGCTATTGTAAAGATTAGGAAGTTTAGAATAAAATATGGTGTGGGGTTGTGGATAAAAAAAAAAAAAAAAAAAATTCCCTCTGTCCATTCTTCCCAACAGCCTCCATGCCTGTCAACCATCATTGGGGATGAGGGTGGGTAAAAATAATTTCATTTTTTTATTGTTCTCTTTTGCTGTATTGATTTCCTTACATTTTCCTGTTTGACAGCTATTTTGACCTAAACATTTTGGATAGCTTAATTGCAAAATTTGATAATTCATAAATTGACGTTGTTTTCAACAGAAATTGATTTACTGTCGTGGTCTAATCCCTAACAATGGCCATGATCATCACTATTGCCTTCTGATGAATTAACATTTCATCCAGGACTCAAGACAAGACCCAAATATTTCTACACTCTCTCTCTCTCTATTTCTCTCTCACTCTACCAGTGACTCTCTCTCACTCTCTCTCTCTCTACCAGTGACTCTCTCTCACTCTCTCTCTCTCTACCTGTGACTGTCTCTCTCTCTCTCTCTCTACCTGTGACTGTCTCTCTCTCTCTCTCTACCTGTGACTCTCTCTCTCTACCTGTGACTGTCTCTCTCTCTCTCTCTACCTGTGACTGTCTCTCTCTCTCTCTCTGTGACTCTCTCTCTCTCTACCTGTGACTGTCTCTCTCTCTCTCTCTACCTGTGACTGTCTCTCTCTCTCTCTACCTGTGACTGTCTCTCTCTCTCTCTACCTGTGACTGTCTCTCTCTCTCTCTACCTGTGACTGTCTCTCTCTCTCTCTCTACCTGTGACTGTCTCTCTCTCTCTCTCTACCTGTGACTGTCTCTCTCTCTCTCTCTACCTCTCTCTCTCTCTCTCTCTCTCTCTCTACCTGTGACTCTCTCTCTCTCTCTCTACCTGTGACTGTCTCTCTCTCTCTCTCTACCTGTGACTGTCTCTCTCTCTCTCTACCTGTGACTGTCTCTCTCTCTCTCTCCTCTGTCTCTCTCTCTCTCTCTACCTGTGACTGTCTCTCTCTCTCTCTCTCTCTCTCTCTACCTGTGACTGTCTCTCTCTCTCTCTCTCTTCTAACCTGTCTCTCTCTCTCTCTCTCTCTCTCTCTCTTCTAACCTGTGACCTGTGACTGTCTCTCTCTCTCTCTACCTGTGACTGTCTCTCTCTCTCTCTCTCTTTAACCTGTGACTGGCTCTCTCTCTCTCTGTCTCTCTCTCACATATTTACTGACTCTCTCTCTCTCTCTCTCTCATATTCACTGTGACTCTCTCTCATATTCACTGTGACTCTCTCTCATATTCACTGTGACTCTCTCTCTCTCCTCTTGGAAATTAACAAACGTAAGAGTTCTTCATAAAATGGAATGATAATTTTTATTTGATGATAATTGTTCATCCTCAAAAAAAGATCTAAATATCTTCTGCTTTTTATAAAGAAGCTAATATTTTACGCAGATGCTATACAGACTGAGTACTCTTCTATAGTTGTGTATTATTAAATATGAATGGGGGAGTGGTTTTCGTTTATATTTTGTTTTTAACTAAACTGTTCTTCATTATTTTTGCAGGTAAGTGCTGCTTCTGTCATCCAGTTTTTGGTGGGTAACTATTTTTTTTCATTTTTTCTATTAGTTTTTTTTGTGGGGGGGGTAACAAAATATCATATGGTGTGTTAAACACTGCTCTTCAAAATTTGATTTAAAAACACATGACCCCAGTATCAAATAAAACCTCCTGCCATGTATGTGTATATATATATATATATATATATATATATATATATATATATATATATATACACACACACACACACACACACACACACACAATTCACTTCAAAAGTAATGTACCCAATATAGCTGATGGTATGGCAGTGGAGGTTGAACCCTCCCACCAATAACCCATATTTTTTTTTTTGTGCAGAATAAACAATATTATATGACATGGAAGTGCATATAAAGCATTGAATTCTTCCAAGTGGAAAATAATTGTGATAGTGGATGCACGCATTTGAGTTGATATCCCTGATTTTTATTTTATTAAACCATTAAATGAGTAACAACCAGTGTAGAGATTGGTAAGTCCTACTGTTGAATAAAATATAAAATGGATAGCAACTCAAATATGGGTAGCCAATGAAAATAATATTTTTTATTAATAAAAAAAATAATGTCAGATGAAAAATACTTAACAAAAAAAAATGACTGTTGTTGTTTATATATTGGGTATGAAATTGAAGCTAAGCAGATATAGATTCACGGAAGCCTTGATGAAAAAAAACATGTCTTCCTTAAATAGGCCAAACTGGTAGTGGTACTGGGGTGTGTGTGCGTGTGTATATACATATGTATATATACACACACATTATATAATGTGTGTGTGTATATATATATATATATATATATGGGAGGCGTGGTGGATAGTGGCTTGGATTGAGGAATGGGAGAGCTGAGTTTGAATTCCAGTTGAATCCATTACATTCACTTATGTGCTAATACCCTTGGGAAAGGCATTGATCCTCTTCTTCCTCCAGCTATGGGTAAATAGCAGGACAGACTGGCTTCTGTAGCCTTGGATGGATATATTAAAACCCTGCCTATTTGCATTTCAACATTCATGGCTTCACACATTCATGGATTTTTCTTCAGGACATATGTACTTGTTATTCGTGGAAATCCACGAATATTCGCATGTTTTTCTGAAGAACATATGTACAAATTATTTAAGAACTACTCAATTCGCATATTTTTTGATAGAGCATATTTAAAATATTCTTGTATTATTTTCCTGTTATTTAAGTGACTTAAAACATATAACAGTCCATTTTTATGATAAAAGTTGGCAGAATTTTACATGTTCTTTTGTAAAAAAAAAAAAAAAAAAAATGCAAAAACATGTGTAGTGCTTGGGCTTTGTTAGGGGCTGGGGTCTTAAGAATGGCTTATGTTAAGTCTGGGAGCATCATCACAGTTCTGTTCTTAGAAAATGTTTTAAACTTTATATTTTATTCCTTGTTAGACATATTTTATACAGTATTTTCAATGTTTGTATTGTTCTATTCCTAATTAAAAATGATTATTGTGCGTATGAAAGAAAATTTATGTTAAATGTATGGTCACTAATACTATTTTTCAAAAATGTTTTAAAGGGTTTAGGATGAAAGCTTAAGGCATATGGGATTTTAACAATCAAAATAGGTACTTATAAGCAAGTTTAGGGGTTTACAAGTATCCATGGATTCTAATTATTTGTAGATGGTCCCTAACCTCACAGAGGTTAGGGACCAGAATTGACTCAAATAATGGGTTAATCACTCTGTGTGTGTGTGTGTGTGTATATATATATATATATATATATATATATATATATATTAAATAATAAAATTATTATATATGTGTATATAATGATAATAAAATTATTATATATATATATATATATATATATATATATATATATATATATATATATATAATAATGATAAAATTATTGGTCAGAGTTGAAATAAACAAAGGAAACCGTAGTATTAAAAAGTGTTCAATGCATAAGTTTTAAATTTTTAAAAATTAGCTCAACTAATTATGCTAACTTAGTTTCAACCTTTTGGTATCTTCAGGCGATCTGAGCAAAATAATTTCCTAGTATTTTATTATTTAAAAATAAACAAATGAATGAGAAACATAATAGAAGGGGAGGAGGAAAGTAAGCCTATTGAAATTGTACAAGATGGTTGGAGGTGGGGGAAATACATGAAATGTACATATTTTCATATAAAAACTTAAGAGGAATATTCAAGTTCCTTTTGAGTTATATATATATATATATATATATATATATATATATATATATATATATAAAATATAGGAAGGAACTGGTTAGTAAATAATCCAAAGTCCCTTAGTATTTTAGTTATTATTTTTTTAAAAATAGTGCTCGATACAAAAGTAGAGCATAAATATAATTATTTATTTAAAAATACGATTCCAAATCGCTACATAAGAGGTCTCATGTTTCAAAACTAGAGCCGAAAACTTCAATATAATCCTTTGTTGGAACCAAAAATTTAACGAAGAGGATGGAACGGGCCCATTTTACTTTCAACTCAATTTAATTTAAAGGATTATATTGAAGTTTTCGTTCTAGTTTTGAAACATGAGACCTCTTATGTAGCGATTTGAATCGTATTTTTAAATAAATAATTATATATATATATATATATATATATATATAAATTATTTTTAATGATTTTGCTATAATCTATTACAATAAAAATATAAAAAATACAGTCACCATATTGTGTCCATGTTCAATATTGATATTATTGAGTAGTTTTTTTTTTTGTTTTTTTGTTTTTATTAATAAGGCTTCCATCATTTGAAAATAAAACCTTCTATAATACTAAATACATACAACAATTTATTTTTAGTTAACAGTTAATATATTACATCCTTGAAAATGGCTAAATGTATAGCCGAAAGCACTTGAAAAAATAACATTGAGACAGTTTTTTGTATAATTTATCTATTGAAAAGAAAAAAAGTTATAAGATCATATGAGAAATTATATAAAAAACTTAATCAAAGCACCTTGTCTGTCATATTTAATGACACTCACATCAAAGAAGGATTGCTACCTAAATAATTATATATATATATATATATGTGTGTGTATGTGTATATATATATATATATATATATATATATATATATATATATATTTTTAATACATTTTATGTTTATACATTCTTTTTTATAGATATAAATATTTAAGTCGATAGTTTAGTTAAGTTTATAATAAACAGTATTAACAACATTTACTGGCCTGAATGTCAGAAATTTTCATAGAAAATATGCGTCCTCCGACAAGAAACGAACCTGTATCCTATACACAACTGTCATATAGTCTGACGTGCTTTTAACGATTTTATCGGAGGATGCATATTTTCTATGAAAATTTCTCAGACAATAGGGCCGGTAAATGTCGTTAATACTGTTTATTATTAGAAGAGTATTTACTTAAATATTTGTATCTATAAAAAGAACGTATAAACATAAAAAATGTCTTAAAATAATTGTCGGACTTTGTCCATTTCATTTTATTTATATATATATATATATATATATATAGTAAGAATTTTTGTTTGAAAAATTTACCACCTTACTAACTTCAAACAAAAATTCTCACCTGACATATTTAAGTAATAACTCTGGTGTTACGACACCGCATATTCCAAAATTATATGACTGCCAATAAATAACATATTTTTAAAAAACATCTTTCAGTATACGTTACATTTTTTTCATCTTGGAGTTTATCTGGAATGGAAAAATCATGCCCTGTGTGTGAAAATGTGAAATCTTTGAAAATATTTGGCCGGGGAACATCAAATCTATCTGACAACAATTTAAACATAAGGATTGTGTTATTGAATGAATTATTAGCAAGTTAATGCCTTATTAAGTCGTGTTAGTGAAGAGATTTTGCCATTAATTACATTATATAATTACGTCTTTGATATATATACTGCACAATTTAAAATATATATATATATATATATATATATATTCATTGATGCATGTTTCATTAAATAACATAGACAAGTTTTGTCTATTTTAAGTAAGCCAACGGCTTCCCATACTTAAATACTTCTTCGTTTTCACTCTCATGTGGTCATGCGTGATGTCACGAGCTGCAATGCGATTTTCGCTTCCACGTCTCGTATACATGAGTTAGTTGTTGCTTTGAAATTTTTCATGCAACAAAAACCGACTATCATTATTGTTTCCTCCATGTATTGTTTGATATATTGAAATGTAACTGTCATCTTTGATAATGGCTTATGTAAGCTGAAAGCTAAGATAGGATTAAAAAATATGTATCAATATGGTGATTTCCTTTCGTCTTTCAATGATAATGTTACTTAGCTTATCAGACAATATGAAAGGAACTTACTTAAAATAGACAAAACTTGTCTATATTATTTAATAAAGCATGCATTAATATACACACATATATATATATATATACAGTAGCGTCCAAAACTAAGGGACAAAATTTTAAAACCTAATATTTGTTAGAAATAACAACTGTGAAAAGCTGAAATCTTGACAACTGGTAGTCGTTATCGTCCATAATAACATACTAAAATTTGAATCATTTGCAAAGGATAGACAAAGAATTATAACAATTATTTATTTATTTTCAAAATAGGATTGTCCAAAAATAAGGGACAAAATTGAGAAAAAACAATGTAAACAGTATGCTATATTCAAATTTTTTGATTTCCTCTAAAGAATAAGTCTTAGTCATTTGTAAACGTTGCATCAGCCGGCACCATGGCGAAACGCCAAAAACTTGATTACTCTTTGAGACAAGCTATTGTGAAGCTACACAAGGAAAAGCACACCATTAGAGATTTCAGAGAAAGTGAAACGTTCCAAGAGTGTTGTAGGCAGGGTTGTTAAATCCTACAATGATACTGGCAAAATAGTTAGTGCTTTTAAAATCGGCAGATCCATAAAACTTCGGCAAGAGAAGATCGAATAATGCAGCGTATGTCATTAAAGGACCATTTAAGTCTTGCACAGAAATTAAAAGGGTTATGAATAGTACCTCATGTGTTAATGTGTCAAGAAAAGACTGTTTGTAGACGACTGCAAGAAATAGGGCTGTTTAATCGAACCCCAGGGAAGAAACCACTTGTTAGTTCGAAGAATAATAAGATGAGATTAGAGTTTGCAAACAGGTATGTAATTTGGACATATGAAAATTGGGCAAAAGTATTTTTCAGTGATGAAAGCAAGTTTAATTTATTTGGAAATGATGGAAAAAACAATGTAAAGAGGCGTATTGGTGAAAGATTAAGTGCAAAGTGTACTAAGAAAACTGTCAAGTTTGGGGGGCGAAGCGTCATGGTATTTGGAATGTTTTCTAGCCAAGGTACAACGCCTCTTGTCCGGTTACAAACTTGTAAACGCACAGATCTATAAAAACATTGTTCAAGATTATGTTGTGCCAATCATACAGAATTCAGGTTTCGATAGGGCTACCTTTATGCAAGATAATGCCCCATGTCACAAGGCAAAGGTGGTAATGAGTTACCTTAGCGAGCAAGAATTGGAAATTATGGATTGGCCACCGCAAAGTCCTGACTTAAATCCAATAGAAAATCTTTGGAAGACTTTAGGAGTGAAAGTTATGGAAAGAAATCCCACTAACACGGAGGATGGTCTAAATTAGTATCGAGGATTGTCAAGAACTGATTTGTTCTTGTAGTCGAAGATGTGCAGCTGTCATTGAGAGCAAGGGCTCATTTACTAAATATTGATTGTACATGTATTTTTTTGTTTTTTTTTGCCATTTACATTGTTTTCTCAATTTTGTCCCTTACTTTTGGACGTTCCAAATTTGAAAATAAATAATTGTTATAATTCTTTTTCTATCATTTGCAAATGATTCAAATTTTAGTATGTTATTATGGATGATAACGACTACCAGTTGTCAAAATTTCAGCTTTACACAGTTGTTATTTCTAACAAAGACTAGGTTTTAAAATTTTGTCCCTTAGTTTTGGACGCTACTGTATATATAAGTTGCACATTTCCCTACAAAATAGCAAATCTTAACAACATATATAAACATATATATCTATTTATATATAACTATATATATCCAAATGTAAAAGAATGAAGAATAATATTCAAACGTTCAAACATTAATTTAAAACGGGGCTCAATACAAGAGTAGAGCAATAAATATTTGTTATTCACTGTTACATTAGAACATATAATTACTTCCATCTTCTAATGTAACAGTGTATAATAAATATATATATATATATATATATATATATATATATATATATATATATATATATATATAATAATAACAACAAAAAATCATTTAAATGTAGAGTCAAGCCTGCATACTCAATTCCAAAAGATTGGATTGGATTTAAACATGTATCAATATGGTGTTTTCCTTTCGTCTTTCAACAATAATGTTATTAAGCTTATCAGACAATATGAAAGGAACTTACTTAAAATAAATAGACAAAACTTGCCTATATTATTTAATGAAACATGCATCGATGAAAAATTGTTGCCTGTATATATGCATGAATGTATGCATGATGCCTGTGACAAGCAGAAACATTCCCTAAGTTATAAAGCTAGTGAGTATCTTTAAATGGGTTAAATCCTTTTTGCCAGATGGTATGAAATATATGTATGACACATCTGTTTCGAGGCTATTTGATATATTTATCTGATGAGTGAAATTTCCTAACCCATTTCCTCCTCCCCACTTCCCACTGCCATGCCAATCCTCAATATTCAGAATTTCCCAGCACCATCTTACTTATATGTGATTAATCTCCTCATCTGGGCAAAGTTAAATCTTTGATTTGTATTCTAGCCAACTTATTTGTCATTAACTGGCTATTTAGTTTAGTTGACAATGGTTAGTAACAAGGAGGGGTTTACAGCCAGACTGGGGGATATAATTCCCATACAATTCCTGGTCAGTACCTGGATGAGTGACAGCTGGGATATAACACTTCAGTGTGTGGGTGGTGAAATGGATAATGGCTCTGAATTGCTAACTGAAGAGCTGATTTCCAATTCCAGTTGAATTTGTTATATTTACGTATGCACAAGTACCCATGGAGAAAAATATTAATACACCTTCATCCCCAGCTATGGGTTAAATAGTAATACTTCTATTACTAACACATTTTCTCAAAAAGAAAACATTCTTACAAAATATTTTCTGGCTTTAAGTAACCTGTAAAGGGTTGATAAGCCATAGAAATGAATCGATCAGTCAAATACTGATTAGCTAGACAGACATGTCTTTTAGATTTATTTATGTTCTCTGGAATATAAATGTATAGAAACTAATGTGGCCACAAAAACAGACTGCAACCTCCTTGATTATGTGTGGGGTGTAGTTTAGTGAGAGACCCCCCCAAAAAACTCCTTGTAACATCAAAGATGAACTGAAGGCAAGGATTATGGCAGCATTCACCAACTTAAACAAGGAGACTGTCCACAAGAATTGCAAGAGATTCCGAAGTCATCTTGAAGTTGTGGTTGAAGCCAATGGCAATTTTTATTGAATAAATTTACTCTTTATTATTTCAAGATATTTTTGTGCAATTTTGGTAAATATATCTGTTAAAGTGAGATGTCAGGGTTATTTTAATTTTTTGTATAATTTAGATGACAATTTATCCCACGCACCATATATATATATATATATATATATATATATATATATATATATATATATATATATACACACACAGTGTGTGGAAGATATACCTCCCACATAATGGTAAAAAAATAGCTAAATCAGTGGTTCCCAAATTTTGTGTGTCTGGTCGAAGAGGCTAGCAAGTGAAGTGGAATGATTAAAATACAAAGATTTAGAAACAGTTTAAAAAAATTCATATTCCAAAAATGATTTCAAAATTTAAAATATTATTATGGATTACTTGTAATTGCATGCATGAGTCCCAATATAATTATGAGTACTGTATATGTCAGCTTACAAGACACAATTTTTTTTTCCTAAAAAAAAAAAAATTACCCTGAAAATTACGTGTGTGTCTTCCAAGATGAATGTAAGTCAATGCTCAGGCTCAAGTAAGCTTGAACAGTCACCTAATTGGCTTGACTGATAAGGATGTGGATTTGTATAGTTGAGTCATTACACTATAACGTTAGCTATCTAATTCAGCCTTTTATATTATATAACCTCAGTACTAAGCTGTTACTAGTATTTCCAAGACTATAAACCTTTCTGGAGCTCTGTTTACTAGCAGCGATGGGAGCCTTTCTACACTTGACGAGTATGTCATTGCCATACAAAATCAGAAGAGTGATTAAAGTAAAAAATATGTGGTGCCAGGATGTGAGGGACGCATGTTGAATATGTTGTTGTATCAGAATGACTTCTTTTTCTTCTTAGAAATTTATTTCCAATATTAGGGTGTATCTTAAAAGTCACAATGTCTTGTAAGCTGGAAAATACTGTAATTATTGATTCCTTATCTCTCAGAGTCTATTCATTATCTATCACATTTTTTTCTTGATTTCTCGCAAGTTTTTTAATATTTGTCTAAGTTGTTAAAATAAGAACCTAGTCCATATTGTTTTGTCGAGTGCTTTCGGTTATCGTCAACCAACATCATGACTGTATGTTTTGGTTTGAAATAGATTGCTTATTATTTTAGCTTTATAGATATTAAAAAACCCAACATAAATAAAATAGGATTTAATACTAGCAGAAACTTCTTCAATGTATTTTATAACTAATCCTCCAAATAATAAACACCAACCACCTATTTATTAATAATGAATTAATCCAAGAACATTGTCTAAATACCTAAAATATTATCTAATCATTCATTCATTCATTTCACTGTTCTTCAATATGATCTTTAAATGGCTTGTTGAGACATACATACAGTTGTGATTTTGTTCAACATCATCAATAAAAAAAAAAAGAAACAAGATATTGTTAATTAACGACCACATGATTTAAGGTTCACATTTTATTCCTGTTTTTATATCTATTTTGGAGGGGATTTTTTAAGGTTAAAAGGTCGCCTTGTATAGGTAAGTGAAAAAAGTGGGGAATCTCCTGGCCATACTTCATCACACTTGCTTGAACATCAGGTGATGTCTGTTGTGAAACCCTCTCAAAGATAATACACACTAAAGTAGATAAGTAAGAAGTCAACATGTCACCAGATAATCCTAATTATGTCACCCCCCCCACTTACATAAAAAGAAAACAAACAAAAACTAAGCCTAAAAAAATTACCCATAATCCATTTGGTACTTTATCTGGTCTGTATTAACAAGAGATAATCTATCACTGTTCAGTAATGCCTAACAACTAAACGGCTTTGTTAGGTACTCTTAGTCCTTAAATGAGTCACTAAATGATTAGTGAAAATTATTAATAGATGACCAAAAAAGCTGCTTGGATTTCTGTCCCTGGACTTCATACCTTGCATATTTGCATAAGGTTAAATATTCTGTGTTTCCCCACTGTATATCAGTAGAACAAAACCGCTCATCCCATGTTGCTAACATGTAATTTACTGTTGTGTGTGTGTGTGTATATATATATATATATATATATATATATATACACACACCCCATGTTTCCACAATAAATATATATATATATATATATATATACACACACACTCCAATGTGCTTTCACAATAAATATATATATATATATATATATATATATATATACACACACACACTCAATGTGCTTCCACAATAAATAAATATATACACACACACTCCAATGTGCTTCCACAATAAATATATATATATATATATATATATATATATATATATATATATATATATATATATATAAATAGAAAAAAACTAGGTAATCTGTATGAGTAGACCCAAGGAGAGCTCAATCCAGAGCAAATAATTTAAATAAAAACAGACCACTTTAAGTTTCCATGTAATAAATTATTTCACCACATCCCTTTTAAAGGACTGTGGATCATCAGACTTTACTTCCAAAGGTTGAAACAATAAATGAAAAGAAATTTACACATTTTTGACGGGCCGTATTAAACATGTAAATTAACGAAGTGAGGGGGGAGAGAGAAGACATGAGTGAGTTAGAGGTAATTTAAAATTTCTATACTTTCATACTCAAAATTACTTGAGGAGGTCCAGACATTGACACATTTAAATGGTTAACTTAACGGAAGTTATGTATTGATATTGAAGGGGTAGAGGAGAAAAAACACATAAAGAGAAAAGGAGAGAAGGAAGTCATGAGAGAAGGTGTCACTAATTTTCTTTGGAAAAATAACAGGCTAGAAACAGACGCTGTCATTTTGTTTTACTTTGAAAGTGTTATTTTGGGGGTTCATAAAGATTATAATGTTGGATATAAATTTGAATGTCTAAACTGTCTACAAAGAATTTAATTTGATGTTTGTTAGTGATTTAAATTTTTAATAATTTTGGGAATTTTCTATGAAGTAGCCGATTAGAAAAATATTCATAGAAAGTACATTAAAAGAATAAAATTTTATTTTAAAATATAAGTCTACTTCTAGTAATTTTTTTTATCTTTTTAAAAATTTTTTTATTATTGATTATTTATATATATATATATATATATATATATATATGTCTGTGAATAAGGACAAAAAGACTACTTATCTTCGCCAACATGTTTTGTCCTCAGAAGGACTTCATCAAAGAGGATGATACATTTTGGCTAAGTTAAATTTTCTTTATCAGGAGCCAAGTTCGAATTTCAGTTGTGTTCATTACATTCACTTATGGGCTAATGCCCTTGGGTAAGGTATCAATCCTTCTCTTCTCCCCTCAGGTATGGGTAAAATAGCAGGACGGTCTGGGTCCTATAGCTTTGGGTGGCAACTAGTCTAGCACAAGGAAACTCTGAATTTAAACCAGATCGCACTATCCTAAAAGTCTGTAAACATGCAGCTGGGAACTACTTGTGAATCCAAAGTTCCACTGAAACTATTATTAGCATCTCCTCAGATGCAGCATTAAAAGGAGCCCAGTGTTCCATAGAGAATGAGAGAATCTAACACATGCATATATATATATAAAAACATGTTTCATTGAATAATTTAGACAGGTTTTGTTTACATATTTTCATAGTGTCATTATTAAAGGAAGAGAAAATTACCGTGCTGATACATATTATTTATTCAGAGTACTTTCAACATTAGCACAATGTCATCATCAGGGTTGTTTTTTTTTTTTTTTTTAAAGACAAATATAGTAGTGTTCATTATTTTCAAAGACAAAATTGTTGTGTTCATTTGAAAGTTAAAATTATTTTACTTGTGAAGTAAAGAACACTAAGTTTAGTGCAATTAGCTGAGTAACACTTATGGGGAAGTAACTAATTTATGAGGTGTCAAGAGTTTTTTTTTAAAAAGTAAGTATTAAGAACTATTGGTACAGACCTATTTTAAATTATCTACTGTGCACATTTTAAAACATTTGTGCAGTATTCATAATTAATTTTATTAAGGTTTAAATTTTAACTTTCAGATGAGCACAGCAATTTTGTCTTTGAAATGATAAACACTACTCTGTTTGTCTTGAAAGAGCAACACCCTGATGATGACATCTTTTGGGAGCAGCTTATTCTTATTTCTCACACACACACACACACACACATATATATTATGAAATGGACAAAGTCCGACAATTATTTTAAGACATTTTATGTTTATACATTCTTTTTATAGATACAAATATTTAAGTAAATGCTCTGTTTATAATAAACAGTATTAATCAACATTTACCGGCCTGAATGTCTGAGAAATTTTCATAGAAAATATTCATCCCCCGACAGGATTTGAACCTGTATCCTATACGGAAACGATCATATAGCCTGACGTGCCTTTTAACTGATTCGACCACAGAGGATCATTTGGTTAGCAAGGTCAAATTTACTGCTTTTAAACTTCAATCATCCGTGAATCTCTCACGTACATTCATATCTGCTTGATGCGTATCCAAATGTAAACAAATGACTTAATATAAATAATATATATATATATATATATATATATATATATAATACATTTTGTTCTTCACCAATGTTATTTTTCAATTCATGACTGACAATTGTCACATGCATAAAACTCAGATTTGTACTAAATGGTAATTTATTATTAGTATGAAGTTTAGCTGTGTTATTTTACATCAGGTACTGTTTTATTAACACATGCACACAGTGGTTTCTTTCTATGTATCATATATATATATATATATATATATATATATATATATATATATATATAAGTTTTATATATAAAAGTTTGATGTTAACAAACACTTGTTGCCACTTTTGTAATGCCAACGAATACCGTTGTCACTTTCATAATGCTCATTGTAGTAGAGACTTTGTAATTGCAGATACAACTATAGTACACGCTGGACAATGCTGATGTCAGATGCCTTCAAATAACACTCACACTAGAAGTACTTGCTTGATAATACTCGCTGGAATAGTAACCACCGTATAGTGATCTGAATAGAGAAATAGTATAGTGAATAGAGTAGAAAATAGTGATCCGAATAGTAATAGAGGATAGACTAGAAATAGTGATCCGAATAGTAACAGATGATAGAATAGAAATGCAATCAGTTAGATGCCAAGCTACTGCCTACTTATGCATTTCCTCAGTGGTCATGTAGTTTACTTAATTCAATAATTGGATCCTCTTTGTTTGTTCACTGACGATCTGTGTTCAAACTCGAGTGTTGGCAGTGACACTTTATTCCTCGATAACAATAAGTTTTGCACATTGGGTATTCTTTTATTAACACAAGCACACATTGTGTATTCTCTCTCTCTCTATAATATATAAAGTATTGCACATTGAGTGCTACTGTTGAGCAGCAAAATGTATATTTACTATTAGTATGTGTATATGAAGTGATTTTCTTCTTATTGGTTGGGTGTCAGCCAACAAAGGATGATGGGAAACTGAGCAGTACTAGAATCAAACACTGGGGCACAACTAGCTGGTCATGGACAAGACTTCCAAAGGGGAGCACCACATGTACGGAAGGAATGCGGACAAGACCTCCGAAACACAAACAAGGACAGAAGGATTTGAAATAATTTTGGTTAACATGAACAGAAATCCTTGGTAATGCACGGCTTATCCTGTTGTGCAATCAACATGGCAAACTGCCAGTCTTCAGACGATGTGCTTGCTTTTATGGAGCCTAAAACTTGAGTGGTTGGCTAGCAAAGGAATCATTTGCATAGTTAACAGTGCTCACCTCACCATCCCAACTCTCTCATGGTGAAGCTGGTAAATATTTTCTTTCTTCATAACCATATGTACCAGTGTTCACACCGGCTCTGTTCTGACAGGGCAGCCATGTGCTGTCTTTCTGCAGAGACAGCACACTAAACATTGTCTCTTTGACTGATGGGGGCAGGTACCGTTATGAGTAGCAATTGACTGCTCTGTCTGCATTTCATTTCTGCTACAGTCTTATGGACATGGTGCTTCATATCTCTTTGCCATTTCTTCTCATATCTCTTTGCCATTTCTTCTCATATCTCTTTGCCATTTCTTCTCATATCTCTTTGCCATTTCTTCTCATATCTCTTTGCCATTTCTTCTCATATCTCTTTGCCATTTCTTCTCATATCTCTTTGCCATTTCTTCTCATATCTCTTTGCCATTTCTTCTCATATCTCTTTGCCATTTCTTCTCATATCTCTTTGCCATTTCTTCTCATATCTCTTTGCCATTTCTTCTCATATCTCTTTGCCATTTCTTCTCATATCTCTTTGCCATTTCTTCTCATATCTCTTTGCCATTTCTTCTCATATCTCTTTGCCATTTCTTCTCATATCTCTTTGCCATTTCTTCTCATATCTCTTTGCCATTTCTTCTCATATCTCTTTGCCATTTCTTCTCATATCTCTTTTGCCATTTCTTCTCATATCTCTTTGCCATTTCTTCTCATATCTCTTTGCCATTTCTTCTCATATCTCTTTTTGCCATTTCTTCTCATATCTCTTTGCCATTTCTTCTCATATCTCTTTGCCATTTCTTCTCATATCTCTTTGCCATTTCTTCTCATATCTCTTTGCCATTTCTTCTCATTTCTGGAATGTTTTTTTTTTTCGCTTCGGCAACTGTTCTGCGTCTGATTTTCTCATTTGCTGTCTCTGCCACTCTGAACCCTTTTGACTTTTTTTTTTTCTTTCCATGAGATAAATTCCAAGTTCCCAAATTATTTTTTTCTGTTACCCCCTTGGTACCAACATCTATAGTATCCCTCATCTGTATGAAGGTGCATCTTTTTTGGTAGTAGGTATGCTTCAAATTTTTTAAACACCAACTAATCTAGCACTATAAACATGCACATGCATTTCAGGTTTTCTTTGATACCATTAGATAAATATCACCGGACAAACATCCATGGCTATATCTCTTCACCTACAAGCCTAGAGTAATGACATCTGCAGATGGTGAATGATCTTATTGTCATGAAGCTATGGCAAACTAAAAACTGTTTGTGTATACATGCTAATTTTATTTTTTTATAAGGCATTTGTATTCTTTAAGTGAAACTTAGATTTTTTTTGTGTAGGTTTATAAAAAAAAAAAAAAATATAAAAAATTAAATCTTCTCATGATAACCCCTCCTACCTCCCATTTTTTTTTTTTTTTGTCCATTCTAGTCTACCATTTATCAATGCATTGAATCTACAACATCTGGTCCGGCGTTTCTGCTACATATCACAAGATTCTAGATAAAATCCAAAGAAGGGTCTGTGATGTTATTAGTCCTGACCTGGCATCTTCACTTCAGTCACTTTCCCATCACCGTAACATGGCTTCCCTTTGTCTTTTCTATAAATATTTTCATGGCAATTGTTCAAATGAGCTTTCCTCTTTCCTCTTTAGTACCTCAACCACATGAATTTAGACCTAGTATTAAAAGTCTCATAGTTTACTGTTGAATATTTCTTTTTTAATCATTTTACCCCCAAGCAAGTCATCAAAGCCACTAAAACACAAGGGGGTTACTGGATGTTAGGGAATATGAAAAAAAAAAAAGACACTATTAAGGAGAGAGAACAAGAATTAAGAAGACAATTAAGAATTAAGAAGATAATGATTGATATTGCATTTAATTTTTGAAGATCAAAGTTAACTGGGAAGCAAGATGCCGAAAGAGTTCCACAAGCAAGAAGTCCGAGAGAAGAAACTGTTAGCATAGAACTTACAGTTACAGCTAGCCATTTGAACTGTAAAATGAAAAACCTAGTTGCCAATCTTTTCTTTTATGTGCTGTGTCCCTTCAGGACGTAGGCGATCATGGCTCTCCACATCTTCCTGTTCAAAGTTGGTTGGAAAACAAGAAGAGAGATCTGTATGAGAGAAGAAGCAGCATAGAACTTAGGGCTACATCTAGCCATTTGAACTGTAAAACAAGACCTGCTGCCATTCTGATTCTGCACTTAAGGCATCTCTTGACTTTCTGTTGGGTCCATGTTTAAAACGTCTCATCATTCCCTGCACGACCGCCATCTTTTTCCACTCCATAAAAGCAAGTGATAATTCTAATTTTCCTCAGCTTATCACAGCTTGATTATCTTCTCATATACCAGTGTGGATTAATTGACAATTTCTTTCAATCGTGGCTGGCCCTAAAGTGTAGTATAGAGAAACGCACATACAAAGTGTTGTGGAAAAAAACAGACTGAGTATGTGCTTGTCTGTAGATCTGTGTATGAAAGGCTTGTTCTTATAAGAGTTCACAATTCAAAGAGTTTATAACTCAAAAAAGGTTAGTACCACCGAGCTAGAGATAAGTGTAGAAGAGAAGATGACTTACCTAGTGTGGCAAAGCAAGCATTTTTATGCCTGGCGTGCAAAACAAGTGAGGGAAAGGAAAAACAAATGTGGCCATTCTGACACCTTAATTTAAGAAAGACATGGTCTTGGAGCTAGGAAAATTGTTGAGAGAAGTTGGGTGTATGCAAATTTTTTGTGAGATCAGCTTGGCATTAAACACAACACATGAGAAAGAATAGACAGTTTGCTTGCGAACATGGTGCTGCTTGTATGGAGAGATTTTGTCAGTTGAAAAGAGATTACATTGGTCAGTTTTACGCACTCGCTCATGAAAAACTCTTTAAAGCTTCTTGCTTTCCTGCCATTTATGATCTTGAAGACTTTAAATGCAATATAAATTGCCATCTTCTGTCTTCCTGGTCCCTGTTCTTTTATTGTCCTTTTGCCACATCAATGTTTTCTCATTCTCTTTCATTCTGAGTAACCCTTTGCATCTCAACGGGATTATCTTGTTTAGGGAGAAATGATTAAAAAAAAAAAATTATTTTCTAAGCTTTTCCTTACTCACCTTACATTTTCTCCCTCGAACCACCTGCTTTTTTTTTTTTCTAACCCTCTCCTGGATATTTTCACCACCTCCAGTGAGATGGTACTACACGCTTTAGGATTCCCAGGTTTAAACAGATATTCCTTTTTATCTGTCAGTATAATCACAGATAAACATAGCACAAAACTCATCTGTAAATAAATATTTATTTTATTTCCTTTAAGTAAGTTCTTGGCCACCTTCCATTTTTGTGCTTGTAGAACCTTTAAAAAAAAGAAACAAAAATCCCTTCATCACGACTTATTTCTCTTTCCCCTCTAAAATTACGCAACTACTTTTTTTTTCTTTATCAAAGTTCTAAAATTAAGTTTACATTTTTAAAACAAGGTTCGCTTTTGCTAGAATTTTTCCCATTTTTTTTCTTCCATCTTTGCTTCCTTTTCCTCTAAATTGTCTGCCCTTTCCACACTTTTCAGCTTTACACTCGGGATTTATTTCTCCAGCAGAAGCAATAAGTGTTTTTTACCTAAATTTTCTTTTCTTTTTTTTTTTTTTCTTGTTTTAATCAACCATTGAGAAAATAAATAAGTAAATAATCCCTTTAAGAGAGAAATGGCTACATGTAGCTTACTATCTCCTGAAGACCTCCAGAAAAGTGTGAGGTAAAACATTATTTTTTTAATGCCAATTTTCATGGCTAAACAAGTTTTTACTGTTTGTGGACCTTTTCTGTTAATTCACCCCTAAATAAAAAGAATTTATATTTACTAAAATTCACACCAAATTCTCTCAGAGTAAAGTCTTTCCATTGCACTTTGGTTGGGTTGACATGTGAGCAAATTGGGTGCACTATTTCTAAGTGTGGGGTCCCTGTTTGCGCTCACCACACTTATGAAATATGAATAACTCCCTGATTTTTGGTAATTTTTCATTCTGAGAGTTGGTGTTGCTGCAAGACAAGCTAAAGAAATTTTGATTTTAAAATTTATAATTTCAAATGAATGCCAAAAGTTTAATAAAAAAAAAAACCCAAATAAACTCTGATTTAAAATTTATAATTTCTTGGTGTGAATTAATATTTGCAACAAAATCCAAAGACGGATTTGATCAGTCCTGACTTGAGGTCTCAACTCTAGTCACTTTCTCACCAATGTAATGTGGCTTCCCTCTGTCTTTTCTATAAATATTTTAATGGCATAATTAACTTTACATTCTTCGGGGTGAATTAAAAAAAAAAAAAAAATCCCAGTTTTTCAATTTGATGCAACATGACCTTATTCTTTCCTATTTTACTCAACCATTTAGAAAATAAATAAATAATCCCTTTAAGAGAGAAATGGCTACTTGTAGCTTACTATCTCCTGAAGACCTCCAGAAAAGTATGAGTTAAAACATTATTTTTTTAATGCCAATTTTCATGGCTAGCAAATTTTTACAGTTTTGTGGACCTTTTCTGTTAATTCACCCCTAAATAAAAAGAATTTATATTTACTAAAATTGACATCAAATTCTCTCAGAGCAAAATCCTTCAATTTGCACTCTGGTTGGGTTGACATTTGCGATCGCCCCAAATGTGAGCAATTTTTAAGTGTGAGGTCTACATTCGTGCTCACCTCGAAAAATAAGGAAAAAACAGAATATTTTTTTTTTTTTTTTTTTTTTTTTAAATTATAAAAAATTCCTAAACTTAACCAGTACCAAAAATTTAATTAAAAAACCAAATTAACTTTGATTTGAAATTTATAATTTCTTGGAGCAAATTTATTAACTTTACATTATTTGGGGTGAATTAATAGAAAAAATTGTATTTTTTCAACTTAATGCAATATGATCTTATTCTTTTGGACTGTGTTTTGGCTGAGGCAGTTGTGATTTTTTTTATTTTTATTTTTTATTTTTTTTGAGATATATGTATTTTATTAAATTTTTAAAATTTTTCTTCTGTTCTGGACATAAACTATGTAAATATTGTCAATGTTTTGTATGTCCCAGCGTTTTCAGCTATACATTTAGCCATTATCAAGGATGTTTTTATTTTTAGCTGAATGTATAAATTTTTTTATGTACTTATCTAGAGTTATAAGAATGTTGTTTTTTTTTTTTTTTCCAAACATTGTCAATAAAAATAAAAATTTTCCTTGATATAATGGCTAAAAGAATAACTGAAAGTGCTCGGACATATCGAACATTCAAACAATTTTTACATACTTTAAGCTTATTTATCAGCTTTCTTAATTAAAAAAGAAGCCATTTTTTCTTCTTTTTTTCTAAATAAAGATAACAGATATAGTTTGTTTTTTGTCCAATGTTTATTAAAAAAAAAGAAAAACCTTTTTTAACGAAGATAAAAACTTTGTAAGTTTTCACTGGAATGACTATGACGTAAAATCAGTTGATAAACATTTTCTCTCAACCTATCATCATTCCAGAGCACATTTTCTTTTGATAAAACAGCCAATAATTAAAAATAAAATAAAATTGAGAAATGGTTAAAAAAACTAAAAATTAAGTGGATTTTTGAGAAAGATATGAAATCTTGTCATACATACATATGCCAAAAAAAAAAAAAAATCTCTTAGATTGAATCCTAAATAATTTCCATTTTTGTTCATCTAAATTTATTCTTCCAAAAATAAAATACAAACATTTTATTCAATTATTATTGTTATCTTCTACCTTCTGACTATTATGGAGATTGTTAATGTTAACCCTTCCAAGGATTGAACTCTTCATCCTTGGCTAACAAATATTGTTAAATCACCCTGTCCACCTGTTAATTTAAACTGACCCCACCCTTTTCCATAAGAGCTTCTCATAATTTTTTCAGTGGGGATGAAGGATTCCTTTGCTTCCGGAATTTTCTGGACAATTTCACAGGTGAAACTATATTCATAATTATTATAGTTACACTTATCAAAGCATCTCTCTGATATTTTGAGTAATATTCCACAGGTTTTGCTGCAAAAAAATTTTCAACAAATTCTTGAATCTGGTTTTCATTAGAGATGGTTTTCCCCATCAAAGAATTTTACAGTGAACCAAAAAGGTATTAATCAGTTGTACTGTACTGTTGCGGCATTCACCCTGGGCGGATTGAGCCGGTTTCTTCCTGTTATGAGAAGAAGATTCTTGGGATAAATTACAGAAGTAGGGTACCCAGGCCTACTTGGATAACGTTCTTGCTTGCCGCGGGGTTCCCACAGGCGCAGAGACAGGAATTCACCAGAAGCCGCCCGGTTACCGATGCAGGCGCTCCTTGGATTTTCACCAGAGCCATTGTTAGCCAGCGTGTGTGTCAGACCTGTCCGCCTTGGGTGGCCCTACCAGGAACGAAGTTCCGGGCAGCATAGCTCTGACACTACCGTTTACACCCCCCCCCCCCCACCGACTGTGAGGTAAGGGTTGGACTTTGGGGGCTTACAGTCCCAGGTGTTCCCAAGCGGTCCCCCATCTCAGTACTGACCTGGCTCTACGATGCTTAACTTCGGTGATCGAACGAGAACCGGTGTTTCAGTGTGATTTGACCGTAAGCTAATTGATATTAATCCGTTGATGAAAGGTTAGGTGAATATGATGGATAGGCTAGAACAGACCAAACAAGATATATCAAATATAATTTCTTGCATTATTCTTGCTGGCTGTGGCTTTGTGTTGTCATGAAGGAGAACGATATTTCTCCTATTGACAAGCGCAGGGTGTTTTTCAACCAAACTTTTTGGACATGTTGCAGCTGCTGGATGTAGAAATGTACATTTAATGTTTCATTACATTTTAAGAACTTCAAATAATACAGTGATGATCCAAGCACATGCACAACATTGCTTTTTTCAATTGAGGTCAGGTTTTGGGAGTCAGTTGTAGATATTTATTACTATCAATCCACTCTCTTTTAAACTGAACGTTGTTGTAATACACCAAATTTATTAGGCTCACTGACATGTCACATTGAAACATGAGTTCTCTTGGATGTGTAGGCGGTGTAATGGATAATGGCCTGTTATATATTTAAATTGACTCAAATAATTTTCACTTTTTTTAGAAAGATAACAGTCTGTTTTGTGTCATATTCACTAACAAATAAATATCCTTGGGAAAGGTATTAATCCTTCTGTTCTTCCTCCCTATTTGTTAATCAATAGAATTTGTTTCAGTAATAACTATTATTAAAATATTTTCTGGCTTTAAGCTATAAAAAACGATCAATCAATAAAATCCAAATTTATTAATTGCATGTAAGATTAGTAATTAGGAGGATACGGTTGTCACTATGATTGGTTCTGAAAAATAGAAATTACTTCACACTTAACCTATAAATTTGAACTTCAGCTAGATTTTGAACTTCCTTTTGTTGATTTTCTATTTTGAAAGAATAATAGTCACGACATTTTGATGTCTGCGAATGCTTAATCTATCAGAAGTGTTATAACAGTTCAGTAACAGAGGATGTCTAACTATATAAGATGTGTTTGAGCGGAAATCAGGCCTGTAAATGTGGCGGTTACATTTTTTTTTGTCTCTGTGTGTGTATTGATGCCATTCATAACTCTCGGGAAACAGGTCATGTCTGTCTCTGCAATGAGTCTGCCAGTAATCTACTTGTTAAGACAGAATTTGTCATTAACTGATATTTTTCACTCATTCTGTCAGGATTGATAAATAGGTTGACCTCATTATACTGTTTATGGTGGTAGTACTGATAGTGGTGTCGAGATTGAGAATGTATCTTGTTTGAGTTGTACAATAGGTACTACAATCAGAAATAATCCTTCCTCTATTACTATAGCTTTTATTCTTATTACTATAGACTAAGCACCCCAGATCATGAATATATGGGGGAGGGGAAGAAAGTAAAATAAAATTTTTTTTTTTTTAATTTTATAAAAGTTAATGGAGGTGGGATACAGTTTGCTATTTAAATTCATTGTAAATTGATTCCTCTATTGCATTCCATGTGATCTGGAGTGCTTAACCCCTAGTAGATAAGGTTGATCTATTAGCCGAAAGTATTGGGTATTTGCCCAAAATTTGTTCTAGTCAATGTGACTTGCAGTTCGACATCATCTGTTGCGATGCCTGACTTGCCTAAAAGAGCCTTCACCTCTTCCACTTTTCTCAATTTTGAGAAGAAGGCCCCCCCATTCGGTCTTCCGAAATATCCACAGGCATGCCATGGACTGTTATCTTTGTCCTACGGGTGCCCATGTACTCTGTCTGCAGTCTCAGATTTCTTGTGGTGAGCACACTGCCTGCTAGCTGTTTAGCTTCCTACTCCGTGGGAAGGAGAATGTCCCATATGGCATTCGTTCGTCTTGCCAGCACCTTAGGATTGATTTTTAAAGTCTTTAAAACCTCTTCCATTGTTTCCCTGCTGACTCCAATTAATTTATGGCTTTTGACGTCGGAAGTCAGCAGGGATACTATTCTGGTAGTCATGGCTTCCAACGCCTCTGGGATAGCGAGGAATTCATTTTCCTTAAAGGAATCCTCAAAAGCTTTTCTTTGCTCCACATAATATTCTGCGTCTTTTTTTCTCGGCCTATTTTCCGACCAGACCATTTTTACTGAAGACACTGGCAGTGTAGTGTCTGCATTCTCGCTCATGGTGGCCTGAAACAACCACCACGCCAAATAGTAACCAGTTGTTTCTTTTCTTTTTAAATTATTTTAACTATGAAAAACTAAACAATGTCAAGAACAAACAAAATAAAACGAAAGAAGAGTGTGGACAACTAAAGACAATAAACAATTCAAACAAATAAATACAAAAAAGTAATGAAGACAAAAACCGTGGGAGGGTAAAAATACAAGAAAGGAAATAAACAAAAAGGAAAAGAACAAAAATGCACAAGGAGTATTGCTGCCATATATGGTCTGGTGCCCCTTCTGTTTGCCTCGGGGTTCTTGATAGGCTCCAGAGGCGGATATGCAATGTAGTTGGCCCTGCTCTGGCATCTCGTCTACAGTCACTTTCTCACAGACGCGCCATTGACTCCCTCTGTCTGTTCTACAAATACTTTCATGGAAATTGCTCCGAGGAGCTGCATTCGCTGGTTCCCAGGCGTCCTTGAGTTCAAAAAGCGCCATCTGAGGCTGGCATCCCGCTCTCACCCCTTCACTGTCGAAACTCCTAAATGTAGCTGTCTCTTCTACTCCAATAGCTTCATGTCTCACACCTCTCGCCTGTGGAACTCCCTTCCCTATTCCTGTTTCCCTGTGAGCTATAATCTCCAGCTATTCAAGTGTAATGTCAATCGACATCACCAGTTGCCTTGATCTATCCACTACTCTCATCCTTTCTTCTATAACTCCTATCTGATCTTGCTCTAAAGTTTCTGTAACCCCTTGCGTCCTAGTGGCTTCTCGCCTTGCTTGGGGTGAAATGCTTAAAAAAAAAAATACATGAACAAATAAACTGAAAAGCAGAACTGAAAAATTCAAAAGCATCTTTAGAAAATAAAATCAAAAACTTAACAGTTTGTACGTAAATTTCACAGAAGCTTGTCAAACACACTCAAAAACCATGAATCCAACAGATTTCTAGGAGAATGAGGAGATGACAGAGAGGATGAATGTCAACTGGATGGCCAGAATCTCATCACCACATGCTGACTTGTCTCATTAAGGCATTTGGGTGCAACAAGACATTCTTGACCATTCTAATTCTTGTCTTCATGCTGTTTTATCTTATATCAAAAGATAAAGGCAATCAATCAGGCAATCGATCATTGTCAGAATTCCCCACCCACAGGGTTTAAACCATCCCCATTCATTTTGAGTTCTAACTATCTGTCTATATCTCTGAGATGAGGCATTATGATTACTTGCATTATTTACATTATTCGGACTGTCATCCTCATCTTCATTGCCATATTCACAATGTTTCAGCTGTTGTACGTTCCAGCCTTCTTCAGGTGATTGGATCTCTGACAGGAGGTATTATGAT
>CAHIKZ030000432.1:1632500-1662500 GCA_903632075.3 Acanthosepion pharaonis | reverse complement strand
TCGAGATCTTTAAAGCAAGATTCAGTTAGCCCTTTCCTCAAATGCACATCTCTTGCTGGGACTGTTAATGTCCATATCTGTTAACTTCTGTTAACTTACATTTTTGTATACGAAATGGGAACAATTTTATATATATATATATATATATATACACGCACACAAGGATTATGAATTTTTTGTAAACTTACCTTCCTGTGTTGTAAATCAATAGACTTTTGTTCAAAAGTAATGAAAAAGGCATTAATTTTAGTTCTTGAAAAAGGTCACCCCCCACCCAAACTGAAAATTCGATTTTACCATATACACTATAAAAAAAGGGTAAAAAGTCCAAATATTTCAGAAGCTTTATTTTTCAATTTGCTAATGATGCAATTGGATAATACTTGTTTTAATGCATTTAACAGTTTATAGCTATAGCATAACATACAACCTTATAAATAGTTTTAGTATCATTACTGGAGGCCTGAATGATCTTTTTCCTCTCACCATTTCTCAGTTGTGAAGATAGTGGGTCTGACACAAAACAGTTTTAACCTGCTCTCTTTTTAGCTGAATAACTCAAAAGGTTTTTTAGTGATTCTTACGAAAAATGGTGTCAAGATAGCTAAACATCTTATCTGAAAACCTGGAAAAAAGAAACTCGATTAGTGTAGTGGTTTTTTAGATATTAAACATTTTGTAGGATGGATAATTATGCTGTATATAATATATTTATTACTTTAAACATTTTTAGTTGATACGCGTCTTTAAGTAGGTGCTCATTTATTTATTTTCACACATTGGCCTGAATGTTCCCGTAATCTCACTAAAGAAAAAAAATTCCTTTTCTTTACATTTGGATACAAATATGATAAATTTTAAGAGGATTTGACTGGAGAAATTTTGCTTGAAAACATCAAACTAACTTTAACTGACAATCTGTTCTTTGTGGCCAAGTAGCAAGGTGTACTGGGCTTAAATGGTAGCTTCCTTTGCCCTGAGGAACACAAGTTTGATTTCTGCCGAAGAGTGCAAGTTTTTCTTTAATAAGATTTTTCAAACATTCAGGCAAATATGCAACTTTGTTTCAGTGCATTTACCATCTTTGTAGTGAGTAAATTGTATTTGTCTGTATGAAAAAATTATAATAAATAATTATTGCTTTACTATCGATATTGAGCCCTCTTTTGAATTAATGCTGTGAACCTTAGAACTTGCATATTATTTTCATTCTCATTACATTCGGAAATATATATATATATATATATATATATATATATATATATATATATGCAGTAATCAGATCATTTTGACATTGTTTAATAAGTAATATAAATTGGAAATAATTGAAAAAAAAAAATGCCATTCTCCAAAAGATGTGAACTAATCCTATGATTAGATTTGATTTTTACAAGATATGAACTAATTCTATGTCCTTCAGAATTCGTTTAAAATGGATAGCAACTTACCAATGAGTCTATGGAAGCCAATTAGTAAACATAATTCAGATAGTCATATTACCAGTAGATTTTTGCTTAATCCAGTTCTGTGCTATATTGTTTGTTTACACTGAAATGTACCAGTAACTGAGAAGACTCTTTAGAAATCAAATCTAACCCTTTTTTTCTACCACCCTCTTCTGCTCTGTACCATATTTCTTTTTACATGACCCGTATTAGTGTCAGTGGTAAGGTTTTATTAAATGAAGCCTTGTCAATCATTAATTTTTAATGAGGATTTCTTCCATGTTAATCTTAATAGCTTTTCTTCTCGTCGTATTCGTAACGTCTGGAAATTTGTTTACATGGAGCATTATCAATCATAATTTTTGACTTGCATTAAATTGTTTTTTATTCTCACTTCAAACTTATCCTTTATTTTTTCAGTAATGGTTAACGAGGGTCATCTGGTTGACCATTACTACCAAGTAGTGAGTTTGATCCTCACTGGGTGCCCCATGCAAAATTTGACTTTGAAAAATACAAGGGTTAGCATGTTGTAAAATCAACCCCCCCAGAATAGGGTAATGATTAACAAGGCTAGTCTGGTTGACCATTACTACCAAGTAGCGAGTTTGATTTTCACTTGGTGTCCCATAGAAAATTTGGCATTAAATAACTCAAGAAGAGATGGCATGTCATAAAATCCAGAAACCCAGTTCAGCATGTGGTAATGGTTAACAAGGCTAGTCTGGTTGGTCATTACTATTGAGTCGTAAGTTTGATTCTCACTGGGTGCCCCATACAATATTTGTCATTAAATAACCCAACAGAGATTGATATATCATAAAATCAATTAACCTAAACCTTTATTTTCGTGGAGATTAAAGTAAATACTACTTAAGAATTAATAATAATAATAATAATAATAATGACGGAAAGTGCTATGATTAACTGAAGATGAATGTCAAACCTAATTCAAAATCAATAGTTATGACGACATTGCATCATTTAGTAAATGGATAAAAAAAAAAAATAATAAAATCTATTTTTATTGGTTTTTGTTCTGACCTGTTATTCAACTCATTTTAAAGAACTGTTTCGTGGATGCGTGGGTGGTGTCATGCATAGTGGCTCAGGATAAGAAACTGGAGAGCTGAGTTTGAATTCAAGTCTGATTGCATACATTTACTTTATATGCAAATACCTTTGGGAAAAGGTATGAATCCAAACAGAACAGCACCCCACAAAACCCCCAGCTAATGCTTAAATAGTTGGACTTGTATATTCTCAAATGCAATATTTACTTGTGAAACAAACGAAAAAAAGAATTCTGATTATTTAGACTATTTACATTTGGACTATTGTCCTCTTCTTTCTTGTTGCTTTGAAAACATTTCGAGCATTGTGCCCTCTGGTCCTGATCAGGACTATTATTGATCTTGGTAACTCTGTGTAGTAGGTTGCCTGGATTGATATACAAAATATAATGATAACAACAACAAAGATGAGGACAATAGACTGAATGTAAATAATAACTCCCTATTCCAGAAATTCAGACAGTTATTTTTTATTTCTTTTTTCTTCTTTTATTGGTTTTTCATTGGTTTTTCTTTTCTTTTTTTCTTTTTCTTTTTCTTTCTTTTTTTCTTTTTCTTTTTCTTTCTTTTTTCTTTTTCTTTGTTTTTTCTTTTTCTTTTTCTTTATTTTTCATTTTCTTTATTTTTCATTTTCTTTGTTTTTCGTTTTCTTTGTTTTTCGTCTTCTTTGTTTTTCGTCTTTGTTTTTCGTCTTCTTTGTTTTTCGTCTTCTTTGTTTTTCGTCTTCTCTCTCTTTCGTCTTCTCTCTCTTTCGTCTTCTCTCTCTTTCGTCTTCTCTCTCTCTCTTTCTCTCTCATCTTCTCTCTCTCTCTTTCTCTCTCATTCTCTCTCTCTCTCTCATTCTCTCTCTCTCTCTCATTCTCTCTCTCTCTCTCATTCTCTCTCTCTCTCTCATTCTCTCTCTCTCTCTCATTCTCTCTCTCTCTTTTTATACTTGTTAAACTTTACCGATTTTTTATATAAATAGAAAGTATGCAGCTTTGGCATTAAATTGTCTTTTAATTGATGCTCCTTACCTGGGTCATCGACTAAAGTCTTCCCAACTGGCTCCTGCTGCGCTTTACGAGTAGGACCAAAACACGCTTATTACTGTAAAGAAAAGCTCAAAATCATTTATGCAGTCGTGTAAGAGAAAACTTATTCTCCACTTGACAAACTAAACCACAGATGCAATGTTGCAAGTCTGTCACTACTCTATTTTCATGGCAAATAGTAAAATAATTCCACTCTTTACTTCCACTAGTTCAGACCTTTACAATTCTAACACACCATGTTAACTCCAAGGACTTGAGTTAACACCCCCCCCAAAAAAAAACATGTTCCAGATGTAATAAGAATGTTCCACTTGGATAGCTTTTCTTCCCAAGAACTGTATCTTCATAGAACAAACTCCAATGTGGGTGCTTCCCTAAATATTACAGTGTTTGATTTTTAGTTAGGGCTCAGTTATTATGTTTTCTACATTTCCATCACTCTCAGTAACTGTTGTCTTAGTGGCTTTATTGCTTTGCCTTCGGTGAAGTGATTTAAAAAAAATTTCTCAAAACAAATTTGATTAATACAATGTTCTAGATACCTGAATAAATTTTGTGATTTTATGTTACAGCTCCTTGACATTCTATAACCTTCATTAGTTTTTTGCCAGGGATTTTATTAACTTTTCCAGGAAAAGTGTAATGAACTGAAATAGCTAAAATCCAGAAAATACAAAAATTTAAATATCTAGGAAGTGACTTAACAAAGGACAGAATATTTGACACAGAAATTCGTCTTTTTGAATAGCAAAAAATGTGTTCCAAAATGCGGAGAAAGTAAGAAAAGAGTAATGAAACTGTTATATAATATCAGCCTTCCTATATGGCAGTGAATACTGGACAATCTCCTCACAGATGAAGAAGAGACTTGAAGCAACAGAAACAAAGAAAAGAGTACTGAACTGTTATGTAATATCAGTCCTCCTATATGGCAGTGAATGCTGGACAATCTCCTCACAGATGAAGAAGAGACTTGAAGCAAGAGAAACAAAGAAAATAGTACTGAACTGTGATGTAATATCAGTCCTCTTATATGGCAGTGAATCTCCTCAAAGATGAGTCTTGAAGCAACCAAAATGTGGTTTTGCAAAAGGATGCTGAGAATACATGGACTGAACATGTGAGCAATGATAAAATTCTGGAGAAAATGGAAACAAAAGGATACTTATACTTAACATCAGAAAGAGGGAGTTAAATTTCTTGGGAACATACTGAAGAAAGAGGGCTTGGAAAATTTGACACTCACAGGACATATTGAAGGCAAGTGGAATGGAGAAAAACAACACAACCTACCAAGTAAGCTTGTGTAAATGGATGGCAGAATAGGGTTTAGGAGAGATAGCAAAAAGACAAAATTTACTAAGTGCTACAAAGGACAGGAAATTGTGAAGAGCCATGATCACCAACATCCTGAAGTGACACGGCATATAGAAGTAAAAGAACTAGGTAGAGTAAATGAATGGCAGAACAGGGTTTAGGTGAGATAGCAAAATGACAAAATTTACTAAGAGTTACAAAGGACAGGAAGTTTTGGAGAGCCATCATTGTCTTTGTTTGGAAGGGACACGGTAATAGACGACGAATAATGAGCTCGTGTAACTAGTTGGCAGAAAAGGGGTGAGGAATAATAGCAAACGGACAAAATTTACTAAGTGCTGCAAGGGACGGGAAGTTCCACAACCTGAAGAGACATGGCACCTAGAAAAGAAGTGTTTTCTGCTTATTTCTTGTGACAATTTCTTTTCCTTCACAGAGATTCTTTATTTGAATTTTTTTTTTTCCATTCTTGTAGACATTGGATTATAATTGTATTTGCTGCTTAGCATGTAGGTCATGCCTTGCCATTACCTCATAAGTAACGGACTATTCCATGATGAGTAAAAATGGAAAAGACATATTGGAGACACTACTTGGTTTCAGTAAGAAAGATTCTCATGTGCTTAATGTTTGATTCAGTGAAATGGAAAAACTTTTCACATTTATATAATTTCATTTGTACCTCCTTACTTCTTTAAAGAACGACCTGTATTCATACTTTTTCATAATTTTTTCCAGTGTAAAATATATATGTGGCCATAGAAGGCTTGGGATAGAAATTGCACCTTTCAGATGGATGGGCGTCACTGGTCCTCCTGAATCGTTCATGTGATGACTTCAAGTTGCCATGCCTTTTAATACGTTATCTCCTTGGGATGGATAGTGATGCAGGTAACTGCCTGTTCCTCATGTTTTGTTTGCTTCATCTTCAGAACAGTATCCATGACTGTGACCGTCTTGGTGATCAATCTTCAAATACTGCCTGACTTTTCACTATCCATTACACCATCTACACACCCTACCAACTTCTATAGTGAAACACTGCTGTTGAGTTTTCTCAATGCTTTGACCTATATGCCTTACAACGAAGATAGTTTTTATGTTTGTGTTTTACAACAACAGCACAAATATGAACACTTCGCAGTTACCCCCCCACACACACACACAAACACCATCTGTGACAATTCAGCTAAATGATGAACTGCAACAAATTTGGGATGACTAAAAAACCAGTTGATGCTATTTTAAAAATATAAAAAACAATACCAGACCACCAGATGCTGAGAAATTGGTGGCATAAAAACAAAAAAAAAAAAAACACATATTTAAAAAATGAAGCAGTAAAAAAAACTATTTTTATTCAGTAGAAACAATTAAGATACCCCCCCCCCACACACACACAAACACCATCTGTGACAATTCTGTTAAGTAATGTGAGAACTGCAACAAAATTCAGGATTTTGTCTGTATTAAGTGTGATACCAGACCACCAGATGCTGGAGAAATTGGTGGCATAAAAAAACAAAAAAAAAAAAACAAGTACAAATATATTTATTCTCAAGCTGTGGTGCATCGACATCTTGAGAGTCAAGTATTAAGTGTGATACCAGACCACCAGATGCTGGAGAAATTGGTGGCATTAAAAAACAAAAAAAAAAAAAACAAGTACAAATATATTTATTCTCAAGCTGTGGTGCATCGACATCTTGAGAGTCAAGTATTAAGTGTGATACCAGACCACCAGATGCTGGAGATTAAAAAAAAAAAAAAAACAAGGTACAAATATATTTAAATTGGTGGCATAAAAAAACAAAAAAAAACAAACAAGTACAAATATATTTATTCTCAAGCTGTGGTGCATCGACATCTTGAGGATTAAATATACTTGTAAATTTGTATTGAGGATAGTGGTTCGAAATGAAAAATCTGGAGGATGGGTTCAAATTCCAGTTGGGTTTATTATATTCATCCTAGGCAAGGTGTTACTAAGAGTGAAAGAATGTGAAATTTGTTAAAAGGATAGTGAAAAATCGTTATTAGAGAGGGATTTTATAAAAGGCAAGGTGTTACAGGATTCAAGGAGGCAGAAGATGAAATATTGACATTTAAATTTTTGAGGATCAAAGTTCACTGGAATGCAAGAAACCAGAGGAGAATTAAAAAAAAAAAAAATAACAAAAAGAAAAGATTATTTTTATTTATTTTTTTTCAAAATGATACAAATTTTCTTTTCAAATCTTGGGAAAGATATTATTCCATCTCCTCACTCCAGCTATGGGTTAAATAGTATGATTTGGTCTGGAAAAATTAACTGCATAATCTTAACTTCTTACCACTACCTCTTTCAATTATATCACGCACATTGTCCATTTTTATATTTTTATATATATATATATATATATATATACACACACACACACACACACACACAATTTCCAAGAGGATAGAATCCAGGTAGAGCTCAATATCCAGGACAGAGCAAGAATATAATACAAAAGTTTCAAACACTAATATTCCATGGTCATAATTTATTAAATTGGAATCATAATCACAATCCAATTCATCAGACTTACAAATTCAAAAAGCTTCTTGAATTTGTAAGTCTGATGAATTAGATCGTGCCATGCCCCCTTAGGATGTTGGTGGCCATGGATCTCCACATTTTCCTTTCCTTTTAGTTCTTTGTAAATTTTGTCCTTTTATTACATCTCCTAAGCCCTCCATCAAGTGATGCACAGTTTTTCTTTCCTCCCCTTGACTTCAATATCCTGTGAGGAACAAAATTTTCAAGCCCTCTTTCCTCATTATGTGCCCTGGAAATCTCAATTCTTTCTCATCCTAAGTATAAGCATCCTTTTTGTTGGCATTTTCACATGTTAGTCCCAACATCCTCTGTAGAACCACATTTCTATCACCTCAAGTTTCTTTCACATCTGTGAAGAGATTGTCCAGAATTCATTGCCATAAAGGAGAATAACAGTTCAGTACTCTTTTCTTTTTTTCTAATGAAATTTTCTTGTTTCTTAATACTTTACTTAACTTTTGGAAGGCAACACTTGCTATCAGAATACACCTTTGGATTGCAGTGTTGCACTTTCTGTCCTCTGTTAAAACATTTTCCAGATATTTAAATTGCTGTACTTTTTTGATTTTGGTCTCCAATTTATAATTTGCATATTAGGCTGTTCCTTTTGCTGACAACCATGCATTCTGTCTTCTTGGAATTGAGATTTAGTCCTTTCTTCTTGCTTTCCCTCACAACCTTTGTAAGTGTTCTTACTAATCTTTGAAGTATAAGTTTCAATTCTTGTTCAATAAAAATCTTTCAAATATGACTATTAATTTGTAATTTTTTTTTTTTTTTTTGAAAACTCTGTCTTCAAAATAAAGGTTATTCTTCAATTGTTAGATTTAGCTCTGAAGCATTATATGTTAGAAATGATTAAAGATATCTTACTGGAATTCTCCAAAGGTTTTTATCACAATATCTAACAATGTATAATTACTCTCTAAGCTTAATAGAATTGACCATCATAGCTAAGGATCACAAGCTCATGAAAGATTGAAATAAAGTTCATATATATATATATATATATATATATATATATATATAAAAATTCCAAGATCATTTTTCAATTTATTCATGATGATCTTTGCCCACTCTAACCTTCTAACTTTCTGTTCTGGAGAAACCTGGTGCCTCACAGGTTTCATGTACAATTTCATTTTCAAGTCTTTTTTTTTTTCACTGCTCTGTACACTGTCATACCTGAAATCTAATTGATCTTTTTAGTTTTAAGTTGAACTGACAATTCCTCTTGATGTTGTGACTTCTTGATCCAGTTTTCCTGTCTATTGTTTCCTCTTTTTTAAACTTATTCACCGTTCTTTTGATGGTTCTTGAATGGGCTTTGAAGATGTAAAGCCAGAGTATGAATGTTGATACCATTACTGAAGGTCTGAATGATCTTTTTCCTTTCACCATTGCTCGGTTGGGAAGACAGTAGGGGCCGACACAAAATGATTTTAACCTGTTCCTTTCTAGCTGAATAACTTAAATGTGTATGTAAAAAAAAAAAAAAAAAAAAAAAAAAGCTTTTTTTTTTTTTTAAACAAAGATAACAGATATGGTTTGTTTTTGTTCAATGTTTATTTAAAAAAAAATAGACGTTTTTTAATGGAGATAAAAACTTTGTAAGTTTTCTCTGGAATGACTGTAATGTACAATCAGTTGTTAGCAAACAAACATTTTTTCTCACCATTCCAGAGCACATTTTCTTGTCTCTCAATAAATCAGGCAAGATGTTAATTTAAAGAAGAAATAGGGATAAAAGCAAGCAGATGCTTGAAAAGAATCTCTTGTGCTAAAATATATTTATATAATAGTAAAACTCTAATTTTTGTGTGTGTCCCTGAGATATGGCTTAAACAATGTATAATACCCCAATCAATTCAGGAGCATATTGTACCTACAATCTCCGACGAGTGCAGTTCCAAATTTCATTAAAATTAGATAAGGGGTTCTTGAGCTAGGGATGTTTTTCAGTTTTTACAGCATTAGAATAGGAAATTCAGTATTTGTTTTCAATACACATTCTTGTATCAATCCACAATATATATAATATACACACACTTGTATATTCCAACTATTACATGTGTGAAAAATAGTAAACATTCATAATACATTCTAACAACATAATGAAATAAATTTGAATACATATAAAGCTACATCTCTCTCTCTCTCTCTCTCTCTCTAATGTAAATCTATTTAAACTCGGTGGATGAAGAGCCTGGATAGCACAATTTTCAAATAAATTGGCATCCGAGGAAAACATTTTGAAAGAAAAGGAAAAAAGCAGCAGAAACCTCCGAACAGGGTGAAAGAAATCATCCAGTACCTTAAATCACTGGTACAAAGAATAAAAAAAAAACGGTGAATAATAAGTTAAAATGAAGAATGCTCAATACGCTAAGTAGAGCAAAAGTAAAATAATTAAATCCTCCTGAGCCAGGTACTAGCTACCTAGGTTTCACCACATGGGAACATCAGGGTTTTATGTCTTTTGAGGCTTATGCTAATTTTAGGTTTTAGCTATAATTTTATAAAATAAATTTGTTCCTCATTAATTTCTCTTTAGCCAGTTCAACCTGATGATCCCATGTGGTGAAACCTAAGTAGGTAGTACCTGGCTCATTAGAATTTATTTATTTTATATGGAAGTATAGTTTTAAGGTGTGCTGTATTTATGGGATAAAGTGCTCAATATTAGAGATAGAACATATATAAATATAAAAAGTGAACATTGAAGTCAACACTCAGAGGCAACTGGCTGTTTCATGCTGGACACAATCGTCAGGCCTGATATTGACAGCCTGTCACACCTAAAAAACTTATATATATATATATATATATATATATATATATATATATATATATATATATATATATATATAATATTAGTAGGTAAATATACACATACATATGCAACTCTGAGTGTTGACTTCAATGTTCACACACACATATATATATATATATATATATGTATTAGTTATATGTGGGTAACAATTGAGGGGTAGTGTGTAAAATAACAATGACTCACCCACCCAAATTCAAGTTATATTTGCTTTTGAAAAGAAAAAAGAACTTTAGTTAAATAAAAATCATGAGAAAGACTTATGGTCAACATTAGTCATGTTGAATGTTTGTTTTATGAATTTGACTATATTTTATTTAAATTAATTTAAAAACAAAAAAAGGCTCACCATACTCCTTGCTTTAATAAAACTTGATTTAAAATTATTTACTTAAGAATTAATGGATTTTATTTTTAAATCCAGCATAGTTTTATTACATTCTATTCAAATACAGGTACCACTAATAAAAATAACATTTGAAGTAATATATATATATATATATATATATATATATATATATATATACACTAAAAAGTTCCTTTATAGTTCATATGAAGTGGGATGAAAAGTATGTATCTTTCATTTAATCCCCCATGGATATGTTTCCAATACATCTGAAGTTCCTCTCTTTCTCAAATCCTCATGTTGGGCACTTATTTATTTAAAAAAATATAGAGTTAGGAAATCAATTGACCAAAATCGCCTGAAGATGCTGAAAGGTTGAAACAGAGGTAGTGGAATCTGTTGATTTCCTAATTTTATTTATATATATATGTATTATTATATATATATATATATATATATATATATATATATATATATATATATATATATGTATTATTATATTTATATATATATATATATATATACACACACATACTGACTCTCTCCTTGAATTCGATATATGATGGTCAAGCAGATCACTTCCTAGGAAACCAACAGCAGCACATGACATTCGATTATAGTGGTGAAGGTTTCGTGCAGGACCATCCACACTTTTTGAAGGGCCGATTACAGAGACCTGGTGCACTACGTGCCACAAGGTCCCCAAACGACCCTCCGCAGGTTTTGAATGCAGAGTTGTCCTTCTCCTAGGCCATTTACCATCCAAGGCTATAGAACCCAGTCTGCCCTGCTATTTACCCATAGCTGAAGGAAGAAGAGGATTCACACCTTTCCCAAGGGTATTAGCATGTAAGTGAATGTAATGGGTTCAACTGAAATTTGAACTCGGTTCTCCGATTCCTCAATCCAAGCCGCTATCCATTACTCCACCGTTTTCGAATGTTACAACAAAAACATGTAAGAATTGCTACACAATTGCAGTTGTTTCAACACATAACAATGTGTCTACTCAGGCGATTGTAAATTACTGGCATCTGAACGATTAATTTGGTTTGAAAAGCAAAATTATCTCCTCTTTTGGGAAAAAAAATGATATATAAAGCTTGAGAGAGTCTGTCTATATTTCTGAGATGAGGTACTATGTACATTATTTACATTATTCCGACTATTGTCCTCATCTTTGTCACCATGTGTCCCCAAGGACACATGGCACAGCGAATAAAAGGTGTTGGTTAGATCCAGTGACAGGACCCAAAGAGTGTGAGTTCAATACCCGGTTAAGGCAGTGGAGAACTTTCGGAGGGAAATTAACAGGAGATAACTGATAACTGACATCGATCAAACATGGCACGTGGAACTAGAACAGTCTACCCCAGTGAGCAAAATAAAGGGTTCAGTTCGACATTCCAACCACCTGAAGAAGGCCGGAGCGTACAACGGCCGAAACATTGTGTTAAATATGGTGACAATAGTTCGAATAATGTAAATAATGCTTGAGAGCCTTACCCTAAATCAACCAATCGAATATGACCCACGTTAAATTCAAACTAAGCCAAAAGAGAAAAAAAGTAGAAATTATTATCTTAGAAATGTGTCATGGCCAAGATTTGACATCTAACAGCAGCCAGATGATAACTTAGTCTGATACAAATGGTTACAATAAAATGTACACATGTCAGACAATCAACTTTCATAAGAAATAAATGCATGGGAGTAGATAGAGAAGTAATTTAACCAAATGTCCAACTAGTTATATGCTTTGTGGATTTCCTACATAAAATTTTTTTTGTAGTTGAAAATAAGAGACCTCTTTAAGAAACTAGTAAATAATCTAAACGTATAGAATTATTTGGTAAATAATATGCAACCGTTAAATAAATATCATCCATATAAGATGTTAATAATATCAACCAATCACTGTAAAATGTCAAAAATACTTACTAAATATCAGTGTATCTATATAAGATGTTAATAATACACCAGGAGATCAATATAGAACTAAACTAAATCCAAATTAATCATACAAATAGAAAAAATAAACCATATATGGTGCAACACAGTTCAACTAAAATGTAAGAATAAAACACTGTCAAATTCCACAGTTTAATTTAATTGTAAGGTAGACATGTTTACAATTTACTGTTAATTCGGATCTTTGATTTAATAAGGAAATTTTTATCCAAAAACCTGATAAATTCCAATTTTTCAGGTTTTGTCCTTTACCAATAATACTTAAAGAAATAATACATTGCTTTCTAAATATTTTTGGATTTTAAAAGACGATAATAAAACTCCTAAGGTGAAATGAAAAATTTTAAAAATAGCAAGGACATGTAGATCATTATATCAACCCTGTTTTCTGTGGTTACATGAAAAATTGGAAATAAAATAAATAATATTGCTCTAATATGTATGGAGCCCTCTTTTAAATCAAATTTTACAAATGTTGGAAGTGTACTCTGTTTGTTCTCATCATACCTGGAGATATATATATATATATATATATATAAATCACGTATAAACAGAAAATATATTAAAATAATTGTTGAACTTAGTCCATTTCATAATATATGTTATTTGTTTGTTAAGATACACTTCAACCAGATATGATTGTTCAAGAAAAATCATGGGAAGTTTAAAAACAGTAATTTGATGTTGCTAACCTGATGCTTCCTCTGTAGCTAAACTGGTATAGCACGTCAGGCTATATGATGGTTCCTTGTAAGATACAGGTTCGATTCCTGTCGGAGGATATATATTGTGAAATTTCTCAGACATTCAGGCAAGTAAATGTAGTTAATACTGTTTATTATAAACAGAACATTTACTTAAATATTTGTATCAATAAAAAAATAACGTATAAACAGAAAATGTATTAAAATAAATGTCGGACTTAATTCATTTCATAATGTGTGTGTTTGTGTATATATATATATATATATATATATATATATATATATATATATATATGAATTTCTAAAATGAACAAAGCATTCTTGAAGATATAAGTAGCATATTATATACAAAACCCTCTTTGATAGCGATATCAGTATAGGTTGTCATTATTTTACACACTGCCCCTTAATTGTTACACACACAAAAAAAAACGTAAATATATTTATATGTGGTGTATTATATATATGTGTTTTTCTCTCTCTCTCTCTCTAGTTCATCCAGCTTCTTATATGTGGTGTATTATTTTATATATATATATATATATATATATATATATATATATATATATATATATATATATTTTTTTTTTTTTTTTTACATAAATGAGTCTATTATACTTCTATTCTCTAATAGAATATTTTGGTTGGAGTTTTGTAGGTTTTCATGTGTATTTAAATGAGTTATGGTCGGGTAGGTGTAACGTGAGTTGTCTATATAGGCATGTAATAGTATGACCAACGTAATTATATATGAGCTTGTTTTGATCAAGAACACAGTTCCTTAACAGGCATTTGGACTTGTAAATAATGTTGGTTCTTTGTAGTTTTGATTTTATGGGCATGTTATTTCTGCTGATGAAGCTAGCTGTTTTAAATTTTTTGTAGTAGATAATTTAATTTTCTTGTTCAGGTCGAGTGGGGTTGTGGATTTCTTTATGATATTTCTAAGAGAAAATTCATCTTGCTTATCGTTGACATGTATTTGGTTCTTGTAGATGTTAATGTTATCTGTATGTTCAGTATCATTATTAGTTACTTTAGAAAGAAATAGACATTAGACATGAATATAGGAAAGATGAATGACAAAATTTATGTGATGTATTTTGTCTCATTCCGTTTCATTGAAGTAGCTTTATTTACATTGATGCAACTATACAGGTACACAAATAAAACATGCCGGGAATTTTAAATTTAGAAAAAATTTTCCCTTTTTTAAAATTGTTTTTAATGTTTTTGAGTAATTTAGCCAATTTCATTTAGATTCTGTTTCTCTCTCTCTCTGTTTCTCTCTCTCTCTGTTTCTCTCTCTCTCTGTTTCTCTCTCTCTCTGTTTCTCTCTCTCTCTGTTTCTCTCTCTCTGTTTCTCTCTCTCTCTGTTTCTCTCTCTCTCTGTTTCTCTCTCTCTCTGTTTCTCTCTCTCTGTTTCTCTCTCTCTCTGTTTCTCTCTCTCTCTGTTTCTCTCTCTCTCTGTTTCTCTCTCTCTCTGTTTCTCTGTTTCTCCCTCTCTCTGTTTCTCTGTTTCTCCCTCTCTCTGTTTCTCTCTCCCTCGCTCTCTCTGTTTCTCTCTCCCCGCTCTCTCTGTTTTCTCTCCCTCGCTCTCTCTTTTTCTCTCCCTCTCTCTCTCTCCCTGTTTCTCTCTCTCCCTCTCTCTCTCTCTCCTCTCTCTCTCTCCCTCGCTCTCTCTCTCCCTCGCTCTCTCTCTCCCTCGCTCTCTCTCTCCCTCGCTCTCTCTCTCCCTCGCTCTCTCTGTCTTTCTCTCTCTCTCCCTTTCTCTCTTTCTCTCTCTCTCCCTTTCTCTCTTTCTCTCTCTCTGTCTTTCTCTCTCTCTCTTTCTCTCTCTGTCTTTCTCTCTCTGTCTTTCTCTCTCTGTCTTTCTCTCTCTGTCTTTCTCTCTCTGTCTTTCTCTCTCTGTCTTTCTCTCTCTGTCTTTCTCTCTCTGTCTTTCTCTCTCTGTCTTTCTCTCTGTCTCTCTCTCTCTGTCTCTCTCTCTCTTTCTCTCTCTCTCTTTCTCTCTCTCTCTTTCTCTCTCTCTTTCTCTTTCTCTCTCTCTCTTTCTCTCTCTCTCTTTCTCTCTCTCTTTTTCTCTCTCTCTTTTTCTCTCTCTCCTCTCTCTCTAGGTTCTTACTACATTTCACCATTCTAGGGCTATCTTATCACAAGGTAGAATATTTAATAAAAAAAAGATGGATATGAAAAGAAACAAGTCTAAATAAAATTGACTTTATTATATACCCAAAACACATTGAAAAAAAGAATTTTTTTTTTCTCCAAATTTAAAAATCCCAGTGTCTCATTCATGCACATATATAGTCACATCAACATAAACAAAGTCTGATGAAGTCCTAAGGGATGAAACTTGTCACATGAAAACTTCCACTTGACATTTATCTTTCCTCCCCAAAATATATATATATATATATATATATATATATATATATATATATATCTCCATATCTCCAAATAAGAAAAAGAACAGATGGAGTAAAATTCCAGTTTGCAAAATTTACTTTTTAAAAGAGTGTTCAATAGAAAGTAAAGCAATATATTATTATGATTTTTAATATAAGAGATTATAATAAAATCATTTTGAAATCATTACACAAAAGCTTTCCCATTTCAATATTATGATTATATTTCTTCAGGTGATGGTAAGTAACTGGTGATTAAATGATTTTTAAGGAAATTAAAAAATTTTTTAACCCTTTTTGCAAAAATTAAAGTGGGGGGGGACATAAGGCCAGAATTGAAAATAGACTTATGGGTATGTCGTGATTGACCAATTAAACGTCAAATCTGCACTAAATAGAAAAGTAAGATCAGAGGGTGGAGGTTGGTGAGTTGTTTGTTCATGCCATGATAAACTGGGACATAGACAGGCCATCATTGATGATTGTAGAAAATATGACATTTTCCACAATCATTAATCTTCATAGTTTTCCTATTTGAATTTTCTAATGAATCTTTATTCTGTAATTGTTGTAGCTTACCTACTGACTATAACGGGTATGTCCCCATTTGCATAAATACAGTAGTAAATACTGTATGTTGGTCTGCAGTTGACTTCATCTACATGCCGCTGGCGAATCTTATATGTGTTGTTCGTGTCCTAAATATTATCATTCATGACCAACCTTCATGTGATTATTCTATTTAATAACCTTCCCTAGGTTACAACAGTAAGTTTGATGACTGACTAAGCTTCTTGTGAGTTTCTCAATTACAAAATACCTATGCCTCTTTCACCTTCAACATTCTGCAGGTGATTTTGTTTGCAAAGCAAACATTTTATCCCACCACTGCAAGTGACTCAGATGAATAAATGGTAGTGTGTATTAATTTTGTAGTTGTCATAACCTGCTATGGCAACAGAAAATAGCCTTGACTGAAATGAAACAGCCTTGAAAGTGGAAAGGAAAGTAGTGAATAATGCAGTGTGTTAAAAGTTAATATTTGAACTTAGCAACTTTTAACAAAATATTGCAATAACAATGATAAGTATGAATGCAGGTCATTATTTAAAGTAAGAGGGTACAAATAAAGATTCAAAATTGAGAAAGTTTTCCCTATCCCTGAATCAGACATTAAACATATGAGAGTATTATCACTTCTATTTTCCCTTTCTTTCCTTCCCTAAAACCAGGCAGTACATTTTTTTTTTTTTTTTTTTTTTTAAGCATTTCACCCCAAGCAAGGCTGGAAGCCACTAGCACACAAGGGGTTGCATAGGATCTGGAGCGAGAGCAGATAGGAGTGATAGAGGAAAGGATGAAGAGAAGGATAGTGGATAGATCAAGGCAACTGGAGATGTCTATTGACATTACATTTGTTGGAGATTATAGCTAACAGGAAAAGGGATGGGAGTTCCACAGGCGAGCAGTGCGAGATATGAAGCTATTGGAGTAGAAGAGACGGCTACATTTAACAGCTTCAACAGTGAAAGGGTGAGAGCGAGATGCCAGCCTCGTAGGACGCTTGAATTCATGAAGCCTGGGAACCAGTGAAAGCAGCTCATCGGAACAATTACCATGAAACTATTTGTAAAAAAGACAGAGAGAGGCGACAGCATGTCTGTGAGAGAGCGACTGCAGATGAGATGCCAGATCAGGGCCAATTGCTTTATTTTTTTTTCTTCTGTATCTCCTTGCATTTGAAAATGTTTGTGAGAGTGCAAAATTTAGTATTATGCTATGTAATTACATAATTTGTTCCTTATATAATTAAGCATAAAAGATTAAATCTGACGATTGAGAGAAAAACTAAGTTTTGTGAGCCAGCCCCAATCTGTTTGTGGAAGTCGTGGATGAAAAAGACATTGGGGTGAGAATGGTGCCACAGAACTTGGCATCCTATTTACAATTTCACTCATCAACCTCCTGCTTCTTCTGAAGAAAGATATGGTTTCAGTCTAATTTTGGCACCAGTCTTGAAACTGATTCCTTTGGCACATTACTCAGCTTACTAACAGAACCAGTTGAGGCAAAACAGTAATCCTTTGAGTTATCTTTCACTTTCCAAAGATCACTGAAAAGCAAGCAGCTTTCTATTTACCTGGTTGGGGGGGTGAAGATTTCAAGCAAGCATGGCCTTCTCTTAGCTCTTAGAATAATATACAAGGTCTGTTCTCAGTGGCAGGAGCAAAATAGCCTACCTATGGTAATGGTGCTTTAGTCCTCTTCAAAATACTCCTTGGAATTCACATGCTTATCCTAGCATACCTTCCACTCTACAAAGTCCTCTTTTGGGATTGGCTGCTTTGGCATGATCTCCTTAATCTCATCCATGTTCTTTATCCTGGGTATGATGATAAACTACATCTGGCAGTATGTTTGTACATTTGATCTGATTTGGAAATTTGAATTGGACCCAAGAATTTTCAGCAGCCTATTGTATATAATTTATTCAACCTGTGTAAATTTTAGAAATTTATTTGCTTGGGTTGTTGTAATAATGACATTTTTAATGTTCTTAAATGATTTTTTTTTACCATTGTGGGTAATAACAAGTTTTAACACTTTTTGTTTATCTATAGGCTATCTATCCTATTACATTGATCATAATCTAGCTTTGGGGACATAGAACTGATGTCATACGCACTTGACCTTTCAAATGAGTTTCAAGTGACAGACACTTGTTGTATATTTTGTACTTTACAAAGTAATGGCTGCTGGCATTCACCTGTGTGTGTGTATATATATATATATATATATATATATATATAAGTGAACATAGAAGTCAACACTTAGAGGCGACAGGCTGTTTCATGCTAGGCACAATGGTCGAGCCTGATGATTGTGCCTAGCATGAAACAACCTGTTGCCTCTGAGTGTTGACTTCAATGTTCACTTTTATATTTATATTTACATATGCTCTATCTCTGATATTGAGCAATTTATCCCATAAATATAGCACACCTTAAAACTATATTTCTTTTATATATATATATATATATATATATATAAAAAGAATGTATATATATATATATATATATATATATATATATATATATATATATATGGCCTGACAATGGTATTTAAGCAGGAAACAGCAGGGTGTTGACTTCAATGTCCACTTTTATATTTTCATACGTGTTCTATCCCTGATATTGGGCACATTAGTCGATAAATATACCATACCTTTTATATATATATATATATATATATATATATATATATATAGTGCTGCTCTGGATAGAGAAAGTGGCTGCTGTAAGATTCTATGTCTGGCAACAGGACTCTGCACCATGCCACACAAACAGAACCCAATCATGGCTCTCAGACAGTTTCTACTGCCACATCAACCCTTACATCTAGCCATCTAACTCCCCATACTGCACCCCCCCTGGTTATTATCTTGGGGTGCAGTTGAACAAGAGACCATCAAAACTTCTTTCAGCACCAAAGATGAACTGACAGCAAGGATTATGGCAGCATTCACCAACTTAAACTAGGAGACACTCCAAAATGGTTGCAGGAGATTCTGAAGTCATCTGGAGGCTGTACTTCAAGCCAATAGCGATTTTATTAAATGAATTTACTCTTTAGTATTTCAAGATACTTTTGTGTAATTTTGGTAAATATATTTTTTAAAATGAGATGGCAGTGTTATTTTCATTTTTGTGTAATTTAGACAACATTAATCCATTGCGCATATATTGTGTGTACTTAGGCAGTATTTTTTCATTGATGCATGTTTCATTAAATAATATAGACAAATTTTGTTTATTTAATTTAAGTAAATTCCTTTCTTATTGTCTGATAAGCTTAATAACATTATCATTGAAAGATGAAAGAAAAACACCATATTGATACATGTTTTTAATCCTATCTAAGCTTTCGGCTTACATAAGCCATTATCAAAGATGACAATTGCATTTCGTTGCTTGGAAATATTTTATGCCACAAAAACAGACTATTATTGTTTTGACTGTATTGTTTAATATATTGTAATGTAATTGTCATCTTGATAATGGCTTATGTAAGCCGAAAGCTTAGATAGGATTAAAAAATATGTATCAATGTGGTGATTTCCTTTCGTCTTTCAATGATAATTTTATTAAGCTTATCAGACAGTATGAAAGGAATTTACTTAAAATGAATATCATCAAGTTTTGTCTGTCCAATTTTCTATTAACTCTTTAAACAGTATTACACACAATTTAGACATCAGGCATTTACCATTTTACGATCACTATGGTAACATTTACACACAGATTGATGGCATGGAAATGGGCTCTACTCTGAGTCCAGCTTTTTCTGATTTCTACATGAATAATACAGAAAACAATATCTTTCAATAAATTCAACAAACCCTCAATATATGCCAGATATATTGATGGCATTTTCATATTAATGGAAAACATAGATGAAATTAAAAGCCCTTAAAGAAACCTTTTAAAAGTAACTCAGGTCCACAATTCACTCATGAAGTCACCATTAAAAATAGGATTCATTTCATGTATGTTTTTGTAGATAATAATAATGATGATTTTATCAGTTCAATCTATTGAAAACCCACTAGTAAGAATTGATTTTTCCTTAATTATAAAAGCAAATGTCCATACTTATACTGAAGTGTGTATAACAATAAAAAAATATTACACATAAAAAAATCCAGTTCACAAAATTAGTAAAAAAAAACAAAAAAACTGGATAAACAGAACCTGTCAAACATGTTTGAAAGAATTCTTGTTGCCAAAATACACCAAATGTAGGGTGAGGTATACAGTTATACCTCACCCTACACTGTCAACTGGTTCCAGAGCTCACAGTTAAAATAACTACAACATAAATTGCAAATAAGCATTCCTGATTGCCTATTACAGTATTTATGTACAGTATTCTGAATAAAATAATTACTTTCCACCTTATCTTCCAGAAATATAGCCTTACACTTAGCATTAGCACTTGCACTGGGACATTTCTTTGGAGCCATGAGCAAAAAATGAATTCTAGATCACAAATGAAATGTAATTGAAAGAACATTATTGGCAGAGCCCAGATGTAAACAAGTCTGAATTCAAAATCAGTGTTGGAGCAGAAAACAACGCACTAGTGACACCTGTCGACAGGAATTTGAAATAAGAACATCTGCTGAACATACTTTATTATGCTAATTTTGTTGTTTTTGATAATTTTATATATAAAGTGGTTTGTTTTTCTTTAAATTATTAGCTCTGGATTTACATTGAGCTCTCAGGATTTCATCCTCCTTGGGACTACCCATACGGATTAACAAGTTTTTCATAATTTAAATATTTGTTTAATGATAATGTTAATAAGCTTATCAAACATTATGAAAAGAATTTACATAAAATAAATAGACAACACTTGTCTATATTATTTAATGAAAATGCATCAATATATATATATATATATATATATATATATATATATATATATATTATATATATTTTATAATTTATTTAAATATGATTTTTAATATGTGTTTATTGTTATTTTAGTGTTTTGACATTTCTGATATTTTTAATGGCTGACATAAAATGTCCTAAGGCAAGTTTTATTTTTCCATATAATATTGAAGAAAAACCAACATATCTTTGAAAATGACTTCACTTCAGAAAACTTATGCTGAGGTACCACTCTCTCTTTATCTCTCTCTCTCTCTCTCTCTATATATATATATATATATATATATATATATATATATATATATGTGTGTGTGTGTGTTTTGACTTGTTTCCCAACCATCTCAGTCCCTCCTCAGTGTTTATTTTATTTTCTAATTTTTTTTCACCACCCCGTATTTATTATGTATACCCCACTTCAGTTTTATTTGATGCCTAAGGAGTGTCTATTAGAGAAGCATACATTGGTGGCCTAAATTCTCTCTATCAGATGGCAATAGAGGAGTTCAGTTTTTATTAACATCATTCAAATGTTGTCATTATTAGCAAAATAATCAGAATTGGCATTTTATTGTTAGTTAATTTTAACACTAAATTTGTAAGGTTACTTTATGAAGAAGATAAGAAAATTCAAAAGTGTTAGGAGTGCTTTGTGAAGATGTGTGCTGGAGATTACAAACTGGTTGTATTTTTTTTTTTTTTTTTTTTATAATATTTATGTGAAATCCTCTTGGGTTATCTAATTTCAAAATCATTTTTTTGTTTCAGTTATATAAAAAAAATTAAATCTAATTGACAAATTTTTCTATTTTACTGAAGCAAACCTTAAATGTGTTCTCCTCTTCTATCTTCCCCCTTTTTTTTCATTTTCTCACCTCTAACATGTCTTTTCTGTCTTTCCACACAATCAAAACCGAATAAGTCCTGGGTGTGTTGATAAACTCCATCTGGCAGCAATGCTTTTTGAGGAGTATAGAACCAACCCTTAATTGTTGTTGTTCCAAGCCAACAATCTGAAGTGGTAGCACCTGTTAGGACCCCAGCAATGGGCAAATAGCCACCAGACAGAGATCAAAGCACTGGGAGAGTCTGTAAATAGATTTTTATAGTGAAATGTCTGCAATAGATTTTTATAAAAAAAAAAAAATTACCAGTACACTTTTATAATAAAATGACTAACAATACAACACTAAAAAAAGTATAAAAATACATTAACCAACAATACTTTTTATCATCTACAAACTATATATCTAAAAATCATGTTTGTCCTGAAAGTATAAAATTATCTACAAAATATCTGTAATTTCTGTCAATATTTCTGAGATAAGGTATTGTAATTAGTTACATTATTTAGACTGTTGTCCTTATTTTTCAATCACCTGAAGAAGATCAGAGGGTACAATGGCTGAAACTTTGTGAATATGACAAAGATGAGAATAAAAGTCTGAACCATGTAAATAAAATATTTGTAGTTGAAGCCATAAAATTGTATACAAAATATATAAATTTTGGCATTAATCAATCCATAGAAGTTAATATACCTTTAAACAACCAACCAAAATGGAATAGTCTATTATTTATGAAGTATTGGTTGGGTGTAACATATATCTGTGATAAGGAACTGACTGTCAGAATTACAGTAAAATTATTCTGTGTACATTGATTTATTATATATGAAAAGCAAATCTATCCCAAGATATCTGTCGATATATATATATATATATATATATATATATATATATATATATATATATATATATATATATATATATATATATATGAGGTATAATGTACAATATTTACATTATTTGGACTACCTCATCTCAGAAATATAGACAGATACTGAAAGGCCAAAAGCGTTGTAATAAATATGGCGACAAAAGACTAGGACAATAGTTCGAATAATGTAAATAGTGTACATAATACCTCATCTCAGAAATATAGACAGATACTGAAAGGCGAAACGTTGTAATAAATATGGCGACAAAGACTAGGACAATAGTTCAATAATGTAAATAGTGTACATAATACCTCATCTCAGAAATATAGACAGATACTGAAAGGCGAAACGTTGTAATAAATATGGCGACAAAGACTAGGACAATAGTTCTAATAATGTAAATAGTGTACATAATACCTCATCTCAGAAATATAGACAGATACTGAAAGGCCGAAACGTTGTAATAAATATGGCGACAAAGACTAGGACAATAGTTCGAATAATGTAAATAGTGTACATAATACCTCATCTCAGAAATATAGACAGATACTGAAAGGCCGAAACGTTGTAATAAATATGGCGACAAAGACTAGGACAATAGTTCGAATAATGTAAATAGTGTACTATCCTAAAATATTATTCTGTGTCCATTCTTAATTTTAGTCAATAAGCAGCCATTTGGTTTGGAGATAGATAAATGTTATTTGTATTTGATTCTTAGAAAGTGTCAAGGGCTGCAATTGGTAGATATGACTGGTGGATATATACAGCAAGTTGGCAACTGCAACCGGTCATGTGTCTGATGATGATTGCAGAAAAGAGGGGGTATCTTGTATGCAATCTAATATGCGGTATCTTGAAGAGCCTTTCAAGTGTGTTCAGATTGCGTTAAACCTGTCTGGCTTGATAAAAAAAAAAAAACGTTGATGACAAGCAAAGTGATTCCATGATATCTTCTTAAAAGAAAATCTGACAGCTGATTTGTATTATATAATCAGTTAAATTCTGTAGATCTTTGGAGATGCACGTTTACCCCCCCCTCTCCCAGATAAGTTGAAATACGGGTGGGGGGTGGTGACCAAGGTTTTGTCTTGGCCTAGGAAGAGGTATCAATTATGTTAATCTACAAACACACACACACACACATATATATATATATATATATATATAATATGTAGTTAAATTCCCAGGTGAATTCTGTGGACAAGACAGATTGGCATCAAATGACAATTGAAAAAAAATCTTACAAATGCGTCGGCAAAATGTAAGATTTTTTCCAATTGTCATTTGATGCCATATATATATATAACTCGACCATGTCTCTCACACTATTCCTCACCACCTTCTATGTCAACTTATATAAGCTTAATACTGTCCGTCAAAAGTGTAAATTTTAAATTCATTTTTCATTTCACCTTTGAAAGTGAAGTCTAAAAATCCAAAGAAAAGTAATTCTCTGCTGAAATGAATTATAACAAATGGAGTCTTAATGTGGTCTGTTTTTCTTTAAATTAAATTTTATAGTGAATGCAGAATCCTTAAAAATCCATTAGGTAGGTGATAGTTTATTTTATGGACTAAGATGTCCATCACTTCAGACCAAATTTTACAAAATTTGTAAAAATTTTGCATTTTTGTAAAATTTGGTCTGAAGAGATGGACATCTGAGTCTATGAAATAAACTATCACCTACTAAATAGATTTCTAAGGATTCTGTATTCATTATTATATTGCTCTGTTCATATATTGAGCTCTCTTTGGATTTATATCTTCCTTAGAATTATCTTTACTAATCATCAAGTGAGATATATATACACACACACACACACACACACACACACACCTCAGTAGTAAGTCTGATCAATTTGATAAGATCAAAATGGCAGCTGGTATCCAAAACAACCTTCAGTCTGTTGTTAACTGGGGCAAGGAATAGCTTATTAATCTTAATGTTTCCAAAAGTATTAATCATCTGAGAGTTCCCTCCCTGCCTTCCATCAGTATGGCTGATGCTAACCTCCATGAGAGTGACTCGGTCCACCTTCTTGGGCTAACATTCTTGGCTGACATGAAGAGGAAAGACTATATTGAATCCACTGCTTGGTCAGCTGCCAAGAAATTTGGTTCACTGTGTTGTGCTAGACAGTTTTCTCTCTCTATCTTTCATATCTATAACTTAGGTACCTCCATTTTTTCATGGAAAACAGTGTAATGAAAAAGGCCACAAACTCAGCGGTAAAGTTTACTTGTAATATATTTTGTCCTTCAGGACTTCATTGGGCTAAATTTGTTTTTGTTGGTACAACTAAATTTGCATGAACAAGGGGTGCTGGGAATTTAAAAATTTTTTTTTTTTAATTTACTTATTTTTTTATATTATATATCTAGTCAAATTCATTTGGAGTCCTTTTCTTTTTCATTCATTCACTTTTGGTATTCCCACCATATATATATATATATATATATATATATATATGTAGAAAAATACAGAAAAAACAAACAAAAATCTTAATATGCAATTATGCTGTATTAATGTTAATATAAAGTCGACGTCTGACGTTTCGGTCTATTTAAGACCATCTTCATGGACATTTTCATTTAGACATAATTAACATTAGAACATATAAAAATTTAACACAAAAGACGATGGACATAAGAGCACAACTAATCCAAACAGATAACTGAAATTTTTATATAAGATCAGCATTCTGTTTAAATATGATCACGTCGTCGTCACGTGGGCGATGTTGTGAAAATGTATTCGAAGATGATTTCCAAATATTAAAATATTAAAAAAGTCAATTGAACTATATAAAATAAATAAATCTTAAATAGACCGAAACGTCAGACGTCGACTTTATATTAACATTAATACAGCATAATTGCATATTAAGATTTTTGTTTATTTTTTCTGTATTTTTCTTCATACTGTCAGATCTATATACATATATTTGCTTATATGTGTATATATATATATATATATATATATATATATATATATACACACACACACACATAATGTGGTGGTTGCCAACTATATTGTCCAAGTACAGCCATTATTAAATATCTTAATATCTTTTTGGAGAATATCTACTGATATGCTGAATGAATGTGGCTCTCTTTAGCCTAGCAAGGGACCTACATACTCTAGCACAAACAGGGCACTTAAGAGGTCCAACAGTGGGTGGTACATTATCATGCAGTTTAAAATGTTGCATGAAACCGCTTCTGGACCCGCATATATTGCCACAAATATCATATTTCAATTGCTGGACATTTAGTTTTATGGTCAATTGCCACCTTCTGCCGGTGTGCTTTCAAGTGAATCTTTAGACCAGTCATTGACAAACAGTATACCACAATCTGTACATATCAGTTCAAGCTGCCAGTGGGTGTTTTCAGGAAGTTCAATGGGGACACCTTTACGCACATCTCTTTTAAGCCTTGCGTGCCTCCTTTTCTCATCTTCAAACTGATGCTCTCCTCTACTAGCAGCCTCATTCCAATTATTGTGATCAGATACACACTCTTCCCAGTGCTCACAAGGAATGTTGCATTTCTTCAGTGCATCATTGATGCAGTCCTTAAAGTGCGTGTTGTTTGATGGCATTTCTCTTCCCTCTTCGAAGCTCAACATAAAACAATTGCTTTGGAATGCTTGTCGAGGTGACCTGCCCACTGAAGGTGATGTTTTAGTATCAAGTGCTTGTGTATGTATGTATGTATATCTTACTTATTATAAAACGCAGATTGTGTGTGTGTGTGTCTGTACGTTTATATATTGGATCGGATTTCCTACACTTTTCAATCGATTTCAACAAAACTTCACAGGACTACATAAAATTACCTTGCAGTGGTTCTCTGACAGCACCAAAAATTGAAAAAACACAATTGTTTTTGCACGAAATCAATTTGAAAGCACGATTAAGAGGCATCACGAGAATGAAAGGGGGACAACTCATATCGAGTTATACTTATAAAACCCAGGTTGTTTTTGTGTGTGTGTGTGTTCGTTCGTTTATATATGTGATTGGATTTTCTACATTTTTCAACCAATTTCAACAAAACTTCACTTTTTTTTTGGCAGGTAGTGTTTCTTATTGTTGTGTACACTTTTTTCTTTATTTTTACATTCAGAATGCTTTAAAAATTCTATTTACAAGACAATTGTTTATAATAAAATTCTATTCAATTGGTAGACTCATAACGATTGAGTTTGGGTTTGACCAATTCGTAAAAAAACAAAACTAATTAAGACATGCGTGTCCGTCAACCTTAAACAATAATCTTTGTCAATTTTATCTATCTCTTACTGTTACATCCCCGGGCAACGCTGGGCTCTACTGCTAGTATATATATATATATATATATGCACACATACACACCCATGGTGATGTTATTTATTCTGGCTATTGATATGGAGAAGAAAATCAGTTATTGATTTTATATTGTAACTTACCTTATCTTGATATATATTAGCTGATGTGTACCTATCTACATTTTGTCAGAATTCAAGATTAGTTTATCTTCTTTTATGAGCCATGTCCTGAAAGGACATGAACAATCATGGCTCTTTACAACTTCATGTCCTTTGTAGCTTTTAGGAAGCTTTTTTTTTTCTTTTTTTTTTGTTTCCTAATCCCTGTTCTGCCAACCATTTACACTAAGTCATTAGATGGGTTATTCCTTGTTTTCAAGATGCCCTGTGAGTACCAAATTCTCAAAGCTTTCTTTCTCGTCATCTGCCATAGAAATTTCAATTATCTCTTTCTGATTCTAAGTAAAAGTGTATAATGACAGTGAAATTATTTCTTCGTACTCACGGTGAACTTATCTTTAATGAAACAAAGCCTAATTAAATTTATTCTGCACAACGTTTTATATCTATTTTTCCTTTCAAATGTCCATTTATTTTCTGGAACAGATTTTTCTTGTTTATCACTTGGCTTCTTTTATCAAATTTGTTGTGTATGCTGTCAGATTGACTTTATTTTTCTTTAAAGCAATGAGAATATTGTTTTTTTTTTTTTTGTTTAGAGAGGTGGTCAGATAGACAGCTTACGTTTTATGCTTGAGCCATTTGTTGAAACAATGAAAGTGAACTTATTTGTTTGTTTTTTAGTGTCTCATTGTTCCTCTACTTCTGTCAGTCACATATTTGATTTCCTCAATTTGACATTCGTCTGGTGACAGTTTATTCTCGTAAATCCTAATCCATCTTGTCAGTTTTCAAATTTGGAAACTATCAAAATTTTTCGCATTGTAAGTGTCTGAAGTTTTATTTTACTATTTAACTTTAACAATTAGAAACAAACTGACCTCACAACAGATTAATCGAGCACTGGAGGATGTTCCAAAGCACAGCTAAGTCTGTGAGCTACCTCTCTTTATTTTCATATGACAATTGAATAGAAAAAGTTAATGGAAAGGAAGGAGAAAGAAAGGTAAAGGGTATGTAAGAAAATTTGAGGGAAAATGGAAAAAAAAAAGCTGGTCAAAAGAAAGGAGAAAGGATGGAGACAGAGGTAGGAACATACTTGGAATTTTCAGTTATCTAATTCCATTGTCCATTTATTTTAAAGTGGGTAAAGCTTCTTTTAGTTTTTTGTTATTATTATGTGTTAAGTCAGGAGATAGTTAAATGTAATTTTTTTGTTTTCATAACTTAAAGATCAGGCAGAGTGCAGAAATGGATTGTCTATATTTCTCAGATGAGGTATTATGTACATTATTTACATTATTCGGACTATTGTCCCCATCTTTGTCGGCATATTTATTACAACGTTTCGGCCCTTCAGTATCTGTCTATATTTCTCGGATGAGGTATTATTGTCACTGGATCTAACCTTGAGGACACATGGCACAGTGGCGTTGGTTAGATCCAGTGACAGGACCCAAAGAGTGTGAGTTCAATACCCAGTTAAGGCAGTGGAGAACTTTCAAGGGGAAATTAACAGGAGATAACTGATAACTGACATCCATCAAACATGGCATGCAGAACTAGAACAGTCTACCCCCGGTGAGTGAAATAAAGTGTTCAGTTTGACATTCCAACCACCTGAAGAAGGCCGGAGCATACAATGGCTGAAACGTTGTGATAAATATGGCGACAAAGATGAGGACAATGGTCCAAATAATGTAGATAATGCAGAAATGGAATTCAGATTTTCTTTTCTCTCCAGCTGTGTTTGTTGACCCCACCCACTAAAACCAAAAAAAAAAAACAAAAAAAAAAAACACTCCTGTAAAACCAGATTAACCTCAATTGCAAACCATTTGTAATTCTGTTAAGATTTTGAACAACTCCCAAAATTTGGTTCACAGTACGCAAATATTTTACTTATCTAGAAGTCAAACATTCTGTCAACTTATGAACGGGTTCGTTGCACAGAGATGAAATTTCTGTCTCGAATCTGAGTTCAGGGAAGGAATGTCATTATTTAATCCAAGCACAACCTCAGCAAAGTAATGTATAATAAAAAAAAAAAAAAAAATTTATTTATTTTCTTGCTAGTGGAAAGAAACCAATGAATATTTGAGTAGAAACCAATATATGAGCACTCATATAATACTATGAATATATATTACTTTCATATATTACTCATTTCAGTTTAAAAATATATTCAAAATTAAGTAAAAGATGTTATTCTCTATGAAGTCTATTGTCAATACTCCTCACAAGACGTATTGTGCACAAATATTGTTTTTACCTGTATTGTTCTCGTTATGAATACTATTGCTGATAATCTTGTTTATACTACTACTGTTTGTCATGTCACTTCAACAGGTTATGAGCCCAGGTCTCACCTATTATTTGACTTGTGATGAAAGCAAGTTAAATTCAAAGGATATAAATTCATTGTTATGATGAAAGGAATTATAAAGAATGGTTAGGCCAGTAAATGGTAAATTAATGAAAGAATAGTGAAGACCCTGTTCACCAAATTTTAGACTTCATACTTTTCATATTTTCTGTATAAAAATACATTTTTCACTATATTGTCCTCGATTCCCATCACCCATTCCATGACCAAATGTCATGGATGGTTGTAACAAAAAGCAAAAGAGAGTCTGATGATACTTTCATTTTTACAGTGGAACTGCAAGTCCTG
>CAHIKZ030000432.1:1487500-1630000 GCA_903632075.3 Acanthosepion pharaonis | reverse complement strand
ACAAAACTACCGTAAAAACTTTGTTGGCATTAAATAACCCATTGAGGTTGATATACCGTAAAAAAAAAAAACCAAACCATAACCAAACCTCCTAAGAAACCAAAAGAAATAAACCATTGAGTAAATATATTTGCATGCAAGAATGTCATTAGACAATGACATACTACCATGAATGCTCGATTCTAGTTTGTCCTGCTTTTATATGGATTTGATATATTATTTTTTTATAAGTTACTTCCCCTTTTGATACTTGTTCTGACAAGTAAATGTCAAAGAAAAACATTCTGTTTAGAATGACTGCATGTTTTAGCAAGTTCTTTTTCTGGTTTGACATTTTTTTTTTTTCTTTGGTCAGTGTTTCAGCTGTTCTTCCTTCGGCCAGTGAAATTCTTCCATGCATGTATATTATTCAATGGGTTCTTCTTCTGGTTTCTTGAGAAATGAGTGTGTTTGCTTTTGTTAGTTTTGCAACACCTCCTTCTTGTGTTGGCCTTCAGACCTCCATGGTTACCATCTTGCTGACACCTCACTTGATTTCACTGGCCTTTGTCTCCTTTACGCCTCTGCCATGTTGTGTTTTTATCTCAGAGGGTGAGAAGATCACTGATGAAGTAAACTGAAGTGAGGAACAGGTTGACAGCTCATAGCTTAGATGACAATTTATCTATTGCACCCAAAATATATATATATATATATATATATATATATATATATATATATATATATATATATATATTAACTGTATACAGATGCATAATCTTATATATAAAGTACATTGTGTGTGTGTGTCCAAGCAACCCCTTCACTCCCACAGGTCTAATTTCGATGTTTCATAGCTCATTCAAAAGCCCTAGAAATGTTAGGTGCAGAGAACCATTTTCATTGAGCTCAGATTCAGGGTTGCCAGATTATGCGAGGTTAAAAATATATATTAATATATTATACTAGCCGTTGTCATTGCTTTCTTGGTTCAAGGTGAGTGACTTATTTTCCTTTTGTATCCAAAATTGCAATGCACGTTTTATTATAAACTAGCTTAAAAGCCATCCTATTGGGTAGCATTTAAGCTAGCTCCTGTGGAGGACACTTGGTTTGGCCATCATCACAATAGCTAAGGCTAGGCATCAATAAACTACAGAAGAACTCAAAATTGATCAATGCATTTAAGTATTGAATTGATGTCTAAGCTTACCTTTTAAAAGTTCAACGATAATTCTTCTGCTGCCACTTAAAGACGACTTTGTGTACAAAGATCTTTATTTTCCATACAAACAATTATTTTTATTTCATGGGTGACAGAACAGGGGACAATTCATAAAGATAAAATTAATATAGTGTAAAGATGGGAAAATAGAAATTAGAATTAGTTATACATTCAACATTTGAAGAGTTAGAGAAACATAATAGCTACTTAAGTAAACCTATATTATGGAATCTATATGAATAAATGCGAAATTGGAGCTCAATTCTCCCACAAATTCTGAAATTAAAATGTCCCAACTCTACTTTATAGTAATTTGTATTTACTCAACTCCTCACGAGGTCAATTGTTCCCCAGGGCTGAGCACCTCTCAGTATAATTTTCCCTAGTTGTGACTCTCTCCTTTGACAAAACTGCCCCTAAGTGCACTCTGCCCAAAGACAGACACACAACTGAGAGATGATAAATAAACATGTTACAAACTACTCAAGAGAACAATTTATACATGGTATTTGCTCCCCATTGAGATGAGATGTGACACAAGGTTTTTTTAAGTTGGGGACCCGAGTGGGAACACCCAGGCAAGGAACAAAAATTGCTCACAGCCCCTGCAACCGCCAGTTGCACTGGCTTCGGTGCGAGCACCAATCCCTCTCTTTGATGCCATGAGAGTGTGCAGCCTCGGGCAACTGTTTCCCAGGGCTGGGCACCTCTCAGTATAATTTTCCACAGTTGCCACTCTGTCCTTTGACAGAGTAGCCCCTGAGCACACTATGCCCAAGGGCAGAGATGCAACTGAGAGAACAATTTACAAACTAAAAACTCAATATTTGCATTATATATTATCTACTTTATGTTTATTCATTAGTTGGAAATACAATAAATTAAGATTTTGTATGTGTACAAATATTTGTTTCCAACCACTGTACATATACTTGTGTATATGCGTGCACACATCCACAATGAATATATTCACTTAAGAAATTAAGATTAAAGGAAAAAAGTTTTGGAATGTTGTTGTTTCATATTTTTTTTTTTCTTTTTAATTTATTTTAACTTGCTTTTTTGAATTTCCGTTTTCTTTTTTTTTTTTTTTTTTTTTTTTTTTTTTTTTTTTTTTTTTTTTTTTTTTTTGAATTTTCATTTTTTTTTAATTTCCTTTTTACTTTTTGAATTTTCTTTTTTTTGAATTAATTTTTTTATTTTTTTATTTTTATTACTTTTTTAATGACATTATTTGATAGAATCAAATCATAATTAATCTATTTTTTAATCATGGACCACAACTTAGCAATTTTGATAATTAACAGACACTCTCACCTCTCCCAACAAACCTGAAAAACGACCTTATTTAAGAACTTGTTCCACGTAGTCAGCTTTAGTCAGTCACTGGCTTAAATTTTCAAATCTGTCCACTGGATCAGGGCAAAAACAGAATTTAAAATTTTTGTTTGTTTTAAACTATCAGAAAAAAATAAAAAAAATAAAAGGAAAAATTATGACAGTGAGACAGTCATTGACAACCCCCACCTCTATCTCCTCCCCCCCCCCTAGGCAAGTCAGTCTTTAGCTTTTAATAGAGAGATGTTATTGATATCAAAATCGCGATAGTTTTATACTCTGCTATGCATCAACCTGTTTATTTCCAGAGTCTCTTTCTATCATTACATTATTGATTTCTCTTCTCTCCATACTTTTGCTCTCTCTCTCTCGCCTGACAGGTGAGGATTCTGGGGCCAGGGGTGGGGGCACTGCCTCTCACACTGCCAGCTGCTGCTGCTGTTTCTTTTGACGTGGCAAATTACAGACCCGTTTCAAAATCAATATTTCTTGTTAGATGAAATACTTAAGCATTCAGAAAATACCCCATACCCCCCACCCCCCCACCGGCATACACATGAATTATATCCCCTGCTGCCCAATGACCTGCCTTTACTGTGGCATGAGACGTATTGGTCCGTTGTGATTATTATTGGGATAATGCCAACAATTATAGGCCGAGGTTTACATGTCTGTGAACTAAATTGTGTATTTGAATTGTGAATCTCTCTCTTTCTCCTTCTCCCTCTCCCATCTCCTTCTCCCTCTCCCATCTCCTTCTCCCTCTCCCATCTCCTTCTCCCTCTCCCATCTCCTTCTCCCTCTCCCATCTCCTTCTCCCTCTCCCATCTCCTTCTCCCTCTCCCATCTCCTCCTTCCCCTCTCCCCTCTCCCATCTCCTCTCCCTCCCCATCTCCTTCTCCCTCTCCCATCTCCTTCTCCCTCTCCCATCTCCTTCTCCCTCTCCCATCTCCTTCTCCCTCTCCCATCTCCTTCTCCTCTCCCATCTCCTTCTCCCTCTCCCATCTCCTTCTCCTTCTCCCCCTTCTCCTTCTCCCTCTCCATCCTTCTCCTCTCCTCCCTCTCCCATCTCCTTCTCCCATCTCCTTCTCCCTCTCCTGCCTCTTCTCTCTTCCCCTCCCTCATCTCCTCCATCTTCTCTCTCCCACCTCTTTTAATCTTTCTAAAACTTCAAGTCTATTAAAGATGACCACTAAGCTTGATGTCAAGTCCTTTTTTTTATTTACAGAACCACATTAGTGTATCAAAAGTGTTTTCATTTTTTTTTTTTTTTTTACAGACCTTTATTTATATATAAATACTATATGTATTTTCCTTGTTGGTGTAAAATGACCCATCAGGGTTGATATGTTGTCAAACAAAACCTCACTGATCACTCTGTATTCATGTACTGGGTTGTCAAAGAAAAGACAATATCCATGCTCAGTTGTCTCTCTTGATTTTGTTTTGACGCCCCCCCAAAAAAAAAAACTAAGCCCATGCTCCACTGTGTCTCTGGACCCCATTCTGCTCCCCTAACTCTGTGATCCACATTGTCTCTGGATTCCACCTCATCTGTTTCATTAATCCTAACCAAAATTGTTTTTCATATGTCATTTTTTAACTGTACAAAATAATCAGATATATTCAATTTAAAAAGCCTTTCTTTACTTTTGGAACATCATATAAATGTCACTTGTAGTTAAAAAAAGGATTCGTTTGTGAGATTATTGACATTAAACACTGAATGACAGCAGGAGATTTTTCGATTAATACCACCCTAACATTCTCAAAGGCAATACATCAACCTGAAAAATTGAGTAATGTTCTAAAATAGCCTCATCAGATCGAGACTTTCATATGGATGTCATTCATGGTGCCAAATCAGTTCAGAAATATTTAAGATGAATGGTTAAAAATGGTCTTGAGCAAGTGAATGTTTGGATATTAGTGAAGACCATCTTTCATTGAACTTTACAGACTGGTGATACAGAATCCCAAACAAAAGAAACCACATCACTTGAGGACCAGCTGAAATGGAGAAAATAATGTCATAAGCAAGATGCTGACTTTCTATACTATTTCAGATAAAAGGTTAGGAAGGAAGCCCCCCCCCCAATCAATAATGGAAAGAGCACTAACAGCTACTGGACTTGAGAAACCTGAAAAATTGTTTTTAAGAGAAAGATTTTATAAATTTCAACTGAAAGCAGTACTGGCTGCTCAGTTAATGAATGTTAAATGTTTCTTTATAAGTAAAGAGCTGAGATTGCCATTAGCATTAGAGGTGGGGAGAACAGATACTACACTCTGATCATAGTCTCATGGCCAGGGAATGAAAAAAAGTGGAACTAGGGTCGCACTGACTGCTCAGTCAATGAATGCCAAATGTTTCCATATAAGTAAATGGCTAATTAGTATTAGAGATGTGGAGAACAGTTACTACACTCTGATCCCAGACTCTTGATAAGGGAATGAAGGAAAGTGGAACTTGAGTAGCACTGACATCTTGGTCAATGAATACCAAATGTTTCCTTTTAAGGAAACTGCTAATATTACCATTACCATGTTCTGGCTGTGATCATTGTGTTTTGCAAGACAACTCTACCTGATGCTATTTGGTTGTTTAAGAAGAATTTAAAAGTAACTGAGACTTAGTGACTGAAATACCTTTGACAAGGTTTCTTTTTTTTCTTCTTTCTTTTTTTTTTTCTTTCTTTCTCCCCCCCCCACTTTTTGTTGACTGTTTTATAATTTGTTAATTACACTAGGAATGCTAATAATGACACTTTCTACTTTTTCTTTCAGTGAACACCAATTCCAATCACAAGAGAATAGCATACGTCGAACAATGTTTTGGTGCTGCAGGACAAGTAAGTAAGCCTTAGTCCAAAGGAATTGTATACATGCCCGAGTGCAACATATATCTTTGTATAAGCTTTACAATATCTGCTTTGGTTCTGTTCCAATTCTGATCATTGCTTTTTAAAGCAATAAACATTGCCAAAGAGTGAAGAGAGTTAAAAAAAAGAAAAAAAAAAGGCCATATCATGGTTAAAAGCCATCCTTTTGACACTATGTTTTATTGTGGGCAAATAAGTTAATGTTTGTCAAATAATAATTGCTTGAGATAGATATTGAGCACTTTATTAGCAGAAATTCTGTTCACCTTAAATGGTATAATTTTATGTATACCACTAAGTGGTATTACTACTGTTTATAGTATGTATGCGTGTGTTAGGTACCTTCATGAGATCGCTAAAAACAGAGCATAGCAGGATGAAAAAGATGCCAAACTTGACAAAAACAAAATTTTATCATCTAAATGTTTGTTATTATTAAGAGGAAAGATCATAGTATTTTGGGGGTATTTTTTTACATTTTTTAATCGTTCCTAGCACGTCTGAAATTTTTTTAAAAATCTTGTTTTTCTGGGGGGTTTTTTGGGGGGTATTTTTGAGTCAGCAAAATTGACCATTTTTTTCCATTTTAATAAAAAAACTGGAAATCTCAATTTGAAATTCTTTTAAATATCAATTATCATTTTTTCAAAACTTATTTTAAGAAAATCAGAAATTATAATGTTTATTTAAAATATTTTGATCAAAGCTTAGCTTCTGCGCCAAAAAGATGTAATTTGAAAATAAAACAAAGCAAATCATAAACTTTCGCATCACTTGACAGGTGTTATTTTACTAGTTCCGGTGATAAAAAGAGAAACAAGGTTTTTTTAATCAAAATTTAGAATGTTCTAAAAAGAAGAAAAAAATTTTTAAAAAATAATTAAAATAAACTTTGATCTTTCCTCTTAATGATATCATAAGCATTTAGACGATAAAATTTTGTTTTCATCAAGTTTGGTGTCTTTTTCATCCTGCTATGCTCTGTTTTTAGCAATCTCATGAAGGTACCTACATACATATATATATATATATATATATATATATATATATATATAAGCAAGTGTAAATGGATATAAATCCGACAGAATGAAGAAATTTTGAAAAAACAAACAAAAATCCTTAAATGTAGTTAAAATGAAAGAAATGTCGACGTCTGACGTTTCGGTTTAATAAACCTTTTTCAAGACAATATTCATCAAAATACAATTCAGTTCAATATGACAAATACGATGGACATAAAAACACAAGTCTTATTCAGAACAGATAACTGAAAATTTTTAAAATATATATATATATATGGATGCATGGCCAAGTGGTTACGGCGTTCACTTTCTGACCATGAGACCCAGGTTCAAATCTCACCACAGTCGATTTGTCAGGAAGGAGACGTCCTGATGTTATCAATTTGGAGGGGGATGATCTCAGCGTGCGGCACCTTTGGAAAGTGCCTAAAAACCACACGACGGGTTGACCGAAGCCTTATGAGTGAAATTGGGTAGACGAAACACTTGGGGACCGTCAATAGCACAAAGTCACAAGTCATCGTGCCCAAGGGTTTGAGTGTGCTGGCCTTGTTCAGATTGTTGATCATGCTAGATAACATGCTCTCTCACCCAAAACTGTAACTAAGGTCTGCTCGGCATAATTGCAGCATAAACCAGAGATGGGCTCTCTGGGTGTTGAACAAACACTAATGTGTCTGAGCGAGCATCTGAATTAGGGATTGGTTCGCTGCCCTAGTAGACTGGTATCCTCGAATATGAGTGGCCGGCTATTTATAGTGATATTCCAAGCGTAGCCTGGATGTAGCACAAGGCCGAAAGTAAGGGGCACCCAGGATTGAACTCACTACTCATTCGTAATTGTTCTAGTGAGACAAGCTTGCTAACCATTACACCACCTCGAGGTGCCCCTGGCCAGATATATGTATAATATATATATATATATATATATATATATATATATATATATAATATATATATATATATATATATATATATATATATATATATATATATATATATATATATATATATATATATATATATATATATATATATATATATATATATATATATATATATATATATATATATATATATATTTTTTTTTTTTTTTTTTAATATATAAAATTAAAATATATCAGACACACTGGGTTGTATATATATATTCCTTCATTTTTATTATTATTTCATTTAGATTCACACTGGGTTGACTAGTTTATTCCTTCATTTTATCATTTCATTTAGAACTGCATCATGAACTGCACTCTGTAGGTAGGTAGACATAGAAATATATGTTTACAAATAACAAATGGAAGACTAGTTATATTTTGAAGTAAAAATGTGAGGGGAAAAATTGTTTTGGTTGGTGTTTGAATGAATTATAGATTTTTATGCTTTTCGTGAATGTCAAATAAATTAAACTTTAAAAATGTGATTATAATATGAGGCCAGGTAAATGCTTTTCTTAAGAATAAGGAAAGTAAAAGTGGGGATATTCTACTTTGAACTTTAACTGAGGGATTTTCATAAATTGGATATGTGGACCTATCACTGTATAATTAGGGCTTAGAACACCTTGTCCGTCCAATGAATAGGGAGATAGATACTAAAAATAAAGAGTATTTGGTGTTTTGCCAAGAATCTAAAAAAATGTTTGGTTAAGAGGAAAAGATATTCTTAACCTATTTAAGTGAATTTATATAGTGAGAGCAAATGAAATAATTGCTTGGAAAATGCATTTTTATAAGATTTTTAATTACAGTTAATCGTTGAGCTTATCTAAATTTTATTGTTCATAGATATTTTTGATGTAATGGAATAACCAGTCACCCCCATGAATAATTACATTATAGGTAGTGAGTACCTATAAAGTCAACTATCCACAAGAGACTTGAGGATGAGTGAGAGACAAAAAATGCAAGCACATCTAACCTTCCAATTAGTGGCACTCACTACTAGATTGTGTGTGTATAACTGTACCATATTTCATATTTGTACTCATTGTGTACAATAAACCTTTCTTCTATTATCCACCTGGTGTTAAGTATTTATTCCATTAGCACGGAATATAACAATTTTTAAAAAATTTATGAATAAAAAAAAAATGTAACTCTTTTAGTATTTATTCATAAAATGGAAAATAAATCTTTATAAATTGGTGAATAAAAAGTTCTGGTTGGTTCATATATTTTTATGATTTTGTAAATTTTTATAAATTTATGAATGAAAGAATTTCTTTTAATTTTTATTTCTTCATAAAATTGTAGATCTTGCATCGTATGAGGGTCAGCTGAAAAGTTCATAGTCTGACCAACTAGTTAGACTAAAAGACATGCAAGTGTACTGTTGTTAAATGAGTTTGTGTTCCTCTGACGTCGGTCATACAACACCAAATGCTTCTTTTTCAATCCACCATTCTTGATTTCCTGCACATGTCACCAATGTAAAAAAATCACTCTGCTTCTCACTGCTTCAGCCCTCTTTTATCATACAAACAACACTGACCAATTAGTGTTCTTTACATTGTCCTTAATTACCCAATCAAATGGCATCCTCTAGTCCGACCAATCAGCACACAACTTGCTATTGGTCAAACCATGCTGAGCTGTACAAAAGCCACCATTACAGAATATACACTTCTGGAATAATCTAAAGTGGGGAGGGGATATTCATACCATTTTCAAGGAACAAAATGTCGCTACTACGTGTCATGTATTGAGGTAAGGAACTTATTTTCCTTTGCAAGCCACTCTGACTCAGTTGCTTCTGCATAATTGTTCACCACATGTACCAGAATATAACAACTTGGTTAGCCTATGAACTTTTCAGCTGACCCTCGGAGTTGATTCAGATATTTTTATAATCTTGTAAAAATAGAATTAATCCTGTAAATAAACAATCTAACAACTAAATAGTGTAACATTTTTGTTATTTAAATTCTAAAGAAACATTGCTGAGGGAGTCATGAAGGTATACAGTAATAGTGAAGCCAAGAGAAAGTCCTTTTGACACCTTTTTTGGGGGGGTGGAGAGTGATGGTCTTACTGATGTTAAGGATTGTAGACAAGAACAGAAAGTTGTGGAAGGCCATTATTACCCATGTCCTGAAGGGACATGGCACAGAGAAGACATCATAAATTATTTTTATTTATTTATTTATTTTTTATGTATCTTTGAACAGAAACTGACCCTACCTGGGCGTGTCCTGGTCGGAGAAGGCGTTTTAACAAAAATGTGCCGCAAGAAGCCGAAGCCGCGTCAATTTTTCCTCTTCAACGACATCCTTGTCTATGGCAACATCATAATCAGTAAGAAACGGGTTAGTAGCTTGATATATTTTTTTTTTTTGACTCCTTATTTTGTGGATGTGTTGTCTGTCTGCCTCAGTCTTTCTTCAAGTCCATTTTTGTTTTTTAAAGCATTTTAATTCAAGTGTGAAATATAGTAAATGTTCCTTCAGTAGTAAGCAAAATGTTTTTATTTCATAATGGTTGGAGAATATTTCAGTTGCTATCTTGTTGTAAGGGTAGGAGTGAGAATGAAACTATCATCAGGAAAGCCTCCAAGTCATAGTCTGTTAAAACTTTGGCTTGAAATTCTTTAAAAGGAATGTAGGCTTATATAGCAGATATACCGAACACTGATTTTGTTGGTTGGCAACAAACTTTGTTCTAGACGAATGGATGAATTGTGATTGGTCACTTAACATTTCTACATGGATGGATGAATTCTGATTGGTCGCTTAACATTTCTACACGAATGGACGAATTCTGATTGGTCGCTTAACATTTCTACACGAATGGATGAATTCTGATTGGTCGCTTAACATTTCTACACGAATGGACGAATTCTGATTGGTCGCTTAACATTTCTACACGAATGGACGAATTCTGATTGGTCGCTTAACATTTCTACACGAATGGACGAATTCTGATTGATCGCTTAGCTATGACTCTCAATTCACCCTGCCTAAGCTTGGATGTATCATGATACTTCCATTGAGTTGAATCATCTTCATTTCTCCTTGTGTTCCAAATTTCACCTCACTGCGATTAGAAGTAGACTATTATATTATCTGGGCCCGACAGACAGCAATTTTATGATTCTTTAGGCAGAAAATATATGAAGGGGATTTTTCAAATTGGCCACTTGTTGTCTACAATTTGGAGGAGGATAAATAAAATAAATAACTTTGGGATCAAGTGCCACTTGACTGGAAGATGGGGGTTCCTGTTGTAGGCAGTGTCATATTTTCAATGTCAGTTATGAGCCCAGCATTGTCAGGTAACATGCCATCAGTTGAGATGTACAAAGGCAGAATTGGAAAGTATCCCTTACCCCACCTGCCTCTTGAAGCCATACCAGGTGAATCCATGAATAAAGTTACCATAATATTAAAAACAAGATTAATATTTTTTTCTTGCTGTGGTTTAACTCCACCTGTTTCCTTGTGACTGTATATCAGGCCTTTCACAATTTTTGTTCATTGTTATAGAATGTAATGGCTCGGTGGGGGTGGTCAGCAATTGGTGAGAATACTTCATGAGCATGGTATTATGACAGTGATGGATTACATTTGGATATAAATGCAAAACAGCCATCAACAGATGGCCACAGGAAATTTGAAGCATTAATATGCTTCCCACACCCTAGTTCCAGAGACAGGTTAAGACCAAACACAGAGAGACAATAAGCCGACAAGTGGCATGCGTTTCCTTGAATGTCTTCTTCCTGCTGCCTCCTAGAATTGATGCTGCCATGTTTATCCCTCTCCTCTAATAAAATAAAGAAGAAAAAGAAACTAGCTTTTGTTGATACTATCTATGCAGTAGTGTTAGGGTTCAGTGATGACACTGAACACAACGTGTTGATACAGAGAATACAAACACAATGTAGGGTGATTTATCCAGTTGGTAAAAAACTGCGTGAGGGTCATGGTTGGATATTTGCATGAGAAGAAAGTTCTAATTGGACAGCTATTTCCCCGACAACTGGAACTTTGTGGAAAAAAACTTATGTGTTATTGCCCCACTGAATATTGCAATGTTGAAATCTTCAAGTTGTTCTCTTTTGTCCTTTAACTTAAAATTGTCATTTCCTATCACCTTCTGTTAATATCACATGCCTCATTCAAGATTGCCATTTTAACAGTAATCTTCCACTTTGGATGACTCTTGAGCCTTGTATTGGTGAACTTTAGTTTGAAAAAAATTCCTGTTGTAAGAATCAAATTTTCATGACAAAAATGTGAATATCTTAGTTTGCTAATAGAAAGTTTATACTAGGCTTGTTTTAGCAATCCCCACCCCCAGGAATTTGTTTTAGCAATTCACCCCACCCACCATGAATTTGTTTTAGCAATTCACCCCACCCGCCATGAATTTGTTTTTTAGCAATTCACCCCACCCCCCCATGAATTTGTTTTAGCAATTCACCCCACCCCCATGAATTTGTTTTAGCAATTCACCCCACCCCCCATGAATTTGTTTTAGCAATTCACCCCACTCCATAAACCAATTTTCCAGAAAATGTTAGGAAGGCAGCCTCCATCCATACAGGAAAGAGCGATAACAGCTACTGGACATGAGAAACCTATTTTTCTGAAAAGGTTAGGAAGGTAGCCTCCATCTATACTGGAAAGAGCGATAACAGCTACTGGACTTGAGAAACCTATTTTCCTGAAAAGGTTAGGAAGGTAGCCTCCATCTATACTGGAAAGAGCGATAACAGCTATTGGATTTGAAAAACCTATTTTCCTGAAAAGGTTACGAAGGTAGCCTCCATCCATACTGGAAAGAGCGATAACAGCTACTGGATTTGAGAAACCTATTTTTGCTGAAAATGTTAGGAAGGCAGCCTCCATCCATACAGGAAAGAGCTATAACAGCTACTGGACATGAGAAACCTATTTTCCTGAAAAGGTTACGAAGGTAGCCTCCATCCATACTGGAAAGAGCGATAACAGCTACTGGATTTGAGTAACCTATTTTCCTGATAAGGTTAGGAAGGTAGCCTCCATCTATACTGGAAAGAGCAATAACAACTATTGGATTTGAGAAACCTATTTTTCTGAAAAGGTTAGGAAGGTAGATTCCAGCTATACTGGAAAGAGCAATAACATCTACTGGTCTTGAGAAATCTATTTTCCTGACAAGGTTAGGAAGGTTTGCTTCCATCCATACTGGAAAGAGCGATAACAGCTACTGGACTTGAGAAACCCATTTTCCTGATAAGGTTAGGAAGGTAGACTCCATCTATACTGGAAAGAGCGATAACAGCTATTGGACTTGAGAAACCTATTTTTCTGAAAAGATTAGGAAGGTAGCTTCCGTCTATACTAGAAAGAGCGACAACTGCTACTCAACTTGAGAGACCCATTTTCCTGAAAAGTGTTTTAAGAGAGATTTTATGAATTTTAACCAAAAACGGTACAAACTGCTCAGTCAATTAATGCCATGAGTTTCCTTGTAGGGAAACGGCTAATATTACTCTTACCATATCTGAGGTGGATGTGAAAATGGTAGTTAATATTTTCTGTATTTCTGACATTTGGAGATTTGCTTGAATGTTTGACAAGTGGGTTGGGACAAGAAATTTTTTGCATAATATGCACACACACACACACACACACATTAACTTGGATGTAGTGATCAATAGCAAAGACAGATTTACAAAGTTTAAAGTTAGGTACAAAGCCATAAGAAGAACAACCATATAAGGTCCCTGAGACTTACAAACCACTGTTTCATTGTAAGTCACCTTTTAAGTTTAGTATAAGGCAGCAGCACCCAGTGAGGGTCAAGCTCTCTTCATTAGTAGTAGTGATTTTTGCAAGACTGGCATGTTACCCACTTTGCCACAGTAAAGAGCCCAGTAATATGTTTTGTATATTCATCAGTTTAATCTGCCATTGTCTTCAGATTTTACATGTTGACAATTGTGCGTCTGTCTGTGTGTCTCTGCCTGATGCAGTCACCATGTCTGTTCCTGTCATGCACTGTCCTTATCAGAGAGATAATTGTTAGAACCTTTGGACCTTTTAATGGTTGAACTCAGACATTTTGAATGTCACGTCACATTCTTATAATCAGGGCTGCTTTGGGGAATTGGGGGAGGGGATGAAGTGATTCGTTCTGTTGAAAAATGGACTCTGCTTTTTGAGAATCATTTCCTTCGCTGGCTGAAATCAAAAATAAATTTGAGATTTAGAAAGAATTAAGGAAGCAAATGCAAATTAAAAACAGATGCAGCATAGATTTGTGTACACACACACACACACACACACACACACACATAAATAAAATGAAATTCAATACCTTGTTTGTATGGCCATTTCTCCCCATAAGAGATTAATCTTCTGGTGTTTATCAACACCAAAAGGTTTGAAGACAAAAAAAAAAAAAAAAAAAAAATTTGTTCATTTTTTTATTTTTATTTTTTGTCTTCAAACCCTTTGGTGTTGATAAAACCTCAGAAGATTAATCTCTTATGGGGAGAAATGGCCATACAAATGGGATACTGAATTTCATTTATGTAATTTATAATATATATATATATATATGCTCTTTAATAAATACATTGAGCTCTCTTTGTGGATCAGCTTTAATATTTTATATTATTAGGATTCACTTAGATTACTTACCCACAGATTTTTACCTATATATATATATATATATATATACACACAGTATTTTCTGCATATAAGACAACCTCTAAATCCCAAAAATACTGTTAAAATTAGGGTTTGTCTTATACTATAATTCTAAAAAAGAGACATTAAATTCTGAGTGAAGTTTGTTGGCAGACTAACCTTGGCCTCAGTCCAATAATGAATAACGTACATGAAAAGATTCATATTATCAAATAAACTGATAATAAAAATAATAAAACCATTTCTACCTTATATATTACTGGCATAACTTCATAATAAATTGCCTATTTGAAGAATAATTCCATATCAATGAAATCAACTTGTATCCATGCAAGTTCAGTTCAGAAAATGTAAACACCAGGTTGTGATTGTGTTCACAGCAATGGAGTGTGCTATTATCGTACATTATCAGCAATATTTTGTGATTGTTGAGGAAGTATAAGTAAATGGCCATTAGTCCACCAGGCTGTTTGTAACTGTCTAGATATAAGAAAAAAGAGAAAGAAGAATAATAATCAGTATTTGCAAGAGTTCATGTGACGAAATGTAAATAAAGCAATGCTTTCCCTTTTAGGCGACATGTGTAGGAAAAATATGATATAGAATCAGTTACTTCGTTTATTTTGAATTTTTAAGGATACAATAAGAAACGATATTTCTAATAACATCGTCTTTATATAATCTTATATTGTCTTCTACTACAAATATAGGATAAATTCATGAAAATTTGCTATATTTTTGATCTTGTCTTATCTAAAGGTCACCTTATATGTGGAAATATACAGTGTGTGTGTGTATATATATATATATATATATATAGTGAACATTGAAGTCAACACTCAGGCAACAGGCTGTTGCATGCTAGATGCAATCATCAGGCCGACCTGACGATTGTGTCTAGCATGAAACACCCTGTCGTCACTGAGTTTTAACTTTAATGTTCACCTTTATATTTATATTTACATAATCCCATAAATATAGCACACCTTAAGACTATATTTCTTATATATATATATATAGATGATGATGATGGGTGACTCTCCTGTCGATTTTGACGTATGAGAATCAGACAGCCTCATTCAGTTTTTATGTGTGTGTCGTATGTGATACTTCAGTCTTGCTAGTGACCTGCATACAAGTCCATGTATTGTGTAACAGCAAGGATCTCTGGACACAGCCCCAGGAATATTTAATCGGTTAATAAGACCAATTTCAAAATTTCTGATGCCATTCTGGTACAAATATCTCCAGCTATTTCTATCCAGGGCAATTTGCTCAAAGTTAGTATGAGGCACATTGACAACTGAGAGATTATTCTTTAGCCTTTATACCTGAAACACAGCCGTCCAACAGTATCCTTTGCCCACTGTGAAGCTGGATATACATGAGGACCTTAGGTATTCTGGCATCACTCATCCTTGTAACATGACCAACCCAGCAAAGTTGTGACTGCATTAAGAATGTCTCAATTCTACCAATGTTGCATTTTGCAAGAATATCAACATTGAACACCCTATTGTCAAAAGTATAGCCACAAATTGCACGGCGACAACTTTTGTGGAAGACATCCAGCGGATTGTTATTGAACCTATACAGGGTCCATGATTCAGAGCTGTACAACAGTGTGGGCAAAACAACTGGTCTATAAATGTCTATTTTGGTGTCCAATTTGATGCCTTTCTCATTCCATAGGTGATGACAAAGCTTCTCAGATGCACTTGAAGCATTGGTGATCCGATTTATTTTGTCATCAAGGAATGCATTTGCATTCATCTTGCTTCCTAAATGTGTAAATGGCTTCACAAACTTCATTCTTCCTATAACATTTAAAATAAATTTGTGTACAGACACACACACACACAAATGTATGATTTCACCTCTTCTCCCCCAGCTTTGGGTTAATTAGTAAGACTTTATAGCACAAAAACCATTATTATTTAAAAAAAAAAAAAATGAAAATTCCAGTGTTTCTGTCTTTTTGTCTGTTTACTCTCAATTTCTGACGAAGCTTTAATAAAAGAGAAACATGTTCGATTGATAAACATTTAATATTTGTTCTTTATCTATGTCAGATTCTAATTCATATTTGATCTGCATTTGATCTTTAACACACACACACACACTTATATATAATATCTATATATTAATATATATATATATATATATATATATATTAATTACATATATATATATATATATATATATATATATATATATATATATTTCCTATAGTGATTTTCCACATGTAGCTTAGATGTGGCACAAGGCCAAAGTATGTGGCACCTTGAACTTCAGTCGTAATTGTTCTACCGAGACAAGCTTGCTAACCATTACACCGCCACAAGGTGCTCAATCCTATCTCCTATATTCTGGCTAATTACCTCATTGAAGTTAAGCAACTTTGAGCTTGGTCAGTACCCAGATAGGTGACTGCTTAGGAATACTAGGCAGCTTGGATGTGAAGGTGGTATGATGGCTTGAAATTTTTACTTGAAGAGCCAAGTCCCAATTTCAGTTACACTTTGGGTATGAATGTATCTCTTGTCCCCCATCTATGGGTTAATTAGTAAGACTTGTATCACTTAAACCGTTATTATCACAAAAAACAAAATAAATGAAATTGCATACAAAATATTTATGTTTTGGCATTAAACAACCCATAGAGGTTTTGATATGCCACCAAACAAAAACAGGCAACCTTCCAATAATCACCTCACAGATGAAGAAGAAACTGAAAGTGACTGAGATGTGATTCTGCTGGTGAATGTTAAGAATGCCATGAACAGAATCATGAGGAAAGTGAATTTATTCTGGGGGTACAATAAAAGACTAAATCTGACAGCAAGATCTTCTGACCCAAGAGGTTTTGAGAAATGGGTAACCACCTCTTAATTGCTGTTGTTCCCAGGTCTGCCCCGATCCAGGGTGGTAGCACCTGTTAGGATCCCAGCTATGGGCAAAATATGGCCAAATTGGGGACAGAATATGAAAATATAAAAATACATTAGAAAAAATTACCACCAAGACATTTTTGGAAAAGAACATACCAAAACTCACAAGAAAATAAAATTCTGGCATTAAATGACCCATAAAGTGTTGATATGCCATTAAACAAACCAATTCTTAAGGAAAATAGGAACTAAAAGGGAATGTATACATGTCCTTATGGAGTAGTTAATTTAATCGTCACTTGTGTACTGCAAACAAAATTCAGTATTAGCGAACCCAACAATATCTTAATTGCAATCATCCTAGCTGAGTAGAATGATACCTCTGAATACATGGTCAATCAGGGAGAGATTTTACTAACAGGAGGAGGGAAGGCCCTGAATTGTGATATGAATTTGAACAGCCATATCACAGTGAAACATTGGTTCTCATATGATTACTGAAGTTAAGCAACATTGAGCCTAATCAGTACCTAGATGGGTGATTGCTTGGGAATACCAGTTTAATGGAAAATGGCTCAGAATTTTAAATTGGAGAGCCAAGTTCAAATTCCAATCATCTTATTATATTCACTTAATTAGTAAAGTTCTTTGGATTCACTTTATGAGTAAGGTTCGTTATATTCACTTACCTGATTAGCAAGGTTCGTTATATTCACTTACCTGATTAGCAAGGTTCGTTGTATTCACTTACCTGATTAGCAAGGTTCGTTGTATTCACTTACCTGATTAGCAAGGTTCGTTATATTCACTTACCTGATTAGCAAAGTTCATTATATTCACTTACAAAGCATTATTACAATGTAAAAATGTTTTCTGGCTTTAAATAACCAGCAAAAGGTTGATAAGCTGTAAAAAAAAAAAAATAACAACAAATGATTTGAATTTTCAAACTGGTTTTTGTATGACAAGGTGCTTGTTAAGCTCTCATTATAATTGAAGATACAAGTGCCCTTTGATATCTAGCAAGCTATCAGACTTTGTCAAAGATCTGTCTGCATTTTCCTATCTTTACAAATGATATCTGTTCATCACTATCTCTGCTTCTAACCACACCTGTCTTGTTCTATCTAGGAGGGGATGCTGAAAATTGCTTGGTTTATCCTTCTCCCTCATCTGTATTTTGATGTTATTAAAAAATACTTTTTTTTTTGGCAGTTGGGCCAAGCTAACTTGATAGGTATTCATTTTAGTCTATATATATATATATATATATATATATATATATAATGTGCTGATTTCATTTTCTTTTTTAATATTGCTCTTGTTCTGAATCTGTCAAATTTAGGCACCTCAAAATGAATCAAAACAAGTCTAGTTGAAAGACCAGTTCCTGTATGATCACTGAAGTTAAGCAATGTCAGCCCTGAGCAATACCTAGATGGGTGACGGCTTGGGAATACCAGGTGCTGTAAGCTTGGATGTGCAGGTGGTGTAATGAATAATGGCTTAGAATTGTTAATTGGAGAGCCGAGTTTGAATTCCAGTAGGGTTCAATATGTCCACTTATGCAAAAATATTCTTGAGAAATGTAGGAATCTACCTCTTCTCCCCTAAACTATGGGTTAATTAGTAAGACTTGTATCACTAAATCATTATTATCTCAAAAAGAAAAAAGAAAAAAATATTTTCTGGCTTTAAATAACTTGCAAAGGGTTGATAAACCACAGAACAATGAAAAATCGAAGCTAGTTGACCATTAATACTGGGTAATATGCTTGTCCCTCATTAGATACCGTATGCAATATATAACATTAAATAACAAGGGTCTACATGTTATAAAATCAAGTAACCTAATTTGGGATGGGATAATGATTCATGAGGCTAGTTGGGTGGGGTCATTACTATTGAGTACTGAGTTTGATCCTCACTGTGTGCTCTATACAAAATTCAACATTAAATAACAAGGGTTTACATGCTATAAAATCAACTAACCTAATTTAGGGTGGGATAATGATTAATGAGGCTAGTTAGGTGTGGTCATTACTACTGAGTAGTCCTCACTGGGTACCCTATAGAAAATTTAACATTAAATAAGCCAGCAAGGGTTGACATGTAAAATCAGCCAACTCAAATTATCATGGGTTAGTGGTTAGCGAGTCTAGTTGTGTTGACTATTGCTACTGAGTAGTGACTTTGATTCTGACTGAGTGTCCTATAAAATTCAGCATTAATCAACTCAACAAAGCTCTATATATTACAATAGTATTTTATAATATTTTATAATGTTATAAAATCAAACAACTCACCTCATTATGAGCTTATGATTAAGAAGGTGAGTTTGGTTGATTATTATGACTGATTAGCTATACAAAAATAGAAAGGGGTGTGAGACAAGGATACTTCTTCTCCTCAGATTTATTCAGCCTCTACAGTGACACAATCATTTAACAATATAAGATTCATAGATGACATTGTTGATGAGGGACTTAGAAAGGAAACAACAGGACGTCCTGGACAGGGTTGTAAAAGAAAACTAGAAAAAAAATGACTGACCATCAACTGCAAAAAGATGGAAAATATGGTCATCAGCAAGAGGAAAAAAAAACCTCAGATGCAAGTTATGAATTGGACATATAAACATCAAGCAGGTGCAAAAATTTAAATATCTGGGAAGCATTTTAACAGAGGACGGAAAGTGTGACACTGAAATATGAAGGCGGATTGGAATAGCGAAAGATGCCTTTCAAAAGCTAAGCAAAGTATTAAGAAACAATAAAATATCTGGGAAGTGTTTTAACAGAGGATGGGAAATGCAACATCAACATCTGAACATGCATTGGACTAGCAAAAGAAGCATTCCAAAAATTAGGCAAGGTGATGAGAAACGGAAAGATTTTGTTAACGATCAAGCACTCTTTTCCTTGTTTCTATGGAGTATCTTTCTTCGTATATAGCAGTAAATGTTGGACATTTTCCACACAGATGAGATAAGGAGTTAAAATTAGAGGTAGCAGAAATGTGGTTCTACAGAAGGATTCTGAAAATTCCATGGACAGAGCAGGTAAGCACCAAGGAAATCTTAAAGAAAATGGCAACAGAAGAATCACATATACTGAAAATCAGGAAAAGGTAGCTGAAATTCCTTGGTCACATTGGATGAAGGATAACAAACTTGACCCCTACAGGGTATATTGAGGACAAGAGAGACAGGGAAAGGCAGAAAGCTACTTACCTGACAAGCTTGTGTGAATTGATCATGGAATGAAAGTTGGGAGGTGGCATAAGATCGAAAATTTCATATAGATGCTATGCATGGTATCAAAATTGTCGAGAAATATCTAAACCATCAATAATTCTTCTATGTACCATAGCCTTCAGGACATAAGCGTTCATGGCTATACACAACTTCCTATCTTGTATGACTCATAGCAGTTTTTTGCTCTTTGCTAAGGAGGTGGAATAACTACATTGAATCAATAGCTGAATATACTGCAAGTCAGCTCACTGTGTCTGCCAGAAGGTCTTTCTCATTAGCATCCAACTTACACATCTACAAATCTACCATTTGTCCATGATTGAATATTGTTACCATATCTGGTCTGATGATCCTGCTGTTCATCTTAAGGTTCTCAATAATATCCAAAGAAGGATCTGCAATGTTATCGATCCTGACATGGCATCTCAACTTCAGTTACTTTCTCATCGACATGATGTGGCTTCCCTCTCTTTTCTACAAATATTTTCATGGCAACTGTTCTGACGAGTTATCATCCCTGATGCCCCCGATTACAGGAATTTAAGTGTGCTACTAGATTGGCATCTAGGTCCCACCCACCCTTTTACAGTTGAAATAGTTAAATGTAACTGCCACTTCTACTCTAGCAGTTTCTTTTCTTTCACTTCCAGACAGTGGAACTCCCTTCCTCTTACTTGCTTCCCTGATAACTACAATCTTCAACCCTGTTCTTCTTTTGACCTTTCCTCAATCCCCACTGTACACAGTCTTTTTCCTCACTCTCTGTAACCCCCTGCATGCTAGTGACACTTGCGCATTGCTTGGGGTGAAATGCTTATAAAAAATTAAAAAAAAAAAAAAAATCTGCTATGAGATAGGAAGTTGTCAAGATCAATGGCCTTTCTTTCCTTTTTGGCAGGTTGAGGAGAAGACAAAGACAATTTCCTCTTGGTAGATACTGTCGGGGGTTGAAGGGCTGAAGAAAAAAAAATTCAAAGACACAAATAGACTAATGGGGTAGGGAGTGACTTGTACCGAAGCTGCCCTGACACTGAGCTTGAAATATGCAAAGGAATGCTAGTGATGCTGGGTTGCAAAGTGTTGTGTACCAAGCTGAGAAATACTCACGTTGCCAGATGTGGAGCTGTCATGGCCAGACATACCAATTTGTGGTCATAAATTTGAACAGATGTAAGTCACAGACGATCTGTACTTTATTTAAAATTGCTTGTCATTTTAACTTTATTTTTCTTTTTTTTGATTTCAGTACAATAAGCAACATATTATTCCATTGGATGGTGTAAAATTGGAAGACATCGAAGATGATGGAAGCAAGTATTCCTATTTTAATTATTTTGAAATTGCATTCCCCATCATCTGATGGTATTTTTAATGTTGGGAATGGATTTTTGCCATTGTGGGTAATATCTGATTTTGTTAATTTTGATCATCCATACTTCAGCTTTACTATGATATGCTTGTAAATTTAAGCAAGCTTTCATCACCTTTGGGCCAGGAAACCTAACTAAAAACCCACTGGTCCTGAGTTGGCACATTACAGGTACTTATTTTGAACAAATGTATTTTTTTAATGTATTTTAAGCAAAATGCAATATTTTTTTAAGCTTATGGCCATATCATATTGAAACACAAGTTCCAGTCCAATCACCAAAGTTAAGCAATATCAATCATGGTCAGTACCTAGATGGGGAATACCAGGTGCTGTGAAGTGTGGATGGTGCAATGGATAATGGCTCAGAATTGTTAATTGGAGAGCAGAGTTCCAATTCCGGTTGGGTTTGTTATATTCATTTACATGCAAATGCCCTTGGGAAAGGTACAAATCCACTTCTTCACTCCTACACATCTGTGGATTAATTAAGACTTGTATCACTAAGTAATTAATTTCTGAGAATCTAAAAAAGAAACTTTCTGGCTTTAAATAACTTGCAAAAAGTTGAAAAGCCATAGAAAACAAACAAAATTAATCAATATTTTTCAAAATCTATAGAAAGGTGAAAAGTTCAGGGTCTGCTTGGTGGTGGTTGCATGTTGTTAGTTTGGTTGTGGCTGTATTATATTTTTACAAGCCATTCCTCCCCCCTCCACATTGAGCCAGGTTAGAGAGATGAGCTGCTAAATTCTGGTTATCCAGATTTTTGGAGGTGCACCTATAAACTGTTGTATCATCTGCATAAATACTTGCTAAGTATTGGAGTATGCTCTTAGGCAAATCATTAATATACAGTAGAAAGAGGGTAGGACTGAGGAGGGGACCCTGAGAAATGCCAGCATTGATCTTAAAGAAATGGGGAGGATTTGCCCTTGTGTATGTGGCATGGTGTGTCCCAGTTGTAAAGTTCAGGTGTGGGCCGACCAAGGAATAACGCTTGTCAGAACACCTGCTGTGGAAGTATATGTTCTATATGGGGTTTGTGGTGAGCTTGAATTCCAATCGATATTCAAGGCAAAGAAGCCTCCTTGAGATAATACCCCTCTGTCATAATAGGTGAAAAGTTCAGGGTCTGCTCAGTGGTGATTGAACGTTATTATATTGTGACCATATTGAATTTTACATGCCACTCCTTTCCCCCATTGAGCCACCTGGGTTAGGTCAGAGGAAAGATAAGCTGCTGGGTTCTGGTCTTTTAGATTTTTGAAAGTGCACCTGTAAACTGTTGTATCATTTGCATAGATAGTCACTAAAGATTGGAATACGCTCTTATGTAGCACCTTTTTCCGCCAACACCCTGTAGTATAACCACACTTAGTGGTCTGGTCCTCAGGGTCTTAGGATTACACTTAACCACAGTCTAACTCTGGGCTGGTCAATGCAGACGTTGGTCAAAACTGGTTGCTGGCCACTTTGATCCACTCCGTCTCTGCTCACATTGTGTTTTTTTATCTCAGAGCAGCGGAAGAACAAATGTCATTGAAATGACAGTGCTGTTTCAAGCTGTAGCAGGTGCTATACTAAGGAAAAAAAAATATCTTTACAACATTATCTTTAATTCCAAGACTGGTGTGTGGCCTGGACAGTTCTTCGGTTTCACTGATTCTTTAATTTTCACATTAATTCTAATATGGGCTTTCTTTATTCCCAATTTATGTTTTCATAATCAACTTTCCAAATTTGGAGAATTATCCACCTTCCTTGGGCATAGTCATAGAGATTGCTCTTCCCTTAACTCCAACCTGCTTCATTTCACATCTCACACCAATACTCTGCACAGGCAGGGCTAAATTCTGCCCCTTCCTTCTTGGTATTTTAATTCTACCCACTTTTCAGGACAGCATAATTGTCTTTGTGACAAATCTAATTTTTAAAGTGTGTAGGAGAAAGGGTGTGGTTTATTCTCCTTATTAATTTCAATTCTCTGACTCCTCTTGCACAAACCAGATCACCTTCTTGGCATGACAGGATTAATCTTCATGACCTCAACCAAAGGGTTTGTTCCTTGTTTTCATCAATGAAAATATAATTCTTGTCTGCTTCTACTCTCTTTAATAAAAACAACAAAAAGATAAAGCCTATTCCCAAATTGCTCTACCTGCATGCCAAACTTTTGATTGACAAGAAAAATAAACAGTACACTGTTGCAATTTATAAGGGTGATACAATCCAGATGACCCTTTCTTCATTTCTACATTACCAGGTGGTATTCAAGTGAAGGAACATTAACATACGCATAGATGAAAGAAGAGAGGTTTATTGTAAAAGACTGAAAGACAGAGAATCAGGTGGCAGGCTAGTAATTCCAGAAGCAAGCCTCAGGTGTATCCTGTGCTGACTATATATAGCTACTAATATAGTCAGTCCACTGAGCTAATTTTCCCATGAAATTTTGCTCAATACCTCTTCTTTTTGGGGTCAGGACATAATTGTTTCACTTTTTCCTCTTCCTAGTACTTCTCTGTCTAACCAATTTTTGTGCTGGTGAGATTTGAGGCATTATCAGTTTTCGGGGAGCTGAAATTTCTGGCACTGGCGGGGTTGGCGATACTTCCACCAGTTCTGGTGTAGATATGGGAACTGGTATTTTGAATACATCATATATTACCTCCATTGATAATTCTTCACAAGGAGTGACATCTTTCGTACGTCTTGGCCATAACTGATTTAAATGTCTCTTACACTCAAATCTTCTTCCTTTGATCATGTATATCTTTCTGTCAAATCTTTCTGTCAAATCTTTCTGTCAAATCTTTCTGTCAAATCTTTCTGTCAAATCTTTTGGTGATAATTCCGTCTTCTCAGAAGCTTTTCCCACTTCTATAATTTCTGAAGAACACACTCTCTCCTGGTTTGTAAAATTTGGTTGCAAAGTTTTCCTTTTTTTACCACTCCTTTCATTGGACTAGGCAACAGCCTCTCAAACACTGACCGAATTTTTCTCGCAAACATCAGTTCGGCTGGTGATAGGCCTGAATCTATGTCCGGATTGGGAATAATTCTGTAAACCACTAAAAACTTTTGTATCCTCCTCTCATCAGTGTCCATGCCCTGATTCTTTCTTAGAGCTCTTTTAAACGTGTCCACAAATCTTTCTGCTTGACCATTTGATGATAAACAGAGGTCGTAATGTGGTCTGTGGACAAAGATGTGCAGAAATCTTTGAATTCTCTGCTGGTAAAGTGTGTCCCGTTATCACTAACTAAAGTTTTTGGTACACCGAAATGACTAAAAAGCTTGTTTAGTACACTCATAGTATTTGCAGGTGTCGGGTGTTTACACTTGAATATTTCTGTCTGCTTGGAGAAACTGTCCACGATTATAAGGTAGTAATAACCATTTATAGGTCCAGTGTAGTCGATGTGTAACCTTGTCCATGGGACATCCGTTTTAGGCCATGGCTGAATTTTTATTGGTGGTGCTTTTGCTGCAAGTTGACAACCTCTACACTCTTTTACCATTTTTTCAATAACCATTCTAGGCCAATACGTATAGCTACACATTAATGATTTCATTCTTGACATGCTCGGATGACTTATATGAAATTCGTTCAGGATTTTCTTTTGCAGTGTATATGGCATTACCACTCTATCTGCATAATAGCATTTGTTCACCCAATTGAAAAAGGTGATATTTTAAATCCCTTTTTAAGTTTTTCTTTAAGTCATACCTGTTTTTTTTTTTCTTCTTCTTCTTCTTTTTTTTTTTTATTATTTGTTTTTTTTTTTTTATGAATTCATCCTTCTCAGCTGCTTTTTTTAATATCTTCTAGAGTCATGGGTAACTCCTGAATTGTATTGCATAGTAATATTGATAATTCTTTTTTGTTCCTTAAAACAGCTATCACCATGGCTTTTAATGGTTCTGCAAATTCTGGAATCAATCTAGACAAACCATCAACCTGTCCTACTTTTCCCAAATTCCATTTTAAAGTCGTAGTTCAATAATATTATTCCTCAGCGCTGTAACCTATTAGCAATGTGCGTGGGTATACCCTTTCTTGATCCAAAAATTGTTAACAACGGTCTGTCTGTAATGTAAATTTCCTTCCATGGATGAAGCTGTAAAATTTTTTAACTGAGTAAATTATGGCCAAACTTTCTTGATCTGGCTATAACTTCTTTCTGCAGGAAGCAGGGTTCTGGATTTTGTAGTCCCATCTTCATAACTTGTGGAGAATTACCGATCTGATCCCATAGTTGCTAGCATCAGATACTACAATTATTTCTTTTTTTAGAGACAAAAAGTTCTAATGATAAATCTGATACCAGACACCTTTTTATTTTCTGGAAAGCTATCTTTGCTTTCTTTATACCAAATCCATTTTGCACCCTTCAGTCATTCAGTAGGGGCGGGGGGGTTCTCTAAAATTATACATTTTGGGAATGTAGATACTGTAATATTTGGCCAAGCCTAAAAACGTCTGAAGATTAGCAACATTTTGTGGTGGCATATTTTTAATAGCTTTGTCCCTTTCCAAGTTCAGTCTTCTTCAGTTCTCGTTGATTATTTGCCCCAAATATTTGATCTGCTTCATGAAGAATTTGCATTTATCTGAACTTAGCTTGAAGCCATATTCATCAATCTTCTGGAACACTGCCATGATATATTTTTTGTACTCTTTGTTTTCTCTCCTTATCAAGATGTCGTCTAGGTACGCTATGGCAAATTCTAGTCCAGCTAACATGATGGGAGCTGCTTTTAACCCAAATGGGAGATGATTTAACTTGTAGAGTCCCTTGTGTGTATTAATTGCTAATAACTTTAAGCACTCTTTGTCTACTTTCACTTGTAGATATGCATCAGACAGATCTCTTTTAGAAAACACTTTGACACCATTTAGCTTAGAAAAAATATCTTCTGGTGAAGGTAAAGGGTATGGGTGGTCGTTAAGGCAGTCATGTAATCCGCACATATTCAGATCTTTTTGTTCTTTTTCCTTACATACACTGTAGGCACCACCCAATCTGAGTAGTCAACTTTAGAAATTACACCCCTTTTCTTTAAACATTCCAGTTTTTGATTTACTGAATCTAAAGCTGAAAATGGTACATTCCTTTTTGGTTTGAATACTGGTCTTATGCTGCCTTTAAGTTTGAACTTGACCTCAGTTTTCGTGCATTGTCCAAGATCTTCAGAAAACAAGTGCGGAAATTTGCTTTTCAGATCAGAAATAAATTTTTCTGTTTCTTTAGATTTTACCTTTACTGACATCTTTGTTGCAAAATGAATTCACAAGTAATTCCCATAAATCTAGAAGAACGACCCAATCTGTACCAAATAAATTAGTCGTACCTGGAAGAACATAGACTTTTGATTTGAAAGTCTTCTCCATAAATGATATGTTGCAGCTAAATTAACCCACTAAAGTTAAGCCTTTTACCAGACACTCCTCTGATTATGTTTTTGGTACTATTTTCTTCCATGTTTGTTCATCATACTTATTATAAAACCCAGGTTGTGTGTGTGTGTGTGCGTGTCTGTTCGGTTATATATTAGATCGGATTTCCTACACTTTTCAACCGATTTCAACAAAACTTCACAGGACTACGTAAAATTACCTTGCGGTGGTTCTGACAGTGCCAAAAATTGGAAAAACAATTGTTTTTGCACTAAATCAATTTGAAAACATGATTAAGTCGCCAGAATGAAAGGGTGACAACTCATATTGAGTTATACTTATTATAAAACCCAGGTTGTTTGTGTGTGTGTCTGTGTTCGTTTATATATGGGATTGGATTTCCTACATTTTTTAACCGATTTCAACAAAACTTCACTTTTTTTTTGGCAGGTAGTGTATCTTATTGTCTTGCACACTTTTTTCTTTATTTTTACATTCAGAATGCTTTAAAAATTCCATTTACAAGACAATTGTTTATAATAAAATTCTATTCAATCGGTAGACTGATAATGATTGAAAACAATGTTTTTGTTTGAGTTTGGGTTTGAGCAATTCGCAAAAATCAAAAACAAAAAACTAATTAAGACATGCGTGTCCGTCAACGTTAAACAATAATCTTAGTCAATTTTATTTTTCAGTCTTTATGATGGTCGATACTTGATCTATCTCTTTCTGTTATATCCCGGGGCAACGCCGGGCTATACTGCTAGTTCACAATAGAAATGTCACTTCCAGTATCCACAACTTCACTGTCTGACCATTTATTTTCGTATTTATGTATTTCCTTTTTTCACCATTTTCAATTTCGTTCTTGGATAAAACAACATTTACATTTGATTTAAATTATTGCTGCTTTCTTTTCTGTTTATACCAACAGTGGGAGCTTTTGTGGCCGACATAGCTGCACTCAAAGTAAACCGTATCCTCAAAAAACAGTCTTTTTTAAATGAAAGTGTTGGAATTTTGGGGTACCTTTTAGTACTAGTGAGCTAGCCAAAATGAGCTGACTCATTTTATAGTCCACGAATAGAAGGGTTAACCAATCAGAAAGCTCAAAATATTCAATCCAATGTGTATAAAGACAGCCATTTTGTTTTTTCTCCCAAATTATCCTCACTGCCAACCTGATATCAAAGACTTAAAGAATTACTTAACAGCTGCTACTTTCTCTGAATCTTCACTGCCAAACTCTGATATTGAACACATTACGGACTTCACTGGATTCCATATTCAGAGACTACAGCAAACATGGTCAACAGAAAGCAGCATCACACTGGGATTTCTTTTTGCCTTATATTTTGTAAATTTCGGTTGTTTTATCACTTGGACTCATGAAATGTTCTTTTCTTAATCTGCGTATTTTCTCTTTTTACATTTATCAGCTTTTGGCATTCCTCAGTCACCTTCTGTAGTGTAATTTGAGGGTCTTGCTCCATAATTGACAGAATCCTTGATCTGATGTCTTTGTCCTTCGCCATTGTAAGTCCCTAGATGAAGATTAAAAATTCAACCATGTCGACTGAAAGGTTACCTAATTTAAACAATTCAAATTGTGAATTTACGTTGCCTGCATATGTCACAAAGTTTTCATACTCTTGTTTTACAGTGTTTAAACGCTTGTATCAAGTATGGAACAAACTGTCTCTTTCATCGAATATTCCTGACAAAATCTTTATTGTCACCTTGAACGAGCTTTCCTCCCTAATTTTAGGTAAAATTAGATTTGTTTATTTAGTGTTCCCCTCTGTACCTAATTTTTAGACTAACAACATAATTTTCTCCTCGGACCATTGTTTGCACTTTTTTGAAAAAAATCATCTTTATGAAAATAGGCAGGGAATGTTTCTCCATTGTCCAGGTCATACTTGAATTCTGATAACGAATTTGATATTCCTTCAGGGGAAAAGAATCTGTAGTGCTATTCTCCTGTTTTTTTTTGTTTTTTTTTTAGATATTACGGTTTTGCACAATAGCTTAGTGTTTTCTGCTTGTTGTTTTCATAATTGCATCAGTTCATCTTGAAAATTTTTTGTGATTTTTTAAAATTTTTTCTTGTTGCTGTAACCTGTCACTGTAATTGTTGTTACTGCTGCTGCAATTGTTGTAACTGCAAACTAGCACGTAATTCTTTAGTCAATTCAACCAGTTGTTCTATTTTTGTTGTGTAATTTCACTTAGTATTTTCAACATATGTTGTTCAAATCCGCATTTACTACTGTTGTACATTTTACAGTGTTTTGTGGTCTTTCTCGCTGTGAGTTTGAATATAATCTGGTGTCGCCACTGTTGTATCCTTAAAGAGGTTACAAACTGACAAAGGTGGTGAAGGAACAGCGACACGTGCGTAGACGAAAGAAAAAGATGTTTATTGTAAAAGGGAATACACTACTGAAAGATAGGGAATCGGGTGGCAGGCTATTAATTCCTGAAGCAAGCCTCAGGTATATCCTGTGCTCACTATATATACCTACTGATATAGGTCAGTCCACATAGGTGATAGGGAGTGTGGGACATTCCATTACAACACACACACACACACACACACACACACATATATATATATATATATATATATATATATATATATATATATATATACACACACACACACACATACACAGTGTAACCCAGATATAAGAGAGATTTTCTCTGGTCCCAAATTAGAGCCTGTGTTAATGTATATAAAATAGACCAAACCCAGATATAAGAGACTTCTTCTCCGGTTCCGACAACTCTCTTATATCCAGGTTACACTATATATATATATATATATATATATATATATATATATATGTGTGTGTGTGTTTTTAAATCCTCCCTTAAAACTTCTCTGTTAAATTTTAATCCCACCTTCACTTTTAGGCCTTCCTGTTCTTCTCTCATCTGTTACCCCCCTCTCTAGAGCTTTCTTTTACCTCTCACATTCATCCCCCACTCTCATACATACACTCTCACTAAATTCTATTTTTTCATTCCTGGAGTTATTTTTTCTAATTTCTTTTTGAATTTTTAGGTCTGATGAATTGGATCATAAGTACGATTCCAATGGAATAAATTATGGCCATGGAATATTAGTGTTTAAGCCTTTTTATTATATTCTTACGCTGTCCTGGACATTGAGTTCTACCTGGATTCTGTTGTCTTGGAAATTTTTATATATATATATGTATGTATGTATTTTATATATATATATATATATATATATATATATATATATATATATATGTGTGTGTCTGTGTATATTAACCACTAATATTATCTCTCTCTCTCTCTTTCTATATATATATATATATATATATATATAGTTTTTAAGATATGTTGTATTTATGGGATAAAGTGCTCAGTATCAGAGATAGTGTATGTAAATGTTTCACGTTCACTTTTATATTTATCAATATTAAATATAGCAATTTTCTAAGCGCTGCTTAGATGTGGCACAAGGCCGAAAGTATGGAGCACCCAGGATCGAACTCACTACTCAGTCGTAATTGTTCTAGCGAAACAAGCTTGCTAACCATTACACCATGCCGCGGTGCCCCATCAATATTATATATATATATGTGTGTGTGTGTGTGTTTCGAATAATAAAAAATATTGAAAAATTAAAATTTTCAGACACACTGGGTTGTATATTAATATTTTTTCTTTTATTATTTCAATTAGGTTCCTCAACTAGTTTTGGCCAGCATGGCCATCATCAGGAAGAAAAAAATTCTGCTTGTTAGTAACGGTGAACTACAGGAATGAATGACTTTTTGTAGAAAATGAACTTTATCTGCAGTTTTCATTTGTTTTTTTATCGTTAATTTTGGTCAGTCGTTGTTGTTGTGTTGGTCAAACGGCCTGAATTCCATTCTTGGTCATTTTGACAGTTTTATTGGCTCCTGATTGGTGAACTGGCAGTTTTACTGCTTAAGCCATCTTTATAACAGATTTAAAGATAATGTTAATGTTTTAAACACACACACACACAACCTCTGCGGTTGAAACTGGTTCTAAATTTGGTTGGCTTTAAGCAACATAAAGATAAAAAAGGAAAGTAAATGTCAAGTACAACTTGAAATTCTGAAAACAGTTTATTTATAAATTGAAGGTCTCATTAGAAAGGCATCTTTTGCTAGCATAGAGGGTTAATTAAAAGGGGAGATGTCTATAAATTGACATTAATCGAGTGGTGTGTGTGTGTGTGTGTGTTTATATTTGTGTTTATCTTGTTGCACATCTGTATGAGATCTCTTTGAAAGACATCCAGCCATTTTTTTTTTTTTTCTTAAGTGTAGCCTTGATATAATTTTGCAACTCATCGATAGGGACCTTACTGCACATGTATCAACACTCTCCCATGGGGTTACTCAGTTGGTCCGTCATCCGGAAGAGGCATGGCATGTGGAACTAAAATAATCTACCCCCTGGGGGAACAAAATAAAGGGTTCAGTTTGAAATTCCAATCACCTGAAGAAGACTGGGGCGTACAACGGGCGAAATGTGGATGTGGCAATAAAGATGACAACAGTCTAAATGAATGATGTAAATAATGTAAATATCCACATAAGCTGTGCTTCTTACTCTGTCACTCTCTACTTTGATTGGCTCACGGGCCTTGTACAGAATGAAAAGAAAATTAGAAGTTCCAAACATAAAAAAATATTTTCATAATCAACAATGCATCATTCTTCAAATGGAAAAGTGACTGAATTAAGATTTGAAAGTGGGGGGGGAAATGATTTGTCCACAGGATTTTCTGACAAAGTAGGAAGCAAACTTTTTTGAAAAATTTTCTCTGCAAATAAAAAGTAAAACATGGATTCCACCTTTCACCATCAACTGGAATCCAGTTTGTCATTTCTTAGGATTACCTGTTTGCCAAAATCTTTTTATGATCTGTTTGTAATTTTTTTTTTTTTTCCTTTTTCCATTTTTTTTTTTATCTTTTTCTTCTTTATTTCTTTTTTTCTTTTGTTTTCTTCCTTTTTTTCTTTTGTTTTCTTCCTTTTTTTCTATTTTCCTTTTTTTTTCATTATCATTTATCTATCCTTTCCTCATCTGTTAGTAATTTTTTCTTTTTTTTCTTTCTTTTTCTTTTTCATTTTTATTTCTTTTTTCTATTTATTAATTTTCTCTCTTTTCTCCTTTTTCTCTTTTCTCCTCTACTTTTTCTTTCTTTTCTTCCTCTCCCTTTTCCTCTACTTTCCCTCCCTTTTCCTCTACTTTCCCTCCCTTTTCCTCTACTTTCCCTCCCTTTTCCTCTCTCTTTCTTTTCTTTTCATTTTTTCTTTTTCTCTCTGCAGATCTAAGGAATGGTTGGAAGATTCTTAGTCCAATGAAGTCATTTGTTGTTTATGCTGCCACATCAAGTGAAAAATCAGAATGGATGGCACATATTCGCAAATGTGTCTCAGATTTGCTCAAGAAAAGTAAGTGCTTCAGACCTTCATTTCTCTTTCTTATCTCTCTCGACTTTCCTCTCTGCCTCCCGATAAATGCATTTCATTTATTTTGCTTGTTACCTTTTCTGTTTTGTTGTTTGTCCGTTTTGCTCCTTCCCCTGCTCCCCTCTATGAGTCCTACTGGTACCATGTAACTCATCTCTACCTGCCGCATAGTCAGGTCATCAGTGATTCAACTGTTTCCTCTTCCCTATATTCATTAACAAGGCCTCTGATCAGGAGGTTTTGAGGAGCATGGAACCACCTCTTAATTGCTGGTGTTCCCAGGTCTGCCCTGACCCGGGGTGGTAGTACCTGTTAGGGTCCCAGCTATGGGCAAATAATTAACCTCCAAACAAAAGCAAAACACTATGAAAGTATAAAATTACATTTTTTTATAGTAAAAATACCAGCAATATAGAAAAAAAAATTACCAAACAATACCAATTTATGGTAAAATGACTGCCGAAGCCTATTTGTAGTAAAATGACCAGCAACACATTTTTGATTGTAGTGGAAGGCATACAATTGTGTTCAAAATGTATTTAGTTGAAGCCATAAAATTGTGTTCAAAATATTTAGATTTCAGCATTAAATAAAACCAATAAGGGTGTCGGTATGCCACTGAACAAAATCAACCAACGAACACTTCCCAGGCTTTTCTGGTGAGGGTGGCTAGACACTTGGTCAGAATTAAAAACAAAACCTGTAAAAGGGGGTGAACAAACATTTTTGTTGGGTCAAGAGCCATCAAGCACAGTGGTGGTGGCGGGGAGGGTGGCTTGGTAGACTAGGCTCTATAGTATGTATACAATCAATGCAGTGATGACAAGGTCTTTCTCAACTGAAGTCAAGAGCCAAGAACCACCACCCCACCCCAAATGAAATCAACAGCCACCTGTCTGTACACAAGGCAAGCTTTTAAATTGGAGCTCACTGGAGAGAGATTGTCAAAGACGTGTCACATATGAATGAAGACCTCCACTGACTTTCAATGTGGATGGGACTGGTCACGTTTGCAGCTGTGACGTGACCCTCACATCTAAACCTGATCATGGGACTGATGAAATGTTGGGTATAGTTGTGAAATGCAAGTTCCTTTTTAACCAGTAATCTTTGATGACCGACCCCCCCACCACCCCCACCATAAAGCCCCCAAATCAAACCATGGAGGAACAACCTACACAGCTGTCTCCATGTGTTAATATCCAATTAAAAATTTTTCTTTATGAATGTTTAAAAATTTACCTAATGAAAACGTCATGTAGCATTTTTGGAGTCAAAATTTAAAAATCTATTCAAATGTGACAAAATTTAATTTTGCCATTACATATAATAATAATTAAGTGCAGTGACATAAACCAAATGGAAGGTAAGTCCTATTCCCATTGCTAATGGTGGGTGGGTTTTGCTCACCTTGGAAAGTTGTGATAAGATACAATGCAGGGGTGAAGTCATGCCAGAAATTGATAATGAAATAGGCCAGAGTTCAAATATTATCGTTCTTCATCTTTGCTTTCTGTAAATATTTCATGTGAAGATAATATTCAGAACATTATATTTAAATCTGTGTATTATCTAAAATGTTTTCTTTACCTCCCCCATACACATGCGCACACAACACTGTTGCACATGAAACCGCAAGTCGTGTTATATATATATATATATATATATATATATATATATATAGTGGTGACAAAATTACTTTATTTAGTTAAGTACATTTTTTGAAAGATTTTTCTTCTAGAAAGCTTCTATACTTTTGGCTTAAAATTTTTATATAAGGAGCATATTTGCTATACATACATACACACACACACACACCCCCGGAGGCAGGTCAGCTAGTTACACCTTTATATTTTAAGAAGTTAAGATTGTTTAGCAATATTTTTTAGATCTTGAGGATTTGAAAAAAATAATATACAGAAAATATTTAAACATATATTAAATCCTTATAATCTTTAAAATGTTTTCTTTACTCCATTGTTTTTAAGTAAAAGGACAAATTGGAAATGTTTATCAATCTAACATGTTTCAAATATGTTCTTTATCTTCTCACTCTGTTAGATTATGATCGATATTTGAAATATGTTATATGTTTATATTTTCAATTTTGCGCATGCATGTTTGTTTTAATCTTGTTGAGTACACAGTATAGTAAGGTCAGTTGGGTGCAGTCTGTGAGAAAAAGAGTTCCATGATGTAGTTCGCTCAAAAAATTTGGAAATGGCATGCTCTACTGCTTGGCATTTGTGCCAGAAGCTCCAATACAAACAGTGTTTGGGTGTCAATTTGAGGACAGTGAATAGGATTCGGAAAGGGTTGGATGAATCTAATGATGATTACAAAAGTATGGCAGCTTGGAAAATTCACACTGATCTTTCTAAGAAAAGAATTCCCGAATGTGTATTTTAAAATGTGTGCATTTAGGTAGCATTTTTTCATTGATACATGTTTCATTAAATAGACAAGTGTTGTCTATTTTTTTTATGTAAATTCTTTTCATATCGTCTGATAAGCTTATTAACATTATTTATTAAACGAAGAAAGAAAATCACAATATTGATACATATTTTTTAATCCTATCTAAGCTTTTGGCTTACATAAGCCATTATCAAAGATGACAATTACATTACAATATATTAAGCAATACACGGACAAGACAGTGATGATAGTCTGTGATTGTTTACATGGAAGATTTCCAAGCAACGACAAACTCGTACATATAAGACACTGGTAGCGAAAATCGCACTGCAGCTCATGACGCCACACATGACCACGTGAAAATGAATTCAAAAAGTATTAAGTATGGGAAGCCGTTGGTATAAACCAATGGCTTCTGTTACCAATTATAGGCATTTAAAAATATTTGTGGAGATTTCGTAGTTTATTTTGTTCAGGTTAGGTTCCAACTGTTTTATGTATATAGCTTCAAGAATTTTTAGTTTTTGTTTATTGTTTTCATGTTTAAGTATAGTGCTTTCAACAAGGATTTTCTGGAATTGTGTATGCGGCCAGGCATGTTGTTTTAAATGCCTAAAAATGTTAGAATTATCATTCAAATGTAGAGTCAAGTGTTGTGAAAGCGAGTTTGTGGTGTGACCAACATAAATATTATTTAATTCATTGGAGATACAATCTCCCAAAGGGCGCTTGAATTTGTAAACTGTGTTGGTTTTTTGCAAATTGCTAACCAGAGGAGAAGAATCATTACAAATAATTGAGTTGGATATACTAGATTTAGTGTAGTATATGATTACCTTAATTTTTTTGCTAGGATCTGTTGTAGATATATTAGTATTTACTAATTTTTTTAGTATATTTTCATCTTGTTTATAATTAGTATGCATTTGATTACGATATAGGAGATTAATATGTTTGAGATCAGTAGAAGCAGTATTATGTACTATTTGCTTAGTATTGAGATTTCTAAGAAAGTATCTTATTTGTTCATCAACTATATAGTTTGGAAAGCTATTATTAATAAGAGTCTGTTTTATATTCTTTAGTTCACTGTAAAAAATCTGTTTTGTGGATGAATTAGTTTCTGCACAATGTATTAGATTTTTTATAATTGCTATTTTGTAGTAATATGGGCATTCACTCTTGTAGTTAAGTGTACATGAATTTATGCTTGTAGGTTTTTTGTATGGTGAAATAGTAAATTTGTTATTATTTGTGTTTATCAATATGTCAAGGAAGGGAATTTTATTACTAGTATTCAGTTCATACATGAATTTAAGGACAGAATTATTTTGGAACCGTTTTTGAAGTTGAAGTATTTCATCTGTATTTTTAACTAACATAAGAATATCACCAACATATCTTAGGTAGATGGATGGTTTTTTTTAAATCTGTAAATATCTTATTTTCAAGGTTCGACATGTAGAAATTTGTTTTTATTTGTACTTGTTGACAACACTATATAATAGTATCATCTACATGAAAAAAAAACACTTAATAATATCAACTGTGAACATGGACACAATATCTTGACCATGTTTTTAAAAATGAAAACATTATACAAATACATACATGCAACAAACTATTTCTTATTTAATAGTTAAAATATTTCATCCTTGAAAATAGCTGAATGTACAGCTGAAAGTGCTCAGAAAAAAGAACATTTGGACAGTGCATATATATATATATATATATATATATATATATATATATATATATATATATATAGGCATGTGTTGTTAAAGACTACCTTTTTTTTCTTGCAAGTTTTTAGTATTTGAGTCTAAGTTGTTGAAATAAGACCCTAGTCCATATTGTCTTGCTGAGCACTTTCAGTTATCATGAACCACCATCATGGCAGTATGTTCTGGTTTAAAATTGGTTGCTTATTTTATTTTTATAGATAATAACTGAAAGTGCTCAGCGAAACAACATAGACCAGAGTCTTATTTCAACAACTTAATTCCAAATATAAAAAAAACTTGCAAAGACGAGCAGAAAAAATTATTAAACGGAAAAGTTCCAGATTCTTTAGCAACACGTCTTAATAATGATATGCTACCAATATATATATATGTGTGTGTGTGTGTGTACACACACATACATACATATATATATATATATATATATATATATATATATATATATAAAAAAATACTAAATCCGTAGATGGTAGGGATTATTTAAAGAAGGTCTTTTAATATAAAAATGTTAAATCCATTATGATAGCTCAATGTATAAATTTATATACAGAGCGATATAAATAAATAAGGAAAAGACTTAAATATTCATCATATAATCAGTTATAAATTTATTTCAACAGATATATACATATATATACCTACCTCATCAGACCGAATACATTTTATTAAATGATATAAATTCAGACTGTCAATTATCATATACAGTGTAACCCAGATATAAGAGAGTTGTCGGGACCGGAGACGAAGTCTCTTATATCCGGGTTTCTCTTATATATACATTAACACAGGCTCTAATTTGGGACCAGAGAAAATTTCTCTTATATCCGGGTTACACTATATATATATATATATATATATATGGCTTAATATCAATTACTATAAATGTAATCTTGATTAAAATTGAATAAAATAAACCTAAGGTGCCTTTCATCTGACACAATATGTGTCTTCTCTCTCTCACTCACACCTCTGAAATAGTGAATAGGTGTGTCCCAAAATTTTTCAACATATAGTATTTTTAGAATATGTAATAAAAAGACTGCAGCTGAATCATGAGGCTGAAGAACTGAAAATTCTACCAAATAGATAAGTATGTGACTTATAAATGCCAAAAAAAAAAAAATGGAACAGAACTAACCATTAAAGAATGTCCCCTCTCCCCAGATCATAGAAAAGCAAGAAAAGAGGAGGCGGTACTGGTCAGGTTCTGAATTGGCCACACCCATCTTATACATTCTCATTTACGTAAGTGAACCACATGCAATAAATGCCAACTTTGCCTCACAATAAAAAAAATAAAAGCCCAAGAATGTCTTAACGAAACTCAAATAAAACATTATCAGGTACCGAACATAAGAAACCTCTTCAAAAACCACAGAATTCAACATCATTTTAAACTTCCTAAAAGAAATTAACCGTTATACCAAAAATTAAGAAAAAAGAAAGCTGACCATTCACATGATACAAATTGCAAGCAAAACCATTTCCCTTCAACATAAATTGGCTCTGAATAATCCACTGGCGGTTGAAAGGCATTTAAATACACAAACCAATAAAATAATTACAAGAAAAAAAAGAAAATTCCCCAAACTGTTGATTGGAGACGGAGGGTGAAGAAATAATAATTTAATTAATAACAGAATTGGTTCGAAAGTCTGTGTTTATTTTGGTCGACAAAATTCAACGCTTAAGGGGAGATAACTCCGTCCTCGCCACTTACAAATATTCCTCAACTGCAAAAATGAAATGAAAAACAGTTCAGTCTTCATTTGCCTTTTTATTCTTTTTTGAGGATTCACATTTTCATGGCTTTGAGGCCATTTAAATATTTTTTTAAATATTTTAAAAATATTAATTTTATTTAAAGACTTTCATTTGTATTGTTTAGATTTTGAAGTATATTTTGTAAAGAAAGATACTATTTACATTGCTCGGACTATCATCCTCATCTTTGTTGCCATATTTATCACAATGTCTTGGTTGTTGTACACTCCGGCTTTCTTCAGGTGGTTGGAATGTCGAACTGAACCCTTTATTTTGCTTGCTGGGGTAGACTGTTCTAGTTCCACATGCCATGTCTAATGGATGTCAGTTATCTGTTAATTCCCCTCTGCAAGTTCTCCACTGCCTTAACCAGGTATTGAACTCTCACACTTTGGGTCCTGTCACTAACGCCTTTATCCACTGTGCCATGTGTCCTTAAAGGGTTCAGTTTGATATTCCAAACACCTGAAGAAGGCTGGAGCATACAGCGGCTGAAACATTGTGATAAATATGGCAACAAAGATGAGGATGATAGTCTGAACAATGTAAATAGTATACAAAATACCACATCTCAGAAATATTAGACAGATGCTGAAAGAAAGATTTTGTTTAAACATTTTGAAACCAGAGTTTTTGTGATTCATCAGAATCGAATGACTGTGAAATGCTTGATGAAATGAAGGAATAAATGGTTTTTAAAATTTAGTTGGAAGAGAGTTTTGAAAAGAACTGATTTGTAAAAATGTTTTGATTGAATTTTGCAAAGTAGGTTATGTCAAGAAAATTTGGGTACAAGATAAAAATTGTGATTATTTATGTCGGCTGCATTTTTTTTTTCTATATTTTCAATTTGTTTGGTTTGTTTTATGATATATCAACACCTCAATGGGTTATTTAATGCTGACAAGATTTTTATTCCTGGTAATATTTTTTTTTTTTTTTTTTTTCAAAAAATGTATTGCTAGTAAAAAATTTCCCCAAAAAATATTGGTGGTATTAAAACCTATTTTTAAACTTTCACAATGTTTTAACTCATTTTTGGGAGGTTAACTATTTGCCCATAGCTGGGATCCTGACAAGTGCTACCACCCCATGTTGGACTTGGGGACACCAGCAATTAAGAGGTGGTTCCATGCTCCTCAAAACCTGATAAAAAGGCTTGCTGTCAGATTTTTGTGATGTCAACGAATACTCGTTGTCACTTTCATAATGCTCATTGTAGTAGACACTTCTGGTGTGGAAACGCCTCCGAATAACACTTGCACTAATAGTACTTGCTCGATAATACTCGCTTGAAGAATAACCACTGAAAGTAATCCGTATAGTAATCACTTAGAAGCCACACTAATTTCCATATATACGTTTCCTTTACCATTACGTGATCTACTTATTCAAAATGGGATTGCTAGTCGAAACTATTACATTCACTTAAGTGCTAATAACCTTGAGAAATGTATAAGTCCTCTTCTTCTCCCTCTCCCCAACTATGTGTAAATAGCAGGACAGACGGGGTTCTATAGCCTTGGATGGAAACTGGTCTACCACAGGAAGAAATGGCAAATGTAGGAAAAAAAAAAAAAATCTGCATTGTCAGTCATGTATCAATGATTGCCTAAGCATGTATCACGCATGCCACATAATTGAACTGTGTTTGCTATCTGGTGATCTGTGTTCAAACTCCAGTGTTGGCAGTGACACTTCATTTCTATATAACACAGATGTACACTATTTACATTATTCAGACTATTATCCTCATCTTTGTCACCATAATTATTATAACATTTCGGCTTGTATGCTACGGCCTTCTTCAGGTGGTTGGAATGTCGAACTGAACCCTTTATTTCGCTCACTGGGGTAGACTGTTCTAGTTCCACGTGCCATGTTTAATGGTTGTCAGTTATCTCCTGTTAAGTTCTCCACTGCCTTAACCGGGTATTGAACTCACTCTTTGGGTCCTGGAACTAACTAACGCCTTTATCCACTGTGCTTTGTGTCCTTGAGGACATCTGTGTCTGAATTTCTGGGTATTATAAACCTAATGTCTTAAGCAACCATTTTTTTTTTTTACCAGTGCTCATGTTTTTTACCAGAGCTCATATTGCAATTTTTGTTATTATTGCTTTTCTCTGGCATTCCTGATCACTGGTTCCCATATTTTATTCATTTCTATGCTTGGTTGGCTCAGGATATTTTTGTGGCCTAGCATATGTGCTGATTTCTTAAGTTTACGCATTTTCCAATGGTGTTCTTTGTCTATGATCTCAACCTGATATAGCAACAAAGATGAGGAAAATAGTCTGAATGTAAATATTGTATATAATACCTCATCTCAGAAATATAGACAAACACAGATGTAGTTTAGGATGATTAAATATTTTCTAGATTATTTTGCTTTTCTCATTCTTACTGATGCTTTTTATCACGACCATCATCATTATTATTATTTTATTCCACCTTATTTTTTTTGTCGATTGTCTTCAGAACAGAAAGCTTTTTTGTTCTGTTCATTATTTGTTAAGAACCAATTCTTTGCCGTATTGGGTATGACAATAAACTACATCCGCCTTCTGGGTAAGATGATGAACTACGTCCAACAGCAAGACCTCAGATCATGAAGTTTTGAGGAGTGTGGAACCACCTCTTAATTGCTGGTGTTCCCAGGTCCACCCTGCCTCGGGTGGTAGCACCTGCTAGATCCCAGCTATGGGCAAATAGTTAACCCCCAAACCCAGATCTCGCCCTGGGTATGACAATAAACTACATCTGCGTCCTTGGTATGACGATAATAAACTACATCCAACAGCAAGGCCTCTGATAATACGTTTTTAAAAAAAAAAAAAAAATATTACCAGCTATACATTTTTGAGAAAAAAAATATTAACAGAAATGGATTTTTGACAAAACAAAAATATTACCAGGAAAAAAAAATTGTCGGCATTAAATGACCCATTGAGGTTGATATGCCGTAAAACAAACCAAATTCTTTGGACCCTTGGTTGGTAGGGAACATGTCTCTTATGTATTAACGTTTAATTTTTCTCTTTTCCAGGAGGAATTGTCCAAAAGCCCGACAACAACTGTCCCGTATGGGTACCAGATGCTGATGCTTCTGTATGCATGTCATGTAAAAAGTGTGTCTTCTCTGTCATCAATAGACGGGTAAGGAGGTTGATAAAAAACAAACTTAGCAAATTTTAGATTGATATATGATAGTCATTTTCCAAGGTTACGGTCAAATCACGCTGAAAACACCGGTTCTCGTTCGATCACCGAAGTTAAGCATCGTGAGAGCCAGGTCAGTACTTAGATGGGGACCGCTTGGGAACACCTGGTACTGTAAGCCCCAAAGTCGAACACTTACCTCACAGTCGGTGGGGGGTGTAAAACGGTAGTGTCAGAGTTATGCCGTCCGGAACTTCGCTCCTGGTAGGGCCACCCAAGACGACAGGTCTGACACACACGCCTAGCTAACAAGGGCTCTGGTGAAAATCAAGGAGCGTCTGCATCGGTAACCGGCGGCTTCTGGTCGCTCCTGTCTCTGCGTCTGTGGGAACCCCCAAGGCAAGCAAGAACGTTATCCCAGTAGGCCTGGGTACCCTACTTGACCAGGATATTGGAACTGTAATTTATCCCAAGAATCTTCTTCTCATAACAGGAAGAAGCCGCTCAATCCGCCCCCAGGGTGAATGCCGCATCAGTACAGTACAGTACAGTAAGCGTAGCTCAGATGTGGCACAAGACCGAAAATATGGGGCACCCAGTGAGGATCAAACTCGCTACTCAGTCGCAATTGTTCTAGCGAGACAAGCTTGCTAACCATTACACCACGTCGAGATGCCCAAGAATGATATTATAACATAAAAAGAAAAATCTTGTAGGCACCCCGCCTGCCTATACATTTAGAGCCACATAAAATTAATAATCAGCTGGTTTATGGCCACATCACATTAACACACAAGTTCCTGTACGATCACCCAAGTTAAGCAACATTGAGCATAAGCTGTACTTAGATGGGTAAACTACTTGGGAATACCAAGTCCTGTATGGTGTGAGTTGTGTAACAGATAATGGCTCAGAATTGTTAATTAGAGAGCCAAGTTTCAATTCCAGTTGGGTTTGTTATATTCCCTTATGCGCAAATACCCTTGGGAAAGATATGAATTCACCTCTTCTCCCACATCTATGGGTTAATTTAGTATGATTTGTATCACTAAACTATTATTATTCCCCACCTTCAAAAAAAAAAAAAAATTCATATAATCTAAAAAATAAAATATTTTCTGGCTTTAAATAACCTGCAAAGGGTTTGATAAGCCATAGAAAATGAATCAATCAATGAAATACTGATTAGCTACACAGACATGTCTTTTAGATTTATTTACATTCTCTGGAATATAAATGAATAGAAACTAATGTGGTCACAAAGTGAGGGATCAGTTTATATATTGATTGTAATATAGAATTGATCCCCCACTTTATATACAGATTATAAGCTCTTATTTGTTGATAAGCCATAGAAAACAAATCAATCAATGAAATATTGATTAGCTACACAGGCATGTCTTAAATTTATTTACATTCTCTGGAATATTAATGTATAGAAACTATTGTGGCTACAAAGTGAGGGGTCAGTTTATATATTGATTGTAATATAAAATTGATCCCCCACTTTATACCAACACAATTTCTTGTTTGTTTATAAAATTCTGCTTTGGTATGAATCTACCTCTTCTCCCACCAGCAATGGGTTAATTAGTAAGACTTGTATCACTTGAACTATTATCATCTCCCCCCCACCCAATCTTAAAATATAAAAAAAAAATATTTTCTGGTTTTAAATAACCTGCAAAGGGTTGATAAGCCATAAAATAAAGAATTGATCAGCTAAACCTGCTCCACCGACTTTCATCCAAAATCCTTATCACCTGTCGCAGAGTCTCTTAAATCTGCATGATGTTTGACCAACTTTTCTCCAAGAAGCCATATCAGTCTCCAGGCCCTTAAGGTTACTTTTTGCAATATTCTTAAAAGACTTCCTTGGTTTACACTGTCCTTTCACCTCTGCTTAGCTTCCCTATAGAATATCTGTTTCGGGTACCTCCCATCATCCACCCTGACAATATGACCAGCCCAGCACATCTAGTCTAGAATTATCCATTTTTTTTGCTAATCTCAGGAATGATAGTATCCTGTGTGCAAGAAAACCATTTGAGGTTTAGGATCTCCAGCAGCCTGTAATGGTAATATTCGAGGCCAAACCTAATTGGGGACCCTGGGCAGTACTTTTGTGACTCTTTCTATCTTATCAACATTTGCTTCTTTCTAAGGGATCAAGAGGTTACAGAGGGTGAGAATAAATAATAAAGAGGGGGTTGTTTGAGAAAAGGATAAAGAGGAGGACAGGGGTCATGGTCAAGGCATCAGAAGATGTCAATTGACATTATATTTGAAGATTATAGCCTATCAGGGAAGCAAGTGATAGGAAGGGAGTTCCACTAACTGGAGGTGTGAGAGAGGACCTGTTGGAGTAGAAGAGACGGTTACATTTAGCCATTTTGACAGTGAAAGGGTGGGACCAAGATGCCGACCTAGTAGCACGCTTAAATTCATGCAGTTTGGGAACAAGTGAAAGTAGCTCATCTGAGCACTTGCCATGGAAGTACTTGTAGAAAAGACAGAAGGATTTATGTATATTAAAAATTAAACTAAGTACAACTATTAAAGAATGGTAAATTTTTGTTGATTTTGACATTATTCTGGGGTCTTTTTTTTTTTTTTTAAGTTATTCTCGTTTGAGTCCTTCCTTCAAATCTATAAATCAACCATCCATGCATGGAATATTGCTGTCATATATGGTCTGATGCTCCCGCTGTAGGTCTGTAGGTCCTCAACAAAATTCAGAGACAAATATGCAATATGATCGGTCTTGAACTGGCATCTAGTCTACAATCGCTACCCCACAGATGTGCCGTGGCTTCCCTCTGTCTCTTTTACAAGTATTTTTCCGATGAACTACTTTTGCTGGTTCCCAGACTGCATGAATTTAAGCGAGCTACCAGGCTGGCATCTCGGTCCCACACTTTCACTATCAAAACAGTTAAATGTAACTCCTCTCCTCCCTTCCACAATGACTATAATCTTCAAATATTCAAGTGTAATGTCAATTGACATCTGACACTCTGAGCTTGTTCCCCGTCCTTCTCTGTATCCTTTCCCCAAACATGACTCTTTACTCTTGTTCTCAATCCTCTGTAACTCCTTGTGTGCTAGTGGCACTCCCTCTTTGCAATGTTCAATTATACAGGGTATGTGCCATCACTACATACCCTCACCTCTGAAAGGGCCTTTGATCTTTGTCATGGTTTTGAATTTTCCTAACACTATTCGTATTCTGTAAAAGATTTTCTTAAAATTCTCGGCCATTTCTTGTGCTTGGAACAGATCTCAATGTATTTGACATTTTGTAGCAACCGACACTGCATTTCTCAACTAAAATTGTAATATAATCTTTTCTGGCATGTTTTTTTCTCTCATTTCAGCACCATTGTCGAAAATGTGGCATTGTCGTTTGTAATCCGTGCTCCAGTAAAAAAATGCTTTTGCCACAGCAGTCTTCCAAGCCACAACGTGTTTGCAACAACTGCTTTGAGACGAATGTAGATTTGGATGCAAATACCACACCCTCGGCAGATTTCTGTAAGTTGAAATGCTTTGTCTTTTAATTTCAGCTGCAATCTCAAAACGTGACTATTTTTAGATGCATTTTATGGTCTTGGACTTAATCTGGTCCTCTTAAATAAAATTCAAGAATTTATCCTAAAAATTTTTATTTGGTGTCCCTTGATTCAATTTGGTCCTTTGCTTAGGATAAATCCAAGAATTTTATATATCTTGACAAAAAGACAAATTGAATCTAAGGTCACCATCTCTTATAGTAAGGCTGAGTTATTCGGCTGGAAGATATTTGAAACTGGGTCCCACTTATATGCTGCTTTGGTAAACTTTCCCTTAAGCAGCATAAAATAAACTGCTATTCCCCAAACACCATAAAATCAATAAGACAAATGTATATACATTTATTACAGTTAAGCATTATTACAATGGATAATGGTGGACTAAAGAGCAGAAAACACAGGACTGTTTTTGTACTACAGGGCCCACAAAATACGGTTGATGAATAAGACCATCATGGGAGTATATCCCGTGGTTGATTTTCCCCGTTGATTCCAGCATAGGCTGCTAAGCCAAGTGAAACAATATGGCTTCCAGGCCCAAATATATTGCACAATCGCCTGGGCACCTCTAGGTGGTGTAATGGTTAGCAAGCTTGTCTTGCTAGAACAATTACGACTGAGTACGGAGTTCAATCCTCACTGGGTGCCCCCTATTTTCGGCCTTGCGCCACATTTAAGCTATGCTTGGAAAATCACTACTGCACAATCGTCTCGTTGCTCACTGACCTGGTATCTTGACTAATAAAACACTTTCCTGGACACTGCTTGATAATACCAAATGGCCAGGAAACTACTGGACATGGTGAGATTTATGATGAAAAAGACATTTAAAGATATAAAAATGTTTGTTTTATGCCACTTAAGTGAAGGATTGCTGTTTTTATCAAAACCTGTGATTCATGCCCAAACACGTCCTGATTAAACTCTTGTGCTGTTATGGGGATATTGGGCTTTGGTTATTTGTACCGGAGTCTCATTTTCGGAACTGTTGGAGAGCCAAGTTCAAATTCCTGTTGGTTTTAGTTTTACGGCATATTAACCTCAATGGGTTATTTAATACCAACAACATTTTTATTGTTGGTAATATATTTTTTTTAAATCTATTCCTGGTAATATTTTTCCTTCGAAAATTCCATTTCTAGGAATAATTTTCTTTCAAATATGTATCATTGGTACCATGTTGGGCTTAATATATTCACTTACATGCAAATAGCCTTGAGAAAAAGGCATGAATCAAATTGAATCTAAGGTTATCATCTATTATAGTAAGACGGTGTTCTCTTTTTCTACCCTCACCCCTGACTAAGCTATAGGTAAATTAGTAAGATTGAACAGGAGTAGAGGTTTATCCCTTGTTTAGTTTTGGGTTTCCAACTTCTGATGTCTCCACTGGAAATCTGAAATTTTATGCATTATTTTTCCACACTCAGTAGGAGTAGATAGGTTTGCCTATCGTCTGATTCACACTCCTCCTTGGTCTTTTGAACAGGAGTAGAGGTTTATCCCTTGTTTCCTCTTTAGGATTGGGTTTCCAGTTCCTTCTAAAGTCTACTTCAACTCTTTACTTCTAACATCTCCAACTGAACTCTTAATTGTTTTTTTACTAATTATTTTTTCATCTACTCAATAAAAGTAGATAGGTTTCCCCTATCGTCCAGTTCATTCCCCTTTTTTTTGAACAGGGTAGAACTTTATCCCTGGTTTCATGCTTAGGACTGGTTTTCCAGTTCCTTCTAAAGTCTACTTCAATTCTATACTCCTAATGTCTCCACTTGAAATTTTATTCATTAATTAAATCTTGACTTCTTCAAGTGTAGAATTAGCTGTCTAGCTTTCCTGATGTCTTGCCCTTTTTATGCTAATAGAACAACCTCCCTTGAGTGGCCCTTGTGCCTTGTATTGGGTGAACATCAGAAAAAAAACAACATGGGAAGGCTTCTTTTACTTTTTGATTTTTACAAAGTTTGGAGCCCATCATGAGTATTAAAAAACAAATGTCCCCCATAAAAATAATCCGTCAATGTATTGTAGTATTTGTGCAAGAATTAGTAACCATGAGTTACGCCCCCTTGGTACAGGATTGTTCTGAATGAGATTGTGACTGGGTGTGAAATAAATAAATAAATCAATAAAATGCAAGCTCACCACAGACACTATATATGCTTTTTGAACATAAGAACTTAAAATAAACTGTCACACCGATCTCCTTGTTGTTCATACTGAAACACCTGGAAATATTACATGTGTCCGTACTAATATGGAAAAGAATGATTATTTTCAATAATATATGAATAATATTTGGAGTGCACATGCAGAGGTCATTCTGACTTATGGTGAAAAGGGTTAGGGCTACTCCTATTGAGATGAAAAAATAATTAGTGAAAAACAATTAAGAGTTCAGAGATGTTAGAAATATAGAGTTGAAATAGACTTTAGAAGGAACTGGAAACCCAATCCTAAAGAGGAAACAAGGGATAAACCTCTACTCTTATTCAAAAAAACCTATCTACTCCTACTGAAGGAAGAAAATAAATAGATAACATTTCAGAGTTTAGGTGGAGATGTTAGAAGTCTAGAGTTGAAGTAGACTTTAGAAGGAACCAGAAACCCAATCCTAAACAGAAAACAAGGGATAAACCTCTACTCCTGTTCAAAAAGACCGGGGAGGAGTGTGAATCAGACGATAGGCAAAAGAGGTTAAGAACCACTGGACTATATTTGTTCACCTTGGTATTCACCCCTTTTATTCCAACCACTCTGTTTGAATCTGGATAATAATAATAATAATAATAATATAAAAGAAGGAATAAATATCTCATGTGATGTTCCTTTAGATTTCGGAATGGGTGGATATTGGATATACAGGTTGTTCAAGAAATATATCAAAGAAACCTCAAATAATTTAAATAAAAGATTATATGAACCTTTGGAGGCATGATGGGGTAATGGATAGCGGCTTGGATTTAGGAATCAGAGCACCAAGTTTGAATTCCATTACATTCATTTACATGCTAATACCCTTGGGAAAGGTATGAATCCTCTTCTCTCCCCAGCTATGGGTAAATAGCAGGACAGACTGGGTTCTATAGCCTTGGGTGGTAACCGGTCTAGGAGAAGGAAAAACTCTGAATTCAAAACCATCCGAAGGAGGGTTGAGCTCTCTCAGGTTATCATGCCCAAGCCACACCACTTCTACTGCAGCTGCAGGTGCTCCTATGACCCTCAGGTGTCACGGGATGAAGAAAAAAAAAAAAAAAAACACAAAATGGATCTTTTTACAAAACAACACACTAAATGCATTTAGTCGACCATAACAAGGCGCTGATAACAATTTTGATTTTAAAAATGCTACTCTAAAAAAAAAAAAAAAAAAAAAAAAACAATTTACTAAGATACAAATATATAGGAAGTGCTTTAATCACTAGATCTTCCACAATAAATCTGCACCCAGCTCCTTACATGTCATTATTCTTGACAAATCTTCTATTATCAGTGATTTGGGGGGGGGTATTTAATAACAAAAGTGATGAAAAGAATAAGAATCTAAATGAAATTAGCTAGATTATATTCCCAAAACACATTAAAAAAAAAACATCATCTTTAAATTTAAAATTCCCAGGATCACGTGTGTAGTCGCATCAAGGTAAATAGACTTAATTTGATGAAGTTCTAAAGGATGAAACACGTCATGTGAAAAATTATTCCACTTCTCCACCCCTGCAAAGCAAATTTAAGGATTTTATTTTGCCACATGTATTTATAAACAGAAGTCAAAATATTAAGTTTTCAAAATTTTTAAATTTAAGGTCACTCTAAAAGATTCTTAAAGATACATTTTTGTAATTTAATGCCTAATGGCAGATTGTCTATTATCAAAATTTGACATATTTAACAAGTTGATATTGTTGAAAATGCCAGAGAAAAATTTTAGCAGTCCTGGGTATGACGATTTTTTCCTTTAAGATTTTACGTCCAACAGCAAGGCTTGATTTTAAAATGGAACCACCTTTTTAATTGAAGTTCACCCTTTGGGGTGGTAGCACCTGTTAGGGTCCCAGCTATGGGTAAATAGTTGACACCCAAACTGGGGTCAAAACACTATGAAAGTGTAAAAATAGGTTTTAATACATACCAGAAATACTTTGTAAAAAAAAAAATTACCAACTATAGTTTATTTTGAAAGAAAATATTACCAGCAATAAAAAATTTATCGGCATTAAATAACCCATTGAGGTTGATATGCCATAAAACAAACCAAACCAACCTGACCCGGGGTGGTAGTGCCTGTTAGGGTCCCTGCTATGGGTAAATAGTTAACCCCTAAACTGGGGTCAAAACACTATCAATGTGTAAAAATAGGTTTTATTACCAGCAATACATTTTTGAAAGAAAAAAAAAAATTACCTGCAATAAAAATTTTGTTGACTTTAAATAAACCATAAGGTTGATATGCTGTAAAACAAACCAAACAATGTTAGTCATCCTAGTAGGCACTCGGTTCCATAATACATTTTGTGAATGATACAAAAATCTGCCTTATTGGGTACAGCAAACATGCTTCGTAATGTACTTGGGTCCTTGTTGTGACTTAATAGGCAGTATCTTCCCTGGTACACGAGATATCTGCATAACACCACTACCATGATATTTTCATTATAATGTTATAGTTGATTTATTTCATAATCAAAGAACGATGATTGATTTTTTTTTTTTTAGTTTGTCAAACCATAGTTATTTAAAATCAAAATTTTGAATTGTAAGAATAATTCTTTTTTTCTTTCTTTTTTGCAATTTAATATTGCATTAAAAATTCTTTTGCAAATAACAATGATTTTTTTGATACAATTTTAATTATTTAACTCATAGCCGGCAGGAGAAGAGATGGATTCATACCTTTCCCAAAGGTATTTACACATAACGGAATGTAATGAACCTGACCAGAATTCAAATTCGCCTTTCCAATTTCTTATTCTAAGATTACTATCCATCACAAAACCATCATCAAGGCGTGGACAGAAGTCTACGAAAATGGCTCTGAAAATTATTGACAGACTTAAGATTTTTTTTTTGTAAAAATGTTGCCATGTGTCTCATTTTCAGAAGAGACACATCAGTTTGTCAGTCATGTTTTGGTGCCATATGCAAACTTTGATGTGATGATGACCTTCATGAATGACCTCCCACCTCCTAAAAAATGTGGACCATTTCATAATCGAAATGAAAGTGCTTTGTGTAAAATTACAAAAAAAAAAAAAAAAAAAAATACTGAATTTTTCTTGTACTTACAGTCAGTCCATCAGCGGCTGACGACTCCTCCTCAGGTGATGAGTCTTCAGATGATGAAGATGAAAGAGGCGATTCTTACCTGGACAATGCCAACAATACAAATATTCAAGATCAACAGGTGAGATTTAAACTGTCTTGCAATTTCTACTGTGAAATGACTTTATGGATGCAATATTTGGGGGGGGGGCATTTTTATAAGAAAGTTTAAATAGAATATTAGATAATTTTTTACCATGTTTCTTTAACTGTTTTGTGAGTAACTTTTACAAGAATTATTGACCTTCCAAGATCTGGGTTAAAATTTGGTTGCAAAAGCAAAAGTGATCCCCCAATTAAAAGCAAAAGTGATGCCCCAATTAATACAGAACTTTACACTCAAGCAACGTCCTTCCCACAAACCACTGCTTCAAAACTCCAAAGAGGATGCTTTTCTCAATCAAGACAATTTTTATATGCCTCTTACTCTGTAAGTCTCTACTTGGAATGGCTCTTGGACATTGTACAGGGTGAACAAAGAAACTGATCCTCCACTTAGTATACATTTGTTTGTTAATCAAAAATCAAATATTGACAATCTACTAAATAGTATTGAGGTACAAGCTGTGAACTAGCTTATGTTTGTAAAACCCTGCACTAGCATGTCAAGCGAATGAATCTTGTAGATCCTTAGTAATGACTAACCCCCCTTTGAACCATATGGCTTGGCGCTACAAAATCCCAAAGAACTGTACCAAATAAGAAACACCACATCACTTGAGAACTTTCAACAGCTGCAATAACTAAAATGGATAGCAGAGAGAATAATGGAAAAAAAAGCAATGATTGTTTTAAGAGAATTTTATAAATCTTAACTGAGTTCTACTGGCTTCAGCAGTCAGTCAATAAATGCCAAATGTTTCCTTATAATGAATCTGTTAATATCACCATTAGAGGTGAAAACAGATATTACATTATTATCACATCCTGATGACCAGTGAGTGAAGAAATAACATGAGTGGCACAGACTGTTTCCTTATAAGGAAATGGTTACTATTACCAACATTTTTTTTTTTTTGGTAAGTAGAGAAATCTATAGAATTTACTATAGCAAAAAGTGTAGTTTATAACTTTCTTTGATAGTGCAAAAAAAAAAAAAAAAAATTAAATATTGCCTATGCATTTAAATTCTGTGGCTTGACTGTCTATAGAACTGGAAGCAAAATTTATGCCCTAAAAAGTAAAGGTACCAATGATTTGGTGACCAAAGCCTATTTGCAATATTGATTGACTCTTGAAGATGTGGATAGTCAAGAGTAGAAAACCTTTGACTGTTTTTTTGGCTAGCATCAGTTAGAGACAATCAGCAAATGCACAAAATTACCAATTGATTTATTCTCTAGTCTTCAAGCTGACCACTGACAATCCCTTTCTTAAGTATTTTTCATGCACATAAGTATTAAAAATTCATTTTTCCTAGTGAAGAAAAAAATGTAGCAAGTAACAGTATAGTCAATGGGCAGCAATAAAAAAAAAAAATTAAAACTTTTATAATATTGTTTAAGGTTTGACTTTAAGGAAAAATTAGTCATTAAATGTAACAGTAGATAAAAGTATTGATGCACTTGACTAATATGTAACTATTTATTGTTTCCAGGTACAATTTTATGAACAAGAGTCGATGTAGACATCAAATGGCGAGTGCCACTTAACGTCCACTTATTGAAGACAAACTGAATTGATCGTGATTATCTCCCTTGATTCACTCGGAAAACTAAGGAGACAAAAAAAAAAAAAGCAGCAGCAAACGCGATTGAAACAATATTTTCTTTCCAGAGGGAAAAAAAAAATCCACATCCATCCAAGACAATAAAAATGAAATAAATACTCCCCCCCCCCACACCAAAAAAACGCGTGCACACACAAACAACTATTTTTTTTTCCTCCTTAAATTAATTGGGTCTTTATTATTATTTTTTTTTTTTTTTACACGCCCTTTAACTTAAAAATAAAATTATACCCTCTTTCCAAAAAAGAATTTCCTCTCCTCTTTTGAATAACCCAACTTGAATTGTTAAATATTCGTACCTTGCACTCTAATAATAAAAGAAATTATTAATAATTAACCCAATTTGAACTAAAATTCTTTTTCTTTTCTTTTGAAAACTTATTATTTTGGGGCTTTTCTCATGGTTATCCCAAACTGTTCACTTTTTGTTTTCATCTGCCTCTTCAGATGATTTGGTAGGTAATTAGAGAGGAGGAGGCGGAGGCCACTGCCTGCTAAGATACAAGTAGTTTTTAGCTGTCTTCTTAATAACATGTCTTGGTGTTAATCAAGGCACTGACAAGACACCATGAACCCAATTTTCTGTACATTTTCAGTGATTTAAAAAAAAACAAAAAAAAACTGATGATTAGCAGCCCAGGATCTAAGACTTCCACCCCCCCACTGAACTTTCTTTCTAAGAGTAATATAGTCTTTTATTGATTCCTTCAGCATCCTTACTACCTGCATAGTAGTAGGGATGACGAAGGGATTTTACTTTCAAGCTAAACTTTATAAGGAAAAAAAAAAAAAACCCAAGAAACTAGGTAAAACATTTTTTAGGCCACAACACTTGTCAGAATAAAAAAAAAAAAAATTCCCATAACAAATAAACGGATATATAGAGAAAGAGAAATATAAATTATGTATCTCAAATGCATGCATGTACTTCCCAAAAACAAAACATGCATAAACTAGTTAGAAAAAATTTTTTAAATACAGGGTGTAGCAGAAATACCTTCTCAGACATTGCCACTAATGTCTTATTGTGTAGGAGGTACCTTTTATAGTTTGGTACACTGTTGAGACATTGTATGCACCGGCCTTCTTCAGGTGATATATATTGGAATTTTGTACTGATCCTTTTATTTTGTCGACTGGGGTAGATTATCATTCCACGTGCCATACCGTTTCTGGATATTTCATTTATTTCCCTTTAGTAACTGAATCACCTCTGCTGTGACAAGGTATTGGAGTTACTAAAGGGAAATTAATGAAATAGACATGGCACGTGGAACTATGACAACCTACCCCAGGTGGACAAAATAAAGGGTTCAGTTCGAAATTCTGACATACCTGAAGAAGGCCAGAGCGTACAACGGTGTAATTCTGACATGCCTGAAGAAGGCCAGAGCATACAACGGTGTGGTTGTGAATATGAAAATAAAGATAAGGACAGTGATAGACAGAAAGAACAAAGAATTATTCAATCGCCTCTAAAACACGGCTGCCCAATCGCCTCTAAAACACGGCTGCCCAATCACCTCTAAATTGATAAGAAATCAATATTTTTTTTTACCTTAAATGAATGGGCCACTCTATTGAAGTAATTTCCAAAAAGATTTTCTTTTAATTATATTTTATTTCTCATTTCCAGATCCTGACTTAATAAAATTGTTAAAAAAATATATATAAGAGTGATACTATGGAAACCCATTATCAACTTTTTCTGTTTGATAGACAAGCAGATGGGTTCCTTTTGAAGTTTGGTCTTCTAAGCTGCACCCATTTTGACTGAAGGGTAATGGAAAATAAAAGGGTATATGAGAAATTTTTGCAGATCAAGTGGCAACAAAATGAGAACGTGAGAAACCCCCACCCCACCCACAATTCAATAATTTTGGTTTTATTTCCAACACCTACCCTTAAAAAAAATTAAAGTTAAAATTTTGATAAAGAGAAACCAATCCATTATGAAAGAAATTTATAAAGAATTTAACACTTAAATTCTGTACTGGAAATATTTGCAGGCAGAATGAAGATGGCTATAAAACAGACAAAATCCCTTGAATTGGATTACTTGCTGTTAATTTTCATAATTTCTAAGAGTTAGTAAACAAATAAAAGTTACTATCTTATAGTAGTGCAGGTAATAATTCACTTTGCACTACAGCCTTTGGGAAAAGCATAAATCGTTCCTCAAGAAAGCAAGGTAGGGGAGGCCACTCTTGCTTTTCTCGTGAAGCCATGGCAATTACACAGATAAATAACTGATGTCCCTCGCCCCCAAAGAATCAGGCTAGTTAGAAATTGAGTTACATAGTAACTCAATTTCTAAATGAAATTCCCATGCCTGGTCAGTGTCATCTGCTCGAAGCTGAAAAAATGAAAATGGCATCAACCCCCTTTTTTTTTTTTTTCTAAGTAAATAGAGGTAGAATCCTGATGCAACATAATCTTTCTCCTGCAGAAATAAAATAAATCTCTTCCAACTGGTTACATCTGAAGCAAAGAAAAATAGAACATTGCTATTAAAGTCACCATCAGAATGGGAAATAAAAGGATAATGATTGTAGAAGGCTGTAGAATGTATTGGCTGAAATAGTAATGGATTTAATATTACAAATGAAATGACAAAAAAAAAAAAAAAAATTAAAAGTTTGAGAATTTTATTTTTTTATTTTTTTTTCCCCCTCCCCATTTGGACAGGAAATAAAATGAGAAATTTAAAAATCAACGTTTTTATCTTTCGTTCGATCTATCACATCAATTGATAGATTATAATAAGAGATTCTCTTTATTTTGATACATGTGGACGTTAGGTGCTGTTTTATTTTTCTCTTTCTCCAAGGAAAACATAAAATACCCAAAATTAAATATGAGTAACTGTCTTCAGGGACACTCAATAACAGGGCTTATAATAATAATAATAATAAAAAAAAATTTGTGGGGAGAATGTATGAAAGGGTGCTGAAAAGTTCTTGGCCCAATCAAGAAAGATGCAGCACAATATATCTATCAAGAATAAAGAGATGAATAAAAAAAAAAAAAAAATCCTTTTGTGGCATTAACACTCAATATGTCTATCATTCAGATTTCATACAGTATTTATATATATTTTTTTTTTTTTTCCAAAACTGCCTAGCAACTTTCTTAGCATGCAAACACCAAACTTCGGCTGATATTGAGAATTGTTGATCAGGCTCAGAAAATTCTCTAACCTGCTGGGATCAAATCAAGTTGAATTGATTGACTAGCAGAATGATAGGAAAAAAAAAAAAAAAAAAAATTTTTTTTTTTTTTTAAAACACTAAATAATTTCAGTTAATTTTCTTTGTCCTTGTTGGCTAACGAAGGTGCCACATACGTCTCCAGTTCTTCAAAATGCAGTTTTGTCCGGAGCAGCGTTACTTCAGCTTTGTCCATGCCTTCTTCCAATACACCGGGACAAGTAAGTTCCACATTGCCAGCATTTGCCTACAAGGAACCAAAAGAAAGAAATAGAAAAAAAAATTTTTTTTCCCCCCCCACCAGGCTACATGACAACATGTCTGTGTCACTTTTGTATTCCTCATCTCTAGTCTACTTGCAAAGACATGACTCTTCCCAATTTTTATTCTCTAGGGTAAGATCTGATAGTGATGTTGAAACTGAACAGTGAAATAAATAAACAGTTCCTTTTAGTTCAGATTCCAACTCTAAGACAAGAGACGTCAAAAGGGGATGCCAAGAGCAAGCCATATTCAATACGTTTCCTACTTTAAAGTTTGTCTGACCTGTTAGGCCACCTTGATGAAGGTAGCTTAATTAAAATATTCTTCTAGGTGCCATGTTCCTTCAGGTCATGGGAAAGTATGGTTCTCCATAACTTTCTGTCTCTTGTAGATCTTAGCGATGTTAGTTTTTTTTTGTTTTTGTTTTTTTTACTATCTCTCTTAATACCTGTTCTGCCAACTACTAGGTTAGATTATTTGCTACTTTCCTCTGTCTTTTAATAGGCCCTGAGTGTCAGATTTTCTAAGCCCTCTTTCCTCTATTTTTACTTTCACCCCCACCCGCTGGGTATAAGCTGACCAGTTTTCTCCCTTACATTGTTCACTTTATACTCACTCCAAGAACTGACAACAAAAATGTTAAACACTAATAGACTGCTTAATTACAAAAATTAGTTGATTTTTTTTTTTTTTTTTTGCAGCATATCAACACCTCTATGGGTTATCTAATGCCAAAATCTAAATATTTTGTACATAATTTCATTCTTTCAGGGTAAAAAGTATGCTTTTTTTTTTTTTTTTTTTCATTTCTTTTTTAAATAGTTTTTACATCATACAATGTGTTGCTGGTCATTTTACTATGTTTTGGGGCTCACCCCTGGGACCCCAACAGGCACCATCACCCTAGGTCAGGGTGGAAGTGAGAACAACAGTAATAAGAGGCCTTCCTGACAGACTTTCATTATCAAGTCTCAAGAAACAAGGGAATGTATAAATCCAGTTTCATGTGTGAGTTTTATTAAGATTCTAAAAATAGCTTTTTAAAAAACAAAAATTACCAAAAAAGAGTCTTCAGTAAATAGTGGTGTCAATAGAAAAACTCCTTTTGACACTGTTCTTTTGCAGGTAAAAATGCTAAATTTGGTAACAAGAAAGAAAAAAAAAAGTCATCTTTAAAACTCCTCAAGACTAAGTTGTTTACATAAAGACCTATCCATAGGAGTGATGGGGTTTCTTAAGCATAATAGTCTCAGAGAAAAGAGGCTTTTCAAAAGAAAAACCTGGCCAAACTCAATGGACCACATCGTTTGTTTACATAAAAATATATTCACAGGTGATCTAATAGAAAGCTTCTGGAAAAGTCTATTATCAAATACACAAGATCAACATCGTACATGCAAGTTAATTTTACCATGCAGTATAAGCAGCCAAATGGTAACAATGGTTATGTCATTTGCTTGCTGACCTTGAGATTGTATGTTCAAATCCAAGTTGAATGCACTTGTTCATTTTGAATATGTATTTGCTTTAGAATAAGTTAGAGAAATCAAAGAACATTAAGAGGAAAAAAGAAAAAAAAAAAATGATGCTAATAGATTTTGGTTAAATGAAGCACTAGTTCCAGGAAAGAAAAATCTCTAACAGGCAAACCTGTTAAACCCCCCCAAAAAACAAAAACAAAAAACATTTATGCAGACCAGAAATCCAAATGTCTTTTACTTAAGCTGGATCCACCTTCTATAATACCAGGGGTACTCATATAAACAAACTGAATAACGAACATTTTTTTTTTTCTTAAGGAAACTAAATTTGCTTGATGAACTGAAAATTGAACAATGAACTGCAAGTACACTACATCTCCACCTGAGTACGTGGGAGAGGCTAACACATCAGATTATTTGTATTAAGACCCTACCGAGATATATATTTTACTTAGGAAAGTTAGCTGGTAAGAGAAGCAAAAGTTTGACAGCCAAAACGCTGACTTGATAATGTCCATTTATTGGCTGGATTTGGCCTTTACTCTTCCAACTTTGTTGTTGGTGATGGTACAAGTGGAGTAAATGACCGAGATATATATAAAAATTTAGTTGAAAATTATAAAATAAAAATCACTACAAAAATAACCATTTTGTTTCAACATTTCTATCAAGTGTTTATCAAGTGATGGTGTTGAATATAGAATTAAGGGTTTCAAAGGGGTCCAATCGACCAAAGATACCTTGTTGGGGAAAAGTTGTTACATAAGTTGCAATGACCAATCGAAATACAAGTATATAAGAATTCAAAAAACTTGACAACGAACCTTGATTATAATTATTAATGCCTTAATGTTAGAATGATTTCAATTTTAGTCTAACTAATTAATATTTTACTATAAAATTGAAAATTACCAATTTTAAATTTAATCTGTATTAAGTTTAAAATATAAAATTATTTAAAGAAGAAACTGAGGAAAAAATACATGTATTTTATTATTTATTTTGTTTTTTTGAAAGGCCGAAATCTCAGAATAAACATTAAAAGGGGGATGTAAAACTTTGTTACAACTTAGATACATCTGAAGTGGTGATATGGGCAGGGGAGGATAAAATCTTGCAAAAGACAATACATACACATTCAGATTATAATACATAAACATGTAGACATATTTAGATATATAAACACGCAAAAAGACAAATGAAATAGGAAATAGATGTCCACAACGAAACGAAAACGAAACAAAAACAGACAACATATACATACAATGCAAAGCATATATAAGCGATCATACACACATACATACATTAATAAAGACACACACATCTACACAGATTCAAGTTTGAAAGTGTTAGTAAACAAATTCAAACAGACTATTAAATTATTACTTACATGGGCAAAGATATAAAGATAAAAAAAAGAATTCAATAAATAAAATTTAAGAGGGGTAGAAAAGAAAAAGCAAATATTCGTCAATGAACAAAGCAAAGAAAAAAGACAAAAAAATATATATATATAATATATATATATATATATATATATATATATATATATATATATATATATATCTCCGACAGTATGAAGAAAAATATACTGAAAAAAAGAAACAAAAATCCTGCTATGCGATTATGCTGTTTTAATGTCAACGTCGGACGTTTCGGTCTAATAGACCATCTTCAGGACATATTCATAAAATATAATTAACATAGACTATATACAATTCAACATGAAACCAATCCAAACAGATAACTGAAATCTTTTATATGATCTTATAAAAGATTTCAGTTATCTGTTTGGATTGGTATTGCTTTTATGTAGCATTGACAGGTCACCTTCCTGACAAACTGACCCTCGTGATATTTTGGAAACCACTCAGCAACATGGTGTGTGTGTGTGTGTGTGTGTGTGTGTGTGTGTGTGTGTGTGTGTATAAAATACCAACAAACCACTCTGCACAACCTGAGTGAGCAGTGGTGGGGAGACTGGGGATGTAATACAAGTAACTTACAAGCATCAATGTAGACAGGAAGAGACGTCCCACTTCATGAGGGGGTTTCCCAGCCATTATCTTTGCTAAAGAAACCTTTGACCCTTTGGTGATGGAATTCAAGACTTTGCTTCCATAGACATGAATGTCAAATGGCCCATATGTTTCCTGAAGAAGATAAAAAAAATAAGCATATACATTTTTCAACACATTCATAAATCTTCCCATAAAAAAACGTCATTGGGTGCTGATATTCTTGAGTAAACCTAAGAGCAGCCATAACTTTGTCAGGTTTTATCCCTCAAACTAAAATTCTACTTAATATGTAGAGGGGCTGATCTTTCACTTCAAATTTCCCTTAAATCTCGTTTTTAAGGAATTTCATTTTCAAGATAGATCTGTTTTTGCTTCTTTATAATATTTAGTGAGAAAGTGTAACAATATATAAAAATGTTAAAACAAGAAGATAAAAGGAAAAATTTTACCAGCTGGAATATCCACCCATTTGATAAGTTGCTCTAGCTTAATAGTCTTTTGCACTACATACTTCAGCTCTTAATCTAATTTGATGAGTTTCCAGGACAACCCTTGCAAAGAATTCTACAATCCTAAATAAGAATACAGAAAAGCAGCACCCCAGAGACATCTAGGGACCAAAAGCTACAACTTCTGTCACCATGTGTGATAGGGAATTGGTGCTGCCAGGTGAAAGAAGTTCATTTGAAACATATTCTAAGATATAACGAGGTGCTCAAATATTTTTAAGTTCTTTTATGAACAAGTTACCACATGACGAGAGAACAATGCCAATAGCCGAAATAATCTCTCAAGAGGATAACAACATAAGTATGAAGTTGATAAAGTCAAAAAGCTTAATACCAGAGCTGATCATATTACAAAATTAGTCACTCACTGAACAGTAAACGTATAAAGTTTCACTTTGTTATTTTCTTTATACCTTTAGTACGTGTGCGTTTTTTATATATATATATATATATATATATATAAAGAAATATAGTTTTAAGATGTGCTATATTTATGGGATAAAGTGCTCAATATCAGAGATTGAGCATGTGAAATATAAAAGTGAACATAGAAGTCAACACTTAGAGGCGACAGTCTGTTTCTGTTGAACAGCACTCGTCTCCTGTCGTCTCTATGTGTTGACTTCTATGTTCACTTATGTGTAGCAGGCAACTTGTATTTTAGGATACCTGTCTATGCTCAGGCACATTTGTGTTTCCTTAACACGCACAGAGCCCACCTATGGAGTTTATAATGCAACTATGCTGCGCAGACCTTAGTTACTATCTAGCGTGATCAACAATCTGAACAAGGCCAGCACGCTCAAGCCCTCATCCACGATGGCTTGTGACCATGCTAGCAAAGCTATCAACAGACCCAATTTCACTCAAGGTTTGGGTTAACCCGTGGTATGATTTTCAGGCACTTCCCAAAAGGTACCACACGCTGGGATCCAGTTTGATAACATCAGGAGATCTCCTTCCTGATTAGTCAAGATTCAAATCCAGCTCTCATGGTCAGAATGCAAACATTCTAAATACTCAGCCGCATGCCTCATATAATTTTTGTGTGTGTGTGTGTGAGAGATATAATAGGACAGGATAAAGAACAAATAGGAAACTTCTATCAATCTATAAGATTTTACATTTATTAAAAGCTTCAGAGAACGAGATGGAGAAAAGAAAGATATTCACATGTTTTGACTTCTTAAAAAATGACAGCATAATTTAGGGGCATTCCAAATTCAAGGAGAAATGTTGTGTCCTTTCAAAGCTCCCTCAAAAATAACAGATTCCAAGCCTAACTCCAAAAACAAATATATATTGTATATAAGTGTATCATAATTCTAGTTTGTGGGATTCGGATGATCGTGTGTGTGTGGTTTGGTTTGTTTAACGGCATATCAACCTCAATGGGTCATTTAATGCCAACAACTTTTTTTTTTTCCTGGTAATTTTTTTGCTTTGTCAAAAATCTATTTCTGTTAATATTTTTTCTCAAAAATGTACAGCTGGCAACATTATTTTCCCAAAAACATTATTAGAGGCCTTGCTGTTGGACGTAGTTTATCGTCATACCCAGGGCGCGTGCGCGTGTGTGTGTGTGTGTGTCTGGTACGTATTATTTATGCTTGGTGATTGACTGCATATTGATTTGGGGACAATTTTACATAAACACCAGTTGTGGTAAATAACATTAGAATCTTTAAGAATGGATTTAATAAAGAGAGTTGGTGATGTAATATAGTAGTTTTGATGTATGTTTATAGTTCCTTATTTACATTATTTGGACTACTGTCCTCATCTTTGTCGCCATATTTATTACAACGTTTCGGCTGTTGTACGCTCTGGCCTTCTTCAGGTGGTTGGAATGTCGAACCGAACCCTTTAAATCACTCACTGGGGCAGACTGTTCTAGTTCTATGTGCCATGTCTAATGGATGTCAGTTATCAGTTATCTTCTGTTAATTACCCTCTCCAAGTTCTGCACTGCCTTAACCAGGTATTGAACTCACACTCTTTGGGTCTGTCACTGGATCTAACTAATGCCTTTATCCACCTGAAGAAGGCCAGAGCATACAACGGCCGAAATGTTGTAATAAATATGGCGACAAAGATGAGTAGTCCAAATAATGTAAATAGGGTACATAATACCTCATCTCAGAAATATAGACAGGTGTTTATAGTGGGCAAAAATTTTTATTCATATTTTATTCTCTGATGAAGTGAAACATGTTAGATTTATAAACGTTTCCTATTTGTTCTTTATCCTATCATTGTGTCATACTTGGATACGATATTTGATCTCAATTATTAATATTGCATTTTTGAGAGAAAAAAAAAAATTTTTTTTAAAATACTTATTATAAATTGAATGGATTTATATTTATATATATATATATATATATATATATATATATATATATATATATATATATATATATATGTAAGCAAGTATATGGATATAGATCCGACAGCATGAAGAAAATATATGGAAAAAACAAACAAAAATCCTAATATGCAATTATGCTGTTTTAATGATAATATAATGTCAATGTCGGACAATGTTAATTGTGTTTTATGAATGTTCTGAAGATGGTCTACTAGACCGAAATGTCCGACGTTGACATTATATTAACATTAAAACAGCATAATTGCATATTAAGATTTTTGTTTGCTTTTTCCATATATATATATATATATATATATATATATAGTTTGTGTGTTGGGTTGATATTTTTTAATTTTATTTTTGAGGTGGGTGATATAATAATTTGAGAAGAATGCCTAACTATGGGCTCACCCTTAGGACCTGACTGATAGCAGATACTGGAGTTTAGAAATCATTTTTTTTTTCCTGAAAATTTGTTTTAAGAGGAAGATTTTATAAATTCTGACCAAGGGTAGTACTGGTTGCTTGGTCAATGGATGCCAAATGTTCCTGATAAGGAAACAGTTAATATTACTATTAGTGATGTGGAGAACAGATAGTACACTTTGATCCCAGCCCAACAGCCAAGGTGTGAAGAGAAGCTTTGAGTAGCCTTAGATGCTCAGTCAATGGATGCTGAATGTTTCATTATAAGGAAACAGCTAATATTACTATTAACCATTTTTGCATCTTCTAAAGTCAAGACTTACCTCTTCTTGTAATTTTGGTAAAATCCTGGCTTCCCAATCAGCTATTCTTTTGGACAATTCTGTGATTTGGGCATATTTTTGAGCTCCCACATAGAATGCCTCCTGGAGAAAAAGAAAGAAAGGAATTAATAGTTAAAATTAAATACAACAGACTTTCTGAAAGCGCTTCCAGGAGAGAGAGAAAATAAAATTGTTTGGCAGCAGCCTAACTCAAAAATGGAAAAGGAACATTAAATTCATTTTTTTTTTTTTTGGTTAAGAATGCACGGTAGAGTAGCCCAGATTGAGGAATCGGAGACATATTTGAATTCCAGTCAAGTTCATTACATCCACTTACATGCTATTGCTTTTGCAAATGGTATGACTCCAACTCCCCCCAGCTATGGATAAATAGTAGAACTGACTGGGTTCTATAACCTTGGGTGGCAACCAATCTAAGAGAAAGAAAACACTAAATACAAAACAGTATGTAGCTAAGGAAAGGATTGTTTGCATTGACTTGATGATCTTGATTATGGTCATACCCTGTTTTTTTTTTGTTTTTTTGAGAAAGAACAGTTTTAGAAAACACTTAAATTTTTTTCTTCTTCTTTCCGTTTCTAGGCAAGAAAATTAAGTATTGTGACAGTTTGTGCTGAAGCATGACATTATGGAAACGTGAGCATTTCAAAGCTTTGCCTTAAGGAAAATTTGAGTCCGTTTTTAACCCTTAATGTTTCGTCGTCCGTATTGTACTGTTCACTGCTTAATAAATTCAGTTTTTGTTATTTCCCAAACTTGTTTGTCCCTTCCTCATGTTTCGGTGAATTTCTATATTGTGATCAGCCAATTTGGTAAATATTTTTAAAGAAATTGCAAACAGGATGAATTTTACACTTGAAAATGCTAAATTCCCCAGGGTGAGGGGCATTAGTATGAATGAACTGTAAAATTAGGGTTAGCCCACATCATCAAAATGCGGGCTATTTAATCAAGTGTTATTTTCTCTCATTCCTTAAACGCACCGAGAAATAAAAATTATTTCAGCTGCTTTGTAGTCAGGTAAGGTTGTGTGTGTGTGTGTGTGTGTGTGTGTGTGTGTGTGTGTGTGTGCTTGGGCACACACGCGTAACAGGGCAGTAGCCTTGACAGAGTCAAATTAATGCCAGAATTATCGTTTGGTCACTTGAGGTATTGAACGACTTAGTGAAGGTGTGAAGATATTAGATGGAGAAAAATATAAATACGGAAGATTGGGTAATCGATGAAAAAAAGTTTGGTTGAAAAATATTAATTTCAACTTATAAAATAAGTATGGAGAAAAGTTGTGAGGATTTGAACCCAAAAGAAACCAAGTAAGATTCAGTAAAATTCAGTAGAATTGAAATTCCCTGCTTAAACCCACAGCCCCGAGATAGTTGTGATGATATAATGCGTTTGGCAAAATTCTGCAGACTGAATTGGGAAAGGTTATTTTAAAACTCTGTCCAGCAGAATTTACATAGAAAGCTTAACAAAATGCCTGGTCTTGAGTATTTTAGAAGCATCAGTCACATGAAATGCTAATAGGAACTTTTTTGTGTAACAAAGTGTTTTTGTATAAGTGACCAATTAATCAAAGTCCCTATCCAGACTGTTACTCTTATAAACACACACATGTGCCATTTTATTCAGTTCACTCTTGGCAGCCAGAGATAAAACTGGCTTCTGTTTTTGTCAAAATCCAAGCAGCAGCAAAGTTGGTAACACTCCCACATTTCACCCCGTTAGATAGCTCTCAATGCCCCAAGAGAAGAAAAGAATTTACTGAAGCCGAACTGCATGAGCATGATGGTTGCAACTTTTATGTTTTCTCATCATTAATAAACTGTTGATAGCTTTACATTAATAAACTGTTGATAGCTTTATCATCAAAGATTGTTCTTTCTGCTAGAATTTCCCACCTTTCAGGAAGGTCATTTGAATTAAGAAAGTTGTTAGGATTGAAACACTGCTTGAACCACAAACCAAAATTCACAGCCTGTTGGAATTAATAAGAACACATGTTCATCCCAGCAGGGACACAATGCAAAGGAAGATTTCCACTTGACAACACAGGTTCGGTGAAGGAGACAAATGACAGAAATGGCCACGCCCAATCCAAGGCAAACCTCACTGAACTGTAATACTGGTGATGATCATTAGAGGCTAAAGTTTACAATAAACATATGTTGACCACAAACCACCCTGTATTATATTTGTTGCCATGGGGTGATGAGAAACCTGTGAGTGAGAGAGAGAGAGAACTACATGGAGGTGTGAGGTTTGATTTAGAAATAGCACTAAATACATGCTGTGTCCCCTCAGGACGTATGTGATCATAACCCTCCACATCTTCCTGTCCCTTGTAGCTCTTAATGTGTCTTTTTGTTATTTCTCCTAAATCCTGCTTTACCACTCATTTACTCAAGCCCATCATGCATAATATGCAGTTTTCTGCTGTCCCTCAATCTGTCCTGTGAGTATCGGATTTTCCAAGCCCTCCTTCCTCACTACATGTGCCAGAAATTTAAACTGTTTATTCCTGATGCTAAGTATAAGTTTCCTTTTTCTTTCCATTTTTTTCTAAAACTTTGTCTTTCCTCACATGTTTCATCCAGGGTATCCTCAGCGTTTTTCTGAATAATGACATTTCTGTTGCTTCAAGTCGCTTCTTCATCTTTGAGGAGATTGCCATGCAGGAGGACAGATTATGTAACAGTTCAGAACTCTTTTCTTTGTTTCTGACTAAGTTTTTCTGTCTCTTAATACTCTGCTTAGCTTTTGGAATGCATCTTTGGCGATCCCAATACATCTTGGAATTGCAGCATCGCACTTTCCATCCTCGGTTAGAACACTTCCAGATACTAAAATCAAATGAGTACAAAAATTTAAATATCAAAATTGCATTTTGGGCTCAACATTTTGCTTATAATCCTGCATTGTCTTCTTGTAATTTATACTTAGTCCTTTCTTCTAGCTTTCCTTTGCTACCTTCTGTAAGAGATTTTGTAGACTAGTTAGTTTATAAGACAAATGCTAAGGAGTGACATTTCATAGTATCATGAAAACGTATATACTCACATACATATAATTTTGATTTAATTTCAATGTATTTCACTAGCTGTCACTTATAATTCTGCCCACCTATCACTGCACATTGTGCTGACACCTTGATTCTTTTTTTTTGCTTTCTTTCCATCACTCCTCCCTTCAATAATGTAAATCCCCAGGAAAATTTTCTGTGTTAAGTATTTTAGACATTTACTTCCTTTTCTCTTGTGATTTAATTTTAAAATAATTTTTAATAAATTGTCTGGATAAATTTTAACCATTTTGTAATTTCAGTCCAATGAGGCAGATATTAAAAAATTATCTGTTGAAATAAATTTATTACAGAATTCTTTGATGATGTGTTAAGTTTTTTCCTTCTTGGTGTGTGTGTGTGTGTGTGTATATATATATATATATATATATATATATATATATATATATATATAAAAAAACCCCATAAATCAAACCCTACCCACATAAGACAGACATGTTTGTGGAGGTGTTGAGGTCTCACAATTATATACATACCCCAGAAGAACTAAATGATAACATACACTTAACACAAATACATCTCCTTCCTAGGAACTAATGAAACTGTCAAAATGACCAAGAGAGTCACATGAATCTATCCAGACCATCTTAAAAACAACTTAAAACAGATCATTTGACCAACACAAGGGCTGACCAAAATTAATGCAAAAAAAAAAAAAAAAAAAAAAAAAAAACTGCAGATAAAGTTCATTTTCTTCAGAAAGTCATTAATTCCTGTAATTCACTGCTACTAACAAGCAGGAATTTTTTTTCTTCTCCTAATGATGGCCATGCTGGTGGAAACTAGTTGAGGAAACTAATTGAAATAATAAAACAAAAATAACACTAATATACAACCCAGTGTATCTGGAAATTTTAATTTTTCAATATTTTTTTTGTTCAAAACACACACACTCACATATGTCTCGGCAGGAGGCAATGTAGGCTTCGTAAAGACATTCACACAGCAGAGGAAGTGTTAACCATATTTTGCCTCTAAATTTGGTCTTCAAATTTAATACATAAAATCAAATAAAATAATTTTGAAATTAATTTTTTTAATACATTATTTCTTATGACTATAAATGCCATTTTTAGTGGGAATGCATGTTTGTTTGAGTTAACACCCTTGTTTTTTTTAAACAGTGAAATATCAATGGACTTAGAAGTTGTGAAGTTAGGAAGGACTTTTCAATTTCTAGCCCAGTACACCTAGTAAAAATAACATTTATAGTAATAAGCAATAAAATTATATATTTTCTGGTGTGTATTGAAATGTCAAATTCAAATCAGTTTTTCTGTAAATAAAAAATATTTCTTATCATAAAGCAAAAATAGAAATACTCACAATGTGTTTTTGTACTAATTGTTCATAAGTACTGGCCGGTTCATCATTTGAAGGACAATCTACAAGAGAGAAAAACAAATTAGGTATGAAATGTGAGTAATAATGCTATACTGTCTTGCCTGGTGTCTGAGAGGGTTGTGGACTTATCAACAGTGGTTCAAGAGATCATTTTCCTTTCATTTATATATAAGAATACGTCACTATATATATATATATATATATATATATATATAAGAATATGTCACACACACGTGTTACACACACACGTCACACACACATATATATATAGCACACACACGTCTCACACACATATATGTCACACACACACACGCATGCATGTCACACGCACACGCATGCATGTCACACGCACACGCATGCATGTCACACGCACACACATATGCATGTCACACGCACACACACACACATATGACATTTTTTTTCCCCTAAAAATATCTCCCCAAACAACCCCGTGTCCTATAAATCAAAAGTCAGGTACAAATTATAAATTTGAGGTGTGGAGTGAGCTACTCAGTTACACCCACTTCTGAGCTCCTGAAAATAAAACAAGTCCAGTGCTCCAAACAAAATTAACACCTTTTTGAGAGAAGCTATTTATGCTGTTGGGATACTGGAATATTGACAGGAAATTAAATTCCTGCTACAGTAACACCTTCCCTCCTTATTTCTTAAACTTGAGTAGTGAGTTCGATCCTCACTTGGTGCCTCATACTTTTGGCCTTGTGCCACATCTAAGCTATGCTTGGAAAATCATTACAGTAGCAGTCAACAACTATTTTTGTCGTTGCAGACAATGATGCATCAATATATGCTCAGAGATCCCCACTATATAGCAGTGGTTCCGAAACTTTATCTTGGGGCCACATTTTCAGAGTTAAAATTTGCTCACGTCTCATTTTATATGATAAAAAGTACATTTGAAGGTTTGGTTTGTTTTATAGCATATCAACCTCAATGGGTTATTTAATGCTGACAAAATTTTTATTGCTGGTAATATGTTTTTCTTCAAAAATCTTCTTCTGGGAATCTATAGATGGTCATATATTTTTCAAAGAATGTATAGCTGTTTGCATTGCTGTTATTTTTTTTAAAGTATGGCTGAATAATTTTTCCTTCAAAAATTATTGCTGGTAATAATTTTTTTTATTACAAAGTATTTCTGGTATTAAAACCTATTTTTACACAAGTTTGGGTGTTAACTATTTGGCCATAGCTGGAACCCTAACAGGTGCTACCACCCCAGGTCAGGGTAGACCTGGGAACACCAGCAATTAAGAGGTGGTTCCACACTCCACAAGACCTCCTGATCAGAGACCTTGCTGCCCGATGTAGTTTATCGTCTTACCCTGGATGTAGATGTAGTTTATCAGCATACCCAGGATGGTACATTAAAAAAACAAAAAACAAACAGAGATAGGCTTAAAGAGCAGATTTGAAGTCAGGACATTATCATTGATAACTCTCTCCACCAATTTGCAGACCCTAGTTACTAAATTCTTTATACTTAATATAATGCAAAAATATCACAATGATAAAAAAACTGTTCACTATTTATATTATTTGGACTATTGTTGTCTTCTTTGTTGCCATATTTATCACAATGTTTCGGCTGTTGTACACATTGGCCTTCTTCAGGTGGTTAGAATGCCGAACTGAACCCTTTATTTTGCTCGTTGGGGTAGACTGTTCTAGTTCCACATGCCATGTCTAATGGATGTCAGTTATCTCCTGTTAATTCCCCTCTCCAAGTTCTCAACTGCCTTAACCAGGTATTGAACTCACACTCTTTGGGATCCTGTCACTGGATCTAATACCTTTATCCACTGTGCGATGTGTCCTTGAGGAAACATTGTGATAAATATGGCAACAAAGATGAGGACAATAGTCTGAATAATGTAAATAGTGTGCGTAACACCTCATCTCAGAAAGATAGTTTGTTGTTTTAAAACTTAACGACCCATCGATCAGCAAGAGATCATCACAGAAAGATAGATACTGAAACATTGTTCAATAATTAACTATAACTATTTATATTGGGACTCATGCATGCAATCACAAGTAATCCATAATAATAATTTAAATTTTGAAATGTTTTCTAATCTTTGTCTTTCAATCATTCCACCTCAGCTGATATCCTCTTCCATCAGTTTGCGAATTACTACTATATAGAGTTGCGCACACACAAGAATCACGAATTTGTCGTTATTAGTCAGGTTTTCATGCTGAAATATGTTATTTAGTGGGTAAAATTGGGGATAATGAGGAGAGCTATGAATTGCAAGGGTAAGGCATTGGAGTATCTCATAAGCAGTAAAATACAGTATTGTACTGACAGATACATGTCACCACCCCACGGCTTATGCAGTACATAATTTTTTTTTTTTCCTTTAAAGAAAACAAAAAATAAACAAGCAACCCAAGAACAAGGGAGTGAAATGGCCATTTTAACCATAATGCACAATTAATAAATACAGTACTGTACTGACAAATCAAGCCCTATCCACATTTATGAATCAAATAAAGTAATTTTGAAATTAATTTTTTAACACCCTATTTCTTATGACTAGAAATGCCATTTTTAGTGGGAACGCGTGTTTGTTCGAGTTAACACCCTTGTTTTTTTTAAACTGTGAAATATCAACTGACTTAGAAATTGTGAAGGACTTTTCATGAGGAACCATAGAGAAAAAAAACAAAAACACACGGTTGGTAACTGTACTTACCAAGAGTTTGTGGCTCTAGATCAACATTAAAGAGTTCATCTTGCCAGTTGAGTACTGGACCAACATCATCATCGTTGTCGTCATCCCCACATTCATTTACATCTTCAGGTTAGAAAAGAAAAGAGTGTAAGAAAACGGATTGAATTTGATTATTGAAAGCAGCAAAATGAATATCTGTCACTTTAACATAATTTAAAAAGAACGACATCAATGGCACAATGACCACTGTATGATGGTCAAAATGATAAAACCACTTACCAGCAACAATGTCAGCACTTTCGTCCTGATTGTGCTCACCTTGCAGAATTTGTTGTTCCAAAATTGTTTCCTAGAGAGAAAAAAAGAGTGAAAGAGAATTTTTTTTTTTTTTTTCAAAATAAGCATATTAGAAATTTCAAATGTACCATCAGATCTACTATTGTGGAATATATGAATACAATTCTACTAATTGTCTGTACCACATTGTAATTAGGTCCATTTTGTGGCACTACGAGTAAAGTATTTGTTTTCACATATCTGATAATTAGTAACATCAGGGCTGTAGAGTCAAGATATTAAACCTTGGACTGATTCTTTTATCAATAGCAAATGTTTTTTTTTTCCTTAGAAACATAAATATTTTTTATGCAATTTTATTCTATTTATTTACTGTAGTGGTACAAGTCTTACTAATTAACCCATAGCTGGGGAGAGAAGAGTTGGATTCATACTTTTCCCAAGGGTATTTGTGTGTAAGTGAATATAAGGAGCTCAACTGGAATTGCTAAGCAGTCACCCATCTAGGTACTGACTAGCCCCTACATTGCTTAACTTTGACAATTATACAGGAACCAGGATTTTAATGTGATGTAGCTGTAAGTCCAGTAGTAAACGTAGACAAGTACAGCATCTGGATCCTGATTTACTGAATGTAAATTTTAATAAACAACTTTAATATTTATTTACTTTATATATGATTGATTAAATATATCAGGTCATCCCATAAGTTCTGTCCGAATTTAGAATAAAGAAAACAAGTGACCAAATGTTACATTTAATTACAGATTCAATCAACAATGTATTTTCCCTGATTATCTATGACTTCCTTCCATCTATTAACAAGCTTACTAATTCCATTACTGTAAAATTCTTTTGGCTTTGATTCGAAGAATTCACAAATGTCAGTTTTAACCTCTTCCTGTGTTACAAAAGCTGTTTCTTCCAAATGATTCTGTAAGCTACGAAACAAATGGTAGCCTGAAGAAGCAAGATCAGGAGAATAAGGTGGATGAGGAATTTTCTCCCAACCAAGTTCTTCGATCTTTTGTGATGTGATTCTTGCTGTGTCAGGTCGCGCATTGTCCTGATGAAACATCACCTCTTTTCAATTCACTAGAGCAGGTCTTTTTTTTACCTCAAAGCTTGGTTCAAATGCTCTAATTGCTGACAGTATATTTGAGCATTAATTGTTGCATTAGGTGGTAAGAATTCAAAGTGGATTATTCCTTGGCGATCCCACTAGATTGAAAGAAGAACCTTTTGCCCATGAAGTTCCCTTCTCGGCTGTGGCTGAGGTCCTTCTCCTTTACCAAGCCACTGTCTACGATGCTTAACAATTCGATAAAAGATCCATTTTTCGCCACAAGTCTATCCAAAAAAGGTGAAACAAGTTGGCGAGAATGGAGAGAAGAGCAGATGTCAACTCGGGATTTGAGATTGTTTTCAGACAATTCATGAGGCATCCATTTTCCAAGTTTAGGAACTTTTCCAAGTTGTTGAAGATGACGATGAACAGTTGTATGGTTTGAGCCGAGAACCACTGCCAATTCTTCAACTGCTAAAGCAGGATTTTCTTCAAGGGCTGCTTCAAGAAGCTTTTCATCAAACTCAACTGGATGTCCGGTTCAATCTTCATCTTCAAGGGTGAAAACTCCACCTCTGAATTTTGCAAACCATCTTCTGCAAGTTCTTTCATTCACACATTCCTCTCCATAAACTGAGTGAATGTTTTTAGCTGCTTCGGCTGCTGAGTTTCCTTTCTTGAACTCATAAAGCATTATGTGCCTCAAATGATTCTTGGGTACTTCCATGTTAGCAGGGTTTTAATCAAACAAAATTTAATTTTATTGTTCTCTGAAATAAAATTTGATCAGTTTAAATGCATCTAAACATAAAAATAATGTTCAGCTCCATTAGACATTATAAAATACTCTTTAAATTTCGTTCATTTTAACAAAAAGTTAAAATTCGGACAGAACTTATAGGATGACCTGATAGTAAACTGTAAATTTAAAATTCTGTTCATTAGAGGAAGAGGAAGGAATGAAGCCATCACTTTAGTATAACCCTTCCTAACTAGTATGTATAAATGAATGCCAGATCAGGGAGTGGAAAGGACAGTAAAGGAAAAATAATCCCCAAACATTTTTAAGAGCTACAAAGGATAGGAAGTTGTGGGGAGCCATGATCGTTCACATCCTGAAGGGAAAAAATAAAAAATAAAAAAAAAAAAAAAAAAAAAAAAAGAAAAGAAAAAAGAAAAGAAAAAAGAAAAAAAAAGAGAAAAGAAAAAAAAAAAAAAAAAAAAAAAAGAAAAAAAGAAAAAAAAGAAAAAAGAAAAAAAAAAAAAAAAAAAAAAAAAGAAAAAAAAAGAAAAAAAAAAGAAAAAAAAAAGAAAAAAAAAAAGAAAGAAAAAAAAAGAAAAAGTTATACATTTTCTTATTGTTGGCCACTGCCTTTACAATTACTCCACAATTTCCAGGCTTAGCTTTAGTCAGATTCCTAGCAGTAGAAGAAGGGTGTGGACCCCACCACCCATAAAATTTGCACAGGCAGATTTCAATCTGTACTTTTCTGTATCAAATACAAGTGCCGGACCAATTATTTTCCTTCAAGTCTATGATTAACCTATATCTTTCTTGCATAATTCCATGAACTTCACTTGCCTTTTCTTATGCTCATATAACACCACACAATAGCCCTCTACACTGAGTGGCACTTTAGGCCTTGGAAGATCACAAAAAAAAAAAAAAAAAAAAAAAAAGTCACTATCAGAATAGGTTTGCCTGATTAGAGATCATTTGCTACATTTTTCTCTCTGGTTTTCACTCAAACCCAAGAATAAAATATACAACCAAATAAGTTCGTAGGAAGCCATACTTTGAGGGATAAATAATGATGCTATGAATTTATATGAATAAAAGATTTTATTAAAAAACAAAAAAAAAACAAACTAACTTACCATTGCCTTAATTTCGATTCTCTGCTTTGATTGGCGTTCAGATAGCTTTGACCAACATAATTTTTCAAACTCTGGTAGACAGGATTCCTGCAACACTTTAGGAATTTTCTGTTTGTATGAGAACACTGAAGAACAAAAGAGGAACATGTTGAAGAAGAGGGCAAAAGGATTCTGAAAAGTTCTCGGCCTGACTAAGAATGGATTAAAAAAAGTTTAATCAGCAAGTGGATTGGGTTGAGAACTTTTCAGCACTTCTACATAGGTGTCATATAACAAACACACATTTCATGACTTTTGGTTTGATTTCAGAATTAAAAGGATGGAAAAAAATAATGCAAATTCTTAATGGCTAAAAATCAGTCATTTTTAGCAATTTCTAAAAAATGGAAATAATTCCAATCAATTTAAATTATCTTTTAAATACAGCAATGTATTTGTCTTAATGGGAATATTAAATTTAATCTATTAGCTTGGAATTAAAATTAAATGTTTTTTTATATGAAGAAAGATTCTTCATTTTTAAAGATCCATGTAAACCTCTTATAATGCAGAACCGACCTCCTCATTCAGTTTTTATGTGTGTGTTGTATGTGATACTTCATTCTTGCTAGTGACCTGCATACAAGTCCACGTACTGTGTAACAGCAAGGATCTCTGGACACAGCCCCAGGAACATTTGCTGGCACCACCCACCCCCACATTGTCTTTCATCTCTTAACCAGTTATTGCGACCAATTTCAAAATTTCTAATACCTCTGGCACAAATATTCCTAGCTATTTCTATCCAGTACAACTTGTTAGAAGTTACTATGAGGCACATTGACAGCTGAGAAGTTACTCTTTAGCTTCTCTTTATACCAGAGTCACGGCCGTTCAACATTTCTTTGCCCACCCTCAAGCTGGCTATACATGAAGACCCCTTAGATATTGTCATCCTTACAACATGACCAGTCCAGCAAAGCTGTGACTGCTTCAGCAAAGTCTCAATTCCAACAATGTTACATTTTGCGAGAAGATCAACACTGGACACCCTATTGACAGAAGTATGGCCACAAATCATGTGGAAACTGCTTTTGTGGATTCGGTTTTGTTTTGTTTTACGGCATATCAACCTCAATGGCTTATTTAATGCCGACAAAATTTTTATTGCTGGTAATGTATTTTTTCTTAAAAATGTATAGCTGGTAATATTATTTTAAAAAAAAATGTATAGCTGGTAATGTTATTTTAAAAAAATGTATAGCTGGTAATGTTATTTTAAAAAATGTATAGCTGGTAATGTTATTTTAAAAAAATGTATAGCTGGTAATGTTATTTTAAAAAATGTATAGCTGGTAATGTTATTTTAAAAAATGTATAGCTGGTAATATTTTGTTTTCAAAATTACATTGCTGGTAATATTATTTTTTTTTTCCCCCCTTTAAAAGTTTATCTGTGGTAATAATTTTTTTACAAAGTATTTCTGGTATTAAAACCTATTTTTACACTTTCATATTGCTTTTTACCTATAGCTGGGATCCTAACAGTTGCTAAAACCCTGGGTCAGGGTGGGCCTGGGAATGTCAGCAATTAAGAGGTGGTTCCACGCTCCTCAAACCTCCTGATCAGAGGCCTTGCTGTTGGACGTAGTTTATAGTCGTACCCAGGACGTACTACTTTTGTGGAAGTCATCCAGCTGATTGATATGGGACCCTATATGGGGTCCACAATTCTGAGTCATACAACAGTGTGGTCAAAATGATAAAACTGTATTTCAGTGTCCAATTTGATAACTCTTTCATTTCATGGTGGTGAAACTTCCCAAGTGCACTTGAAGCATTGTTGATCCAATTTGTTATGCCTTCATTAATGGATACATTTGTATTCATATCCAAATAAGTTTGATTAAAAACGACTAACAAAGTATGTCTGTTTTTCAGATAAGCTGTTGAGTTTTGTGCTCAAAGTTGTGGATAAACCCTCTGAAGTTCATACTTTTTTGTTTTTGTTCAAGTACTTTCGACATTACCAGTCATTATCAAGAATTGATTTAGTATCGGTGTCATACTTAGAATTCCTTTGCATTCTGGTTTTCTTTGGGAAGCTGGATGTTTGAAATGGTCTCGTATGGCATTGTGTGTAACAGCCTTTTGGGAACAAGACTACACAAAAAGATGGCAATTTTTTTTTTTTTTTTAAATTAAATTTTTATGTTATTTATTATTTCTGAATTATAGTACATTTTTTAATTTTTAATTAATATTTTTATTAAAGCTTGATAAAAAATTTGAACTTGGTTGTAATTCATTTAATAAAGGTTTTTCTTAATGAATATATAATTTAATTAAGATTTGTTGATTATCTGGAAAAATCTTAGGATTTCACTTATTTTTGTGCAGTGCTGTATATTCAAACATTATTTTTTAGTGGATATCCATATTTGAGTAGATGCTCAGTTTTTTAAAAATTTTAAATAGTATTTATTTCATCTATGGGTCTGCAAACTAGAGATTAACTTATTAAAGAAAATGTGCCCTCCCCTTTTGTAAGAGAAACCACCATCTGATCCAGTGTCATTTAACTGCTCAGCTACAGAGAGCTTCACAATCAGGCATGGTTCTTTAGAGCACATTCACTCATACAGATTTCTTGAAAGGCATATCTTGTTAGTTTTGTATCGGAAATGTACACAAAGCAATTTTAAAAGCATCAATGGATTTTATTTTTAATCCAACATTTTTATAACTTCAAATATTAGTGTATAAATGTATTTAAGTACATGGCCTGTTTATTAAAAATTCTATTAATAAAACTATAGAAACGAAGACTTTAAAAAATCATAGTGATATTTATTTCATTAGAATAGAAATTTCGATACCAATTCATCAGGCTGAACATTACACAAATAAATGAATAAAGATTTTACTAGGCTTAAAAAATAATCTTAACATAAATTATGTTTAAATATGCAGATTCAAAATTGGGGGAGGGGAGAGAATGAAAGGGTATGTAGAGAAGTGGGGAAGAGGAAGAAGAGGTATTCAAAGCTTAGAAGGGGAGAGAAAGAGGACAGAGGAGGGGAGAGAAAGAGGACAGAGGAGGGGAGAGAAAGAGGACAGAGGAGGGGGAGAGAAAGAGGACAGAGGAGGGGAGAGAAAGAGGACAGAGGAGGGGAGAGAAAGAGGACAGAGGAGGGGAGAGAAAGAGGACAGAGGAGGGGAGAGAAAGAGGACAGAGGAGGGGAGAGAAAGAGGACAGAGGAGGGGAGAGAAAGAGGACAGAGGAGGGGAGAGAAAGAGGACAGAGGAGGGGAGAGAAAGAGGACTCGAGATGGCAGTTTACTGCATACAATAGGTTTTCTGTTTGTTGCATAGTCATTGATGATTATGACACTTGTATTTCTAAAAATAATACAATTAATAATAATAATAATAATGCAAAGAATTTTTGAGAAATATATACTATTTTTCATCAAAAAAATTTATGTAAAAATAGGGTGTTATTTAGAATTAATAAAAACAAGGATAAAAATGTGCGTAATAATAAGGATGATTATAATAAAAAATATAAAGATTAAATAAACAAGTTACAAAGAAAACTATGCAATTATATACATACAAAAAACTTAATCTACATATATCTAAAAACATATAAACAGACAAATATAAATACCATACATAAATGGCAAAATTATATATTTCTTCTATTTCTAATAACATATATTGTGATAATATATACATATATATATATATATATATATATATTAAGGTCACTTAGCTTGATGTTTAATAAAAAGTGCACCCTGACGCCAGAGTTTCATAGATGGACCCTCTGGGAATTGCTTTGTCCACTCATCAGTGTGTGTGTGTACACACACACACAGTGCTGTTCAATAAAAGTGACTCACCTGATTTTTTTTTTTTTTTGCTTAAAATTTTTTTCGCCTATTGTTTTTGGGGTCAAACTAATTTTTAATCTTACTAATATAAAGACCCCTTCCCGACCACCTAGTAAAAAAAGTTTACTCACCCTAAGGTATTCTATTGATAATTATAATTTTGGATATAAATGAGATTTAGGGAAAAACTATGCAAAAAAAAAAAAAAAAAAAAAAAAAAAAGTGACTCACTTACTTCCTGCAACTAGTAATCAATAGAAATATAACCAAACAGCTTTAACTAAAGAATAATAGAGGTATAATTTATTTATAATAGGTAATATAGTTTGAAATATTTAATAATCTATGGGTCCTCCTTTATTTTGAATAACCTTTTCAACCCTTTTTGGAATCGACTTGATTAGGTTCTGGTAAATCTCATCTCCAAGCATTGACTTCCATTCGGATATGAAATTCACCATCAAATCCTCTTTGTTGCTCAACTGCTTTCTTGAGAGCCTGTTCTTTATAATGCTCCATAAGTTTTCTATGGGGTTGAGGTCAGGAGATTGGGGTGGCCATGTCATAACACTCACTTGATTCTCATCAAAGTATTCCTTCATCAAATTTGATTTGTGACAGGGAGCATTATCCTGCATAAAAATGAGGTTGGTGGGGTCGATTTGCACCCTTTCAGCAGAAGGGAGCAGACAAGACTCTAAAATTCTCTTGTACTGCTCACTCATGAGGGTCTTTTCAATAGGTTTTAAGAAACCAGTTCCATGAAAAGAAAAGCATTCCCAGAACATTATACTGAACAGATGCTTGGCAGTACTTACTGCTAAATTCAGGGCTTTCAAAGCAGCTCCTTCGGATTTTAGATTGCTTATCCTTGAATTTAGCTCAACTTTTGTTTCATCGGAGATAAGAATATTCTTTCAGTCTTCTACGGTGAAATTTTTGTAATAGTGAGCCCATTCAAGTCTCTTGGCTTTGCTTATTAGCGGCTTAAACCTTTGTGTACAAAATTTGTAGCCTTGTTCTACCAGCCACCGACGGACTGCTGAAGGGGCAAGACTAACACCTTGCACTTTGCTTAGACTGGCTGCAATTTCTTGGCTAGTTATAGTCCTATTCTTTGCAACTTCTCTCTTGATTACCCTATCATCAATCTTTTTCTGACGTCCCCTCGTTTCCTTCCTTGGAGCAGGAGTGGCATCATTATGTGCCCTAAGCACTTGAGAGTTGATTGCAAAGTAATAGCAATTTCTCTTGTAGACTTGCCTGCTTTTGAGAGGGCAATAATAGATGCCATAAGTGGTTCTGAGTGGCTATTTCAAGCTGTTTTTATACTGTATGAGGCTTTCTGGAATAATCTAGATTTAATTTAAGCTATTCTAGAATTTGCTAGAATATTGCTCTGAGTGTATTGTAAAATAGTTTTCAATATTTTGTCAAAAGCTCTTTAAACTTACCAGTTTAATCATTAGAATGTGATATCGAAGTCACTTATCTTTGCAAAGTGTTTTTTGTTGAATCTCATTTATATCCAAATTTATAATTATCAATAGAATACCTTAGGGTGAATAAACTTTTTTCCTAAGTGGTCGGGAAGGGCTCTTTATATTAGTAAGATTAAAAATTATTTTAACCCCAAAAACAATAGACAAAAAATATATTTAGTAAAAAAAATCAGGTGAGTCACTTTTATTGAACAACACTGTATATATTTATTTATTAGAAGAAATTGTGTATTTATGTTAACTTTTAAATAATTTAAATAATGTCATTATTTGGATCATTTTAATTTTTCAGATTCTTAATTTCTTTATATGAATTTTGAATTCCAGTTGAATCCATTACATTTACTTATGTACTAATACCCTTGGGAAAGGGATGGCAACTGATCTACCGCAGAAAGAAATGGCAACCTGCCTAGTCAATCGTGTATCAAAAGATACATGATTGTCTAAGTGTGTAGCACATAACTGACTGAGCGTCTTCATGATTTTGCTTTTGTTCCTTGTCAAGATCTAAATATTTATTCAGCTTTTTTATTTTTTATTTTTTTTAAATGCTTTTTTAACCCCCATCTTGTAGGGACAGAAAAAGATAATCAGTAATTTTCAGATAGAAATTTAATTCTAACTTTCGAGCTAACCTTACCGTATGGAACATACAACTGTATATCATTTTGTTTTGCAAAACTCTTGATGTGTATGTACACTCACCCAAAATGTATAGTTTTTATTTTGAGAATATTCAGGAAACAGACCATGAAGTGCAATTGATGGAACGAGGAAGAAGAGTCAAAAAACATCAGATAACAAAGCTTCTCCAGATCCTTTTAACTTACGTGTGTTTGCAATGAATTCTCCGACCAAAGCCATATCTTTCTGCTTGGGTTCTTCTGGTGACCATTTTCGCTTTTTACTTTTCTTTTCATTAAGAACGTCTGGAATTCTGAAAGTCTTGCCTGAAATTGTCACAAAGAAGTTTACAGTTAAAAAAAAAAAAAAAAAAAAAAAAAAAAAAAAAAAAAAACCACCTTTGAAAATAACTTTTTTAAAAACTGACTTAAATCAAAGTTGGAGAGCTTTAGTTTTTGGCTTAAAAATGGTAAATACTACTGTGTAAGCATGCACACATACATATATATTATATATATGGGCAGTGGGGCAGCAATCTTTCTTTTAAATATCTTTCGTTATATATGGTAGACAAGGAAGATTTAATTTAATTTTGCGTTTTTCTGTTTCGTGGTAGTAAGGGACATTGACTCAAGCACTTTTGGCCACTTTAACCATTTTCGCACAGAATTCAGGAAATTCCTATGGACAACCTTTGTTACAAGCAAAGAAAAAAAAAAAAATACTCACTTTTTTTGAAAACTTTTTCTGTCATCTTTTTAGGCTCAAATGGATCTTGGTGGTCCCATGGATCCAGTTTCTTAAAAGAGAAAATAATTAGACATAAAAAAAAATATGGATGGAGAAGTGAAGCGGGCTGATGCACGAGAGAAAGAGAGAGGAGAGAGAGAGAGAGAGAGAGAGAGAGAGAGAGAGAGAGAGAGAGAGAGAGGAGAGAGAGAGAGGAGAGAGAGAGAGAGAGAGAGAGAGAGAGAGAGAGAGAGAGGAGAGAGAGAGGCGAGAGAGAGAGAGAGAGAGAGAGAGGCGAGAGAGAGAGGCGAGAGAGAGAGAGGAGAGAGAGAGGAGAGAGAGAGAGAGAGGAGAGAGAAAGAGAGAGAGAGAGAAAGAAAAAGGCGAGAGAGAGAGAGGCGAGAGAGAGAGAGAGAGAGGAGAGGAGAAGAAAGAGAGAGAGAGAGAGACGAGAGAGAGAGAAAGAAAGAGAGAGAGAGAAAGAAAGGCGAGAGAGAGAGAAAGAAAGGCGAGAGAGAGAAAGAAAGAAAGAGAGAGAGAGAGAGAGAGAAAGGAGAGAGAGAGAGAGAAAGAAAAAGAGAAGAGAGAGAGAGAAAGAAAGGCGAGAGAGAGAGAAAGAAAGGCGAGAGAGAGAGAAAGAAAGGCGAGAGAGAGAGAAAGAAAGGCGAGAGAGAGAGAAAGAAAGGCGAGAGAGAGAGAAAGAAAGGCGAGAGGCTTCATATTATTTACCTGTACAACAGAAGAGAATTTTGCCTTGTCTTTCAGCATCTTTTCATGAATTCTTTCAGAACGTTTAGGAAGCTCTTCCATAGTCTCCTGTTCCAAAAAATTAATAGCAGTGATAAAAGTCAGAAAAGACAATCTAATGAGTATGATTTGTGGTGCCCCTTTGAATCTGTCATTGCAAGCATCATATGGATAAAAAAGGCTACAGCATATTTTGATAATAAAAACAATGGGTTTTAGAAGGGACTGTTTTGTTTGTATGTAACCACAAGACACAATGAAATTTTGATGTAAAGACAAAAATAACAACTAGATGGATCTGTGAGAATTATTGACAACTAGCCTAGAAGTCACCCTTTGGGCAGATTTTAGGCTACTTTCTGCAGCGGATTTTTGAGGCTTAGAACTTTTACCTTCAGAGTATTATGTACATTAAAGTTATAAGAATTTAGAAATAATCAAATTATCTTATTTTTATTTGACACCTTAATTCGGCATAATCTTTCTTCATATACACAACCAATCTCCGTAGCTTGTTTTTATTTTGAGCGCAATTTTTCTTTTCTTTTAAAATCACCAGTCTTTATGTCATAGTACTCAAGCTAGAAAAAGAAAGACAAAAAAAAAAAAACTCCATATGAGCAACATACCATGCTCTGCCTTTGGGCACCTCGGCATGGTGTAAAAGTTATTTATTTCATTTTTAATTGTGTGTAGCTACAGTAGTCACTACCTGTTACTTCAGGTTGTTTATGATTAGCCGAGATCAAAAAATGAATGGATATATACACTGCACTTTATTTATATAGATTTTAAATTGTCCATTATCTCATGTCTGTTTTTCGCTCATCCTGGCAGTATCTTCTCATTCCCCCCTTATCCCTTTCAATCTTTGTTGACTGTCCATGTTTTTTATGGAAATGAATGCCATATGCAACAAAGCAATAACTGTTTCAAAAGTTGAAAAGAAAATCATATCAGCATTGAAAGAGAAGTGGGGTGGAAAACAAAGATTTCTAAATGCTGTATAAAATAAATATATATTAATCATTTCCCCCCATGAAAAGTCACTGAGACACAAAGGGTTATGGTGTATGAAGGAATAAGAAAAGAAAGAAACATTATTAAGGAGCATGAACAATAGAAAAGAAATCAAGAAAGCAGTAGATAACAATTGACATTGCATTTACATTTTTGAAGATCAAAATTAGCTGGAAAGCATGGAGCCAAAAAAGGGTTCCACAAGTGAAAAGTGCAAGAAAACAAACTCTTAGCAGAGAACTTACAGTTACAGCAATTTCAACTGTAAATTGATGGGACCTTGAAAAATTATTATTCTATTCATTTTATTCTATTTCTTCATAAACATTTTTTACAATATATATATATATATATATATATATATATATATATATATATATATATATATATATATATATATCTAAGTTTGTATTGTTCAAAAAGTCATATAATACTAGTTTCTTGTGGATTAGACATTAGGAGAAGAACGAGTAAAGCTAACTTTAACCTTTACCACACTAATTTCTTTCTAGCCACTGCATTTTTTTTTGTAGGGTGCAAAAATATGAACACCTACTGTTTTAAAATTGTTATAACTTTCTTTGTATTATGCATATAGATTTTAACTTTTGTACACTAAAAAGAATGAATGAATAATATTTTGATGTAATGCATTACGTTTTGCATGCATGTTTTGACGTTGACAAAAAAATGAAACACAAAATAAAAAAAAACAAATACATTAAAAAAATACATAAATAATTCAATGTACTTTAACTTTTATTACTCCTTGTGGAGTTCTCAGGATGCAATAAGAAGCAAAATCACTAAGGCTTTCATTTTGTCAAAAAAGTGATGTGTTTCCTTGTGTTTACATACGAGAAGACACTAGCATTTGTTTGCCCTTTCTTTCACCTGACTCATATATAGACAAAATAATTCACCTTCAGAAAGGCTATTAGTTATAATGATGGTTGCCAGTAGCTTCCATGAAATTAGTCAGGTATGGATAATAGTAGACACTAGTGGTCATCATCTTCGACCACTTCCCAGTCAATATCCACTCTAGTAAAGCCTTCAAAATCATCATCAGAGTCCTAATGATGTGGCCATTTATGTTTACAAAAAAAAAAAAAAGAATTAATGTGGGTTTACTCAGTGTTGCACCTCAGGTAGATTAAAACAGAAGTTTAACCTTGTTCCAAAGCAGTAGTAGGTGATTTCCACCTTAAAATACTGGAAATAACAGTTGACAAGTGTTTATTTTTAGCAACCATCTTAAGGTGACAGAATGCACCTGGAGTAGCAAAGGGAGAGAATTCTACAGCAACTATTATCGCCTGCAGTGTGCTTTAAGGAACTCTATCTTCCTTGTTCACTCTGCTCAGACAGTGTAGGCTCCGATGGCTGGGTCATGTTTGTCATATGGAGGATGGTCGAATTCCCAAAGACATCTACAGGGAACTTTCAAATGGCAAAAGAGTCGCCCTCAGCTGTACTACAGAGGTGTGTGTAAGAGGAGCATGAAGGCCCTTGAGATAAACAGTGAACACTGGGAGGACCTTGCTGCTGACTGTTCTGGATGGAGAAGCACCCTGACTAAACAATTAATGTCAGGATAGGAGATACTGAACACCACAGCAGAAGACGAGCTTAAAATACTGGAAGTAACAGTTGACGAGTGTTTATTTATAGCAACCGTCTCAAGGTGACAGAATGCACCTAGAGTGACAAGGGAGAGAATTCTATGGCGACTATTGTCACCTGCAGCATGGTACTGGTTAAATCTTGTTTGAACTGGTATTTACCTATCCCTCCACAGTGGTAGGTATGTGACATAAGGTAGAATTCAGTATGAGGTTCCTGTAGCTGTACATGCAGCTAATTCTAGAAATTAGCCAACTACATTCGCTAATCAATTTTGGCATGCCTTAGGCATCAACTTTGACCTTATTGCTTTAAGTGCAATGGGGCAGTGCTGCACAGAAGGACACCTCTCCGGAGCTGAACAATGAATTCTTATTTTTTTTTCTTGCTTCAGCTCATTAAAGAGAAGTCTCCCCTTATTTACTTGCAAATAATTCATGAATTCAATAAATACAAATGTAGGGCTACTAAAGGCGATTATGTGACAGCCACTTAGCTAATGTTTAATATTTTTGTTGTAAATTCTTAAAGAACAAATAAAATCTATAAATCCAATTTCATATATGTTAGTTCTATTAGTATTTTGATCATTGTTTTTTTTTTTTTTTTGTTAGAAACAAACATTGCAGAGGGAGTGAAGTTATTAAAATAATAATGATGTCAAGTGAAAACCATCCATTTGGCATAGGTTTTTTTTGCCGACGTGAAGATTAAAGCTTGCTGAAAATTTATAACGTAACTTAAATTGAAAAATTACCTCATGGACGTCCGTACATAAAAAGAATCTTGAGGGGAAGCCATATTGTTTTTATGCTGACAAAGTAACACAAAATCACAGTGATGACCATGAGATTTGAGAAAATATAAATATGCAGCGTCCGAAAGACGGGGTAAAAAAAGGGGGGTTGTCAGTCTACAAACGACCAGACAATACAACAAATACAACATCTACAAGCTATCTCGGCGTATATATCTGTTATAAGCGCCGTGACGATATGGAGGGGAATTGCAAAGTAACTGTCGATATGGTGAAAACATTCAGTGGCGACGGTGATTTGATGGCCTGCTTGGCGAAAGTGAAATGGGTTGCGAGATTGCAAAATGTCCACGATCTCACAAGCTTTATGTCCCTGTTTTTAGAAGGAGACGCCCTGGTCTTACATCTTCAGTTGACTGAAGAGGATCAATACGACAAATACAACATCTATAGTAACTTAAATTATTTCCTTAATATCTGCATTTAATCACACAGAATAATAATGACAAAAATAAAAGGTTTTAGGATAGAGTTTTCTGTAGCTAAGCAAAGACAAGATTGAAATTATAAACACTTCATAATTATAGATTTTAGGATTAGATTATAGCATTTTCTGTATCAAATGTAAAGATCAGAGTGAATGAAAGCTTAGATGATGAGGATAATAATAATAATTATGTGATAGATTATATTTTTCTTCATCTAACCAAAGAACTGGATTGAATCTAGGCACACAGAATAATAACAATAGATTTTAGGATTAGATTATAGTGTCTCCTGTATCAAATCAAAAGATCAGATTGAATGAGGATTCAAGAAATCATGATAAAATTTAGGACAGTAATTCTCAGTGGATCTCTATGCAAGGAATAATAATATTAAAAACCAAATCCTACCACAACTGGCTCTGGTAATAGAACCTCTTCAGATGCATGAAAGTCGTCTTCAAAATTATCACCAGCATCATAACTATGATGATCAGAATCATTTTCTTTCACTTCACTGGACTGTACATCAAGCAGCTTCTCATCACATGTTATTGGTTCACCTGAAGAATACAAAAGATTTACATTGTAGTGATACCTAGACATTCCAATATCCCTTGTAATTGTTCGAGATATGAGTTAACCATAGTCTGCTACAAGACAATAGGAAGGCTCAATTAAGACTGATCACCAGACACTAGCTAGTTTGCTTAAAAAGCTAGCTCACTATTCATCAAACTATCACCAATTTCTGACAGTCATTCAGCAGACTGGTACAAGGCCGTTATCGCAGGGCTCCCATTGAAGACTGAATTCACCACATAAACATATTTATCATTGCTGACTGCTGACCCACATGAAAGCCAGAAGAATACCAATCTTCTAAGTGGTGAGTGCCTGGCTCAATAAGAAAAAAAGAATCCAAAATCCTTGTGTTTACCAAAGTTCAAAGACTGGCACTAGTGGGCAACCCATAACATTTTCACCCACAAAGACTGCAAATATGCAAGTGATTATAACCAATAGGTTCCAAATGTGTTAAAAGGTTTAAAAGACATGGAATGGCTTATCAGAAAAATTTTCTGAAACTTGTATAAAAAGAGGATTGCTGCCCAAATACACAATTATCATTTTATATATATATATATATATATATATATATATATATATATATATATATATATAGTGTATATTTTGGCAGCAATTTTCATTGATGCACGTTTCATTAAATAATATAGAAAGTTTTGTCTATTCATTTTAAGTAAGTTCCTTTCATATTGTATAAGCTTAATAACATTATCATTGAAAGACGAAAGGTAAGCTTTCGGCTTACATAAGCCATTATCAAAGATTTTCGCTTCCGCGTCTCGTTAGTCAATGTTAGTCAAGTTAGTCAATGCTTTTAAATTTTTCATGCAACAAAAACAGACTATCATTATTGTTTCATCTGTGTATTGGTTGATATATTGAAATTTAATTGTCATCTTTGATTCCTTTAAGAAAATAGCTATTTTGTAGACACTGGTTTCAGAATTATTATTAAAAATAAACTGCCACAGATGTCTTTTATTGGTGAAACTTGCAGAAGTTAAAAAAAAAAAAACAACTGTTCTAACAATTTATCCAATTCATTAGTTATACACAGAAATAATTTCAACATCTTTGATCTAAAGAATGCCATACTTATTAAAAGAGAAAATAACTGAGATGAAAAGTTCTTGAGATTGCAATGATAGATTCTTGCCAAATTGTTAACTTACATACAGAATTTTTTTTTTTTTTTTTAAATTTATATCCAAATGTAATTTATACAAGTGTAGTCAAAGACCTCCTTTAAGGATTCAAAAAACAAATTCCTATATTTTGGACCATTTTTCTGGTTTCTGGTAAAAAAAAAAAAAAAAAAAAAAAATGTAAAGGGTCTCTTTTAATTAAAAACCGTGAAGAAGAACACCATGCTACTCAAGAGAGCTGAGGAACTCATTTGGGTTCTCAGAAGGATGTAGAATTATGTCAGTTGAACTGCCACTAAAATTTGTTGCATTTGTTTTGTTTTTATATCTTTGATTACAGCATTCTTTGAAGTAAGAATGCTGGGCTCACAGAGCCAATTGTGATTTGGGGGCATTGTTTCTTTTTTTTTTAACAACAAAAAAAAAAACAAAAACACAACAACAACAACAACAACAACACCAAAAAAAAAAAAAAAACAAGTTTAATTTTGGACATTTTTTTGTTGTTTGCATAGGAAACTTGTTTTTGGACTTTGAATCAAAATTCTTTCGGATGGTTGGATATGGTAAAAGAAACAAAATTCCCAGTAAGTCTACAAAATGCAACAGGATGTATTACTCCTCACTTACCATTTATGTTGTTATTGTTCTTGTTAATTTGCACAGACAAAATTTGGGCAGAGGCTTCGAGGAGGAGGCAGCTGTCTTGATTAACTTGACTTGTATTGAGACGGAAATCTTTTCGACTACCCAGGACTTCACCATTTTTGCTAAAATGCAAAAGTTTTAATATGAAAGAATCAAAGCAAGTTAAACAAAGAATAAGTGCAACAAAATCATTAAAAAAAAAAAAAAAAAAAATAAAAAAAAAAATAAAATAAATAAATTTCTATGATGGGAAAATTTTATGACAAAGTCGAAAAAGTTTTCTTGTGACGTGTTTCATCCTTCATCAGACAAAGGAGGAGGAAATGTGACACAAGGAAACTTTTTCCACTTTGTCAAAAAATTTCCCCAATACTGTTCTAGATATATAAAAATATGTACTGTTCTCTCAAGTCTCTATAATATAAAACACAAAGTCAAACACTGGCACTAGTGGGTAACCCATAACATTTTCACCCACCAAGACTGCTTTATTTACAAATATGCAGTTGATTATAACTAATAGGTTTCAAATGTGTTTAAAGACATTGTTCTGTTACCATGGTATAGCACTTCTAGTTTTATTTTTTGTATGTTTGCCCACTTTTTAATTTAGGTACATTTTGAGCTGAGTCGTCTTTGTTGATCAGCTGTTTAGCTCATACTGGAACTGACACAATAAAGCAGGGTCAAATCATGTGGTTCCTACTATAAATTGACATCCAAATCATAACATTGCAGGTACATAAATTCTTAACCTTTTTCTCTCTGCATGGGTCCCCTTTAACATTATTATTTGGACTTTTGTTTATGGTGGCCCTCTTTGTAAACATTTATTTTGCAGTTTTACTTTGTCATGTAGAAACCCTATCACCATGTGTTGACTGTTCTCACATTATGTCATACTGTAATTTTCTTCCTTTCTGAAAATTTATCATTTAAAACATTTTCATCTTAGCAAACTATTTGCTAATTCTTTTATCCATTTAGATCAGCCGCCTCAGAATCATGGTCACATTCAGGTCTCTTTGTCATATTTTTTCCCTCTTCCTTTTTATGTGGGCTAAACTAGTTTCAAGTTTGTATTTATTTCTTTTTCTAGTTTTACCCTTTTTGGTTTTCAATAAGCCTGATGATGAACAAGACTGTCTTCAGGGGATTGTAACAAAATATTGTAATATTAATTATACTGCACCAATTATAAAGTTTTATATTTACATACAATAGTAGGTATTCATTTATCTCAAGAGATAATGGTAGCACACCATTTGGCCAAACATTGTCCTTTTGTGAGCAGCATTTGGAGTAACTGAAGAGTCCAGTCATTGAACGGGAGTCTCTTCTGCAGGGATAGCAGACAAAGCTGGAATGAAGGTCTGACATGGCTCTCTGCTTCCTTTGTTGTCTTCTGATCTCCAACAATTGGTTTTGCCAACTTCCCAGCTTTTTTTCGTCCTTGAACAGCATGGCTCCAGCTGCAATCATTTGCTAGCTGTACGCTCTATCCATGATATTGAGCACTTTTTACACATAAATATAAATGTAGCATACTGTGAAACTGTATGTGAGTGAGAGAGACTATTTGCAAAGTTCCAGCTTCCCAAATACCAGGATGTAGACCAAGGGTCAGCCAGATCAAGTCTCGTAAAGATTTTTGTCCAGACTGCAAAGTATTTTTGTCTGGCCGTATAACTTAGGAATTTACATTTTTTTGTTGATTGTATTAGTTGTTATCCTGTTATTCCTGCAGTAAAATAAATAACCTTGCGTAAATAATAAAAAAAAAATCAGCTTTATTGTTTTTTTTTTTCTTTAAACCCCCAGACCAAAGTAACCTTCTGGACAGAGCGGTCTGAGGTAGAGACAATTTATTATAGTAAATTTTATATCATGGCCCTCTTTTGAGACACTGCATAGACGTCTAGCCCGCTTTTTCCAAAAGGTTGCTGACCCGTGATGTAGACAGAGGAATTCTAATTACCACACAGACACCACATTGGTTGTTGATAATGACTACGATAATCAAAAGTATGTGATCAAAAAACAATAAAATATGAGCTTCAGACACCTTCTCTACAACTTCGAATATAATACTCAACATATCCAAAAGTTGGAAAAATCTAAATAAAAAAAAAAAAACAAAGACAGACTGTATTGAGTCTTTTTAACTAGACTTATTTGAATGAATACTTGCTGCCTTTTCATGAAATACTTTGCTTTGATGCTTTGGCACACATCATCACTGAGGTTCTTAGCCAAGGATCATTAGGGGTTTCAAGTTTTCAACATCATGCTTCCTCTCCACGGTGACCCCAGTCGATACTGATTGGATATCTAACTATGTAACACCTGTCAGCTGTTCTCAATGTGCACAACATATACTCACCTGCATTTTATAGTCCAATCAATACCTTATATATATATATATATATATAGATAGATAGATAGATAGATAGATAGATATATATATATATATATATATATACACACACACATACATACATACACAGTCCATCTGAAGGTAGTGTACAAATCACACAAACCTCAAATGCTTTAAAGACTTATGTTTCTTATTTGTTCTAATATAGATTTTGATCAATTGTTAAGGATTTTACTTGTTATTGAAGTAAAAATTGATTTTCTGGTTTTTGCATAATAACTTCAGACTGCAGCTTTTATAATGATCCAGTTACTTTAATGAAAAATGTTGAAACTACCTAAATATTTAAACTCAAGCTTTGCTTTGATGTCTAAATAGTTTAAAATTTGACAAAAATTATTCAAAGCAAATTTGAGTAATTGAGTTATGTGATTTGCATAATAACTTTAGATGTGTGTGTGCATATGGTCACACACACACAAAAAAAAAAACAAAAAAAAACCCACCTATTTTTAAAACTGAACATCTTTCATAATTAAAAAAAAAGGAAAAAAGGGAGCATGGGATGAATAACCACGTAAATAAGTTATTCAGCTCAAATATATATTTGTTACATTTTCATAGTAACCAGTCTGCCATTTTAATGTGAGACTTCTGTAAAGGGGAGATAATTATGTGAAATGTATTTCAAAAATTGAATTTTGAGTACAGGTCATGAAAAACAAATTTATGCACAGAGTAAGGTCACACTTTAATGTCATATACTGTCTTTTTTTGATTTTTTTTTTTAACACAAAGAAAAAAAAAATAGATGGCAGGTGGGGGGGGTTGCACCATACGCAGGTAATTCATTTTAAAAATATAGCAGTCAGATTTGAACGAAAACAAAAGCACGGTATCTAAATCTTTGTCTCATATTTTATGGTAGTTGTTTTTTTTTTTCCCCTTGGGGTAGCTTTGTACAAAAAAGAATGAAGAATTTGTTACAAAATATGTCTAGGATGATGCCCAGTACAGCAATATTTGACTACGGTAGGTCTACTAGCATTGCCTAGGAGTTGGAGCCACATTATACACAGGTCATATGAAAAAAAAAAAAAAAAAAAAAAAAAAATATTCAGGAGTTACACAAAAAAAAGTAGGCTTATAAATGAGTGTAAATGGTACTTTTTTGTCAATCATACACTATATATCAATATTAATATTTTTAGTATCAAATTCATTGAATTTCATGTATAACTTGTACAAGGAAATAGGAGATGTCTGAATCAAATTTAATGCCAATCAGTAACCTTTGATCTAAGAGAAGTTGATCTGTGGTGACCCAAATATGTACAAGGATCACCCTAAAAGATACCAAAGTAAGTTTTGTACTTGGTGTCACATCAGAATATCAAAATAGCTAGGTGCCTCAAAATTGAACCTTGAAGGATGGCAGTGGCTGCATCAACAAAACAGGAAGTTAAACCATTTGCATAATAACTTGTGTGTGTGTGTGTGTGTGTGTGTGTGCGTGCCTCTATCTCACAGACAAAAGAGGTACAAAATCGCATGTGCCACACACACACACACACGTGCGCAAATTACCTAATGTCTTAGGACTAATTAAATACCTGTAGATGAGCAGGAAAAATATGCATAATTGACTGAGGCACACATAAAAGCCAGCAGATTTTTTTTCTTTGGGAGAAAGGATTTAGTACTGCAAGGAATACATTTCAATGAGACAGCTGTGAGGTTCAATGACAAAGATGTGGCAGTGAGGAAGAGAAACAGATTAATACAAATATATTACAACCGCACTTAAAATATATCCGCATGCAAGACAGGCGAATGAATTTGAATGAAGCATTAAAAAAAAAAAAAAAAAAAAAAAAAAAAAAAAGCCTTTTCTCAAGTAAGGATACTGACTCGAATAAAAGCACTTGTCCTGATTCAGCAAATAATGACAAAGCTGAGAATGATCATACTTCCACATTCTCTAGACCAAGTCACCTAAAGACAATCACTTGTTTTGCTTTATGCAACACTCCTTGACTGGTCAGCAGTCCCAACAAAATATTTGTAGAATTCTTCAAACCAAGAGTAGAATTCTTGCTTTCTCGTGAAACAAGGAATTTTAACTAAAAAGTGGCATAACATTGATTGAATGATCTGGGGTTTTTTTGTCTTGTTTTTGACAGTTTATCAACCCTTTGTGGGTTATTTAAACTAGAAATATATTTTGGATTGTAAGACTAATTCTTCCTCTGCAAATGGATATTGCATTAACAATTTTTTGAGAACAATGATTTATTCCCAGAAACAGGTTCTATTATTTAACAGGGTTCCGCAAGAGGTCACTAGAAACGGCGATAAATAGGCCAATGCATTTTTGAGTATTTTTTTTTTAATTTTATATTCATAATTTTATTATACCTATATAACATTGTTAGCGAATACATGGTTAATAAAAGCTTTGACCTCTTACATTATTTAAAATTATAATAATCTTAGGGAATGTATTTAGCAATGTCTATATGGCATCTATGAAACTATCTTCACTGGTTAGTGAACAAGGTTGGTATGCGGCAGGTTTGTGTATCAGCGGGTAGCTTGCTTTTGATGTGAAGGGACTCCAAGATTTGCAATCTTTTTTTTTTTTTTAATTTATTTTTCAAATGCATATATTGTTGAAAATTATAATAATTATAGTGAACGTTTTTAGCGATGTCTATATGGGTTCAGTGTGAAAGCATCTTCACTGGTTAGTGGACAGGACTTACCATGGGAACTACGATGAAAATACGCGATAGATATTAATAATGGCATATAATCATTTTATAAGACATGAAACCTATTTTAAGGGTTCCCCCAGGGTAAAAAGGCAGAGAAACGCTGATTTCACCTGTAGCTGGAGGGGATGTATCACTCCAAGGATATTTTGTGCATAAGTGAATGTAATGAATCCAACTTGAATTTGGACTCAGGTTTGTGAAGCTGTATAACATCGGAGAATGCCGAATTGATAATTGGATAAAAATGCTATAAATAAAATTAAAAACAAAAAAGCTTGGAACTATTAGATTACTAAAACACATATACAAAAAAAAACAAAAAAACAAAAAAAAAAACAAAAAACAAAAACCATTTGCCTGAAATATAAATATGCACATGTAAAGAATTTTTTCATTTACCCCACAAGTTGATCATCTCCCATCTCATCTCCAAATGGAACCATGGACATCGGTCGTCGGGGAATTGTTCCTACCAACTGGAAACAAAAAGAAATAAAATAAAATAAAAATTAATTGAAGGGCATCTGTACATCTATACTTTAACTCTTATCATAAAAAGCCCCATGATTTCATTGTTTATTAAATAAAGGCAAGTTCTCAGTTCTTAGGCCCAAGAAAAAAAATAAGTGCACTATTACTCTAATAAATATTATGGATTATTTGGCAACAGGCATCATGGAGGAATTAAAATTTTTTCTATACTTTCTGGTGTTTTGTTGCTGATTATTTGTTAAAAAAAAAAAAAAAAAATTCCAGGACTACGTTAAGAAATTTCAAGGACTAAAACTGATGTGCACACACACACACACACACACACACAGTGTATGGTCATCAATTTCAAAAACAAACATTGTGATTTGTCTTTTAATAGTTTGGCAGATGAGATTTTCAAAGAAAAGCTACAGACAATAGTCCGAATAATGTAAATAGTATACATAACACCTCATCTCGGAAATATAGACAGATACTGAGGCTACAGCTGGTTCCAATAATTCATGTCACATGGACCAGTTGAAAGCAGTGAAGAAATCAAATTGTTGAAGGCTAATGCAGACCCGGCAGACTGATCAAAGAGACTAGGTATAATTAAAATTTACTTGAATAAAATACAATCATATATACAGCAGCATCATCAGACACATAACTAAGTGCAATTGCAGACTTGCTGCACATCTGAGAAGTTCCCTCTCTGTGTGGTTGAAAACCAGGGCAGTTTATATGTGTGTGCTGAGCAAGTAGATATAGAAGAGCCTATCCCTCCCCAGACCAAGGTCCCCCAAAGACATGTGGCTGTTGATTCAATTAGGGGGAACCCTCCACCCTGACTGTTAATTATAGTACAGGAAGTGATCTGCATACATACATTGTGTTGATCCTCACAAGAAGGTTCATTCATCCTTGGACAGGTCTTACTTTTAATCTTGCTGGATGTCTAGCTACCCTCCTCACCAGGAAAGCATGTTGGGTGGGAATCAGTTTAGTCACTAATGACTTGACCAAGCGGAAAGTAATACTGTGTTACATGATACCAGTAACATGCATAAAGCAACTTGATAGAATATTCCAATACCATTTCATTTTTTTTTTTTCATTTTAGAACCACTTTCGATCTAATACACATTCAGTTATCTTAGATGCTTTACCATAGACTCATCATCATTAGCAAGCTGATGTAGCTATTATTATTATTATTATTACTAGTACATTGGACAGAATTTATCTAAACTGGATATAATTTTTTTAAATTCAAAAATATGTAATATAAAACAAAATAACAAATGAAATCTTGAAGCAGGAATATACACTATAGCCTGTAATAAATGTCATAAAAGAAAAAAAAAAAATTTTGAAGAGAAATAAATTTACTTCCTTTTGATCCCAGTTTTATTATTCTATCTAATCTCAAAATTGTTTTATAGGATCAAAAACCTTACTTATCAAAATGTCAACAATGGCCAGATCTAACTAATGCCTTTATCCATTGTGCCATGTGTCCTTGACACATAGCATAGTGGATAAAGGCATTAGTTAGATCCAGTGACAAGACTCAAAGAGTGTGAGTTCAATACCTGGTTAAAGGAATTAACAGGAGATAACTGATAACTGACATCAAATCTACTCCAGCAAGCGAAATGAAGGGTTCAGTTCAACATTCCAACCACCTGAAGGTCGGAGCGTACAACGGACGAAAAGTTGAGATAAATATGGCAACAAAGATGAGGATGATAATCCAAATAATGTAAATAGTGTATTAATTTAGTGATATTGAATTCAAGAAAACTAAATTGATACAAAAACACTGGAGAGTATAATGATGGAAAAATTGAGATAAAGAACAATGTTGAGAAAATTAACCCAAAGAACCAGTGCAAAATAGTAACAGTAACTGAATTGTTATAACATGACACCATGACTGAGACACTCACACAGAAAACAATGGGATTTTATCTCAGCCTGAAGTATTCTATGTTTTACGACCAACAATAGTCTCTGAAATGGGGTTTTCTAAAGCAGCCATCCTATTGGACAGAAGAGAATAAAATAAGAGATAAATAATGAAAACCCTTGGGAACAAGTGACAACAAACTGGATGTTAAAGACGTCCAGTCACAGACTTATATTACCAGTGTTGACTGCATATTGTCAGGCTGTCCTTTACTGGATGTAAGGAGTTTGTCAAAAAAAGTTGTCAGCTGAATGCCAGGATGAAGAGATAGGCAGAAAGTTAGGAGAAAGACAGATTTATTACTGATTGATGAGAAAAGGTGATCTATTAGTCTGAGATATCAGAAGTTGTTCCTAAGTGTCATCTATCTACATACCAAGACTGAGCAAGAGAATTTCAAAATAAACAGAATATCTTGGAAACAAGGTTTGGGCCTTCATTTATCCCTATGACATTTATTTTCACTTAAAAAAAAAACAAAAAAAAAAAACTACCGCTTCCTTGTGAGCATGCAACAGAACCTTTTCCAGCGTTGGTGCTCATCAATGTGTACAAGAATAGAGAAGCAACATGGGGTTTCATTGTACAGTCAGTGAAAAACAGAGTGAGTTGTAAGTTTACAATAAAAACAAAGTTTGGGAAAATGTTAAGGAAAGAATGTATGAGAATTCCTGATAACTTTCTATACTTAGAAAAACAAGCATCTCTTATTGATTGACCAGGAAGAGAAATTGGAATTGCACAAACCTTTTCATTTTCTTTCATTACAATCTCCAGTTCTTCAATATCATCCAATGGTAGAAGCTGGTAGGGGGGGAAAAAATAGAGACATTAAATTGAAGGTAAAATAAAATTTTACAGAAAAACATGGAACAAAAATTATGAAAAGTAATTACAAAAATCCAGAGTCTTGCAACTTTTACAGTGCGTCACTGTAAGTTTGAATAAAAATTCTGAGGGGACAAAAAAAAAAAATAAAAAATTTAGCTTTAAATACAAATCCTATTGACCAATCCTTAGTAAATGAAATTACAAAATATAAAATATACAGTAGCTTAGATCTTGTGAGTACCTATCTGCAGATCACTATAAAAAGAACAGTTCTACATCACTTTAAACTGATGGTAATCTATACAAGCCCAATAGAATCCCATTTAGTGTTACTAAAGAGGTAGCAAGTTTTCAGCATGTTATTGATAAAATTATAGAAAAGGAACACGAGAATAAACATGTCTACAGTCCTGTTCACACTCTTCCTTGGTCTTTTGAACAGGAGTAGAGGTTTATCCCTTGTTTCCTGTTTAGGATTGAGTTTCCAGTTCCTTTGAAAGTCTCATTCTCTTTCACTCATTGTATCTCCTTACAGCTTAGTGGCATCTATCACTTTGCTGGGAGTGGATTAAAGAATTGGATTATGGCTAAGTCTGATTACCAGCTTGGATTATCACATAACCCACAGGATTACATTATATAGTAATATCCCAACAAAAACACTTCTGAACAACTCAGTATGTCTTTAAGCACAATGGATTCATAGAAACCAAAATATTAAATGTGAAAAAAAAAAAAAAAATAAAAAAAAATAAAAATATATTTTATCAAATTTGGTCAATTTAAGATGAGATCAGTTTACAGGATACTTTACTGCTTGTAATGTTTTTCCTATTTACAAATTTATTAATTGTGTGCAAAAGTCCTCAGTGGCGCCTTTGGAAAACTAATGGATTAATACATAGCAGAAAATATTTTCTGAAAAAAAAAAAAAAAAAAAAAAAAAAAAGAAAAAAGAAAGAAGTTTTTCCAGAAACCTTCTCACAAGTCTTATATAATCTTGATTGGAAAAGAAAAAAAAAAAATTTTTGATCTTTGCCAGAGAGTTTTCTTTAAAACTTAAATACATGAATTCTGTGTTATGTTGGCTTTGGCTAAAAGAAATATATAATCTGGTTAAATCCTGGTTTGGATTAGAAACTAATTTATTCCAGGGGTATTTTGAGGTTATCTTTATCACAACATTCTGGCTGAGGCATTCTTAAGCCTTCCTTTAAGCACTTCTTTCATAGATAGTTCTACATCCAAATTACAAAGAAATTTCTGACTTTTTATCAAAAACTACATTATCACATGTAGCCATTCATCTTAATTTTGGTTTTTTATTTTTACTGTCATCCCTATCTATTAATCTGATCTAATTTCTCTAAAGCCTCCAATGTTAGGTAAACAACTGTAACACCAACACTAGATGGAAACAAAAATAAAGACACTAGTCTGTATAACGCTGACAAAAACTCTTAAAATACGAGTATAAGGAAGTATAAAAACATATTGGCCAAAATGTAATAAGATATGGATGGATAGATGGATGCATGCATACATAGCTGTGTTTCTTTTGTTGTTGTTGAGGTAGAACCAGGATTATTCTTGCACAAAGCAATGTGGATTCTGCCTGAGAGAGGACCTCTTGTATGAATGATTTGAGGCAAGGATTTACAAAGCTGGATGCTTTTCATGACACCCAACTGAAACACATACAAGTACACCAAGTGTTTATATTAAGAAAACATCTCTAGGAGGATTGCCTTTCAAAACTTAAGACCCCATTCTAGCCATATATATATATATATATATATATATATATATATATATATATATATATATATATTTATATATATATATATATATATTAAGAAATGGACAAGGTCCGACAATTTATTTATTAAAGACATTTATTATGTTTAACGTTGTTATTTTATAGATACAAGTATTTAAGCAAATGCTCTGTTTATGATAAACAGTATTAAATAACATTTACCGCCTGAATGTCGAGAAATTTTCATAGAAAATATTCGTTCTTTGACAGGATTCAACCTGCATCCTATAATGAACTCATATATACGCTGACGTGCCTTACCGCTAGGCTACAAAGAAGCGTTCAGGTAGACAAGGTCGAATTTACTGCTTATAAACTCCAATTTTCCATGAATCTCGTACATTCATAACTGCTCTGGCGTATCGAAATGTAAACAAATGACGTCATATATTAAGAAATGGACAAGGTAAATGTTATTTAATACTGTTTATCATAAACAGAGCATTTGCTTAAATACTTGTATCTATAAAATAACAACGTTAAACATAATAAAATGTCTTTAATAAATATATATATATATATATATATATATATTATGTATTCACAGTCTGAAGATCATTAGAGAGGTATTCTGTGTCATAGCATATCTGGTCAATGTTAGTGGTTGTTGCTGGACGACCAACCAGTTTTGGAACATGGCTAGGTTTCCAAAGGAGTTGATCATTTGCAAGTTCTGGTTTTGCTCACCAACAGTGTCCTGCAAACCCTATTCTTCATTCACATAAGATTGTAGAAATATCAGGGTCCATATAGAAGTGCGATTTAGTTGGACATTGTCTCCAGGAGATGTTAAGTATAGCTCTCAGCATCCAAGTCTAGGTTCCATCAAGCTTAGACTCTAGGGTTTTAGTTAATATCCAGGCGGTGACACCATACATTAACACCACCTTTACAGTGGCTCATTTTATTCAAGGTGGCCCAGGCTTTAACTATACGAATTTTCACATCCTTTTCAGTAGAATGTATTTCGCTTTGTAGGTATGTAAAAGTTTTGACAGATTTTATTGATCCACCTGACACATAAGAGTTGATATTGAAATCAACTCTAAGCGGCAATAGTCTGTTAAAATTTATTAAGTAAACCCAGTACTTTCTACTGCTGAGACATGTTGCTTGCATTTCAACAATTTCCTCTACTAGCTACCCACCAAAAAAACTGTCAAAAAGTGGAAGAGTTTCTGAGGCGAATAAAGAAAACAGCAACCAGCGAGTAAATTCAAGCTCTCCCAGCTGGTATTTCAACTTTGAGTCGTTCCTTCTTGAGTTCTGTCTCAAAATCACACTGACTGACTGTTCTTGCCGCCAACCGTAGTTGTCCATATACCCATAATCCTTTACGTCTTCATGTGACCCCATAATTCATTGCGTCCATGTCCCATAATGCATTGCATCTTTATTGCATAAAAACCAATGCAAGTCCCCCCTCATTCTTTTACGTTATCTGGCTGAGGACGGATTACGGCAGAGCGGTAAGTGCTTTTTTTACTCCCTCATTTCAACTGCAGTAGCTTTACATGCTAAGCAAATACGGGCTCTTTTTTGGCGGGGACAAGGCAAGTCGCGACCAGTTGTGCTTGTCCCAGGTTCTGTCTCATGTCCACCACAGTTTCTAAGAGCCAACAGCCAGTGTGCGTGTGTGTGTATCTATATTTATTTGATAATTAGTAGGGATAAATCCAAAGAGAGCTCAATGTAAGAACAGAGCAAATGTAATAACAATGAAAGCAGAGACTTTAGAAATCCATGGTAATAATTTATTTCATGGGATCAGATAGACCCCATCTCTTCAGACCAAACAATTTTACAACAATAAATGAATTTTAAATGTATCCAAACACAAGCAAAAAAAAATCAAAACATTGGAGGGGAAGATATAGATTCTAAAATAAGGTTTTAATATGGGAGAAGGGAAAGAGCAAGAGAAAGGGGGAGAAGTGTGGGTGTGTGTGTGAGTGAGAGAGAGAAAAAGGAAGGGAAGAAAGTTGTTAGGAAATTGCTGACAGGTTGACCTCCTTTCACCAGATGTGACAAGTAGAAGAGAGTGAATATATTCAAAAAGGAACAGAGGCAAAAAGAGAAAGGAGTAGAAGAAAAGAGATGACAAGCAAAAAGGAACATATTCATAAATTGTCTATTCATGTGGTGAAGTAATGTCATCAATCACACCTGTTCTAATTTTAAAAAAACTGGTGATTATGAAAATAATAGTTGTAATAAAAATTTTTTTTATTAAAGTGAAGAAAAATATGAAATTATGAAGATACATGTGTGTATATACACACAACATACATAAATAAAAATATATATATATATATATCGATATGAAAATCTAAAAGTATACACCTGCATACATACACACCCCCATCTATATACATACATAGGCCCACATATATACACTCACACAACATACATCCATAGACACACACACACATAAAACTTGCCTCAAATCATTACAACAAATCCTCTGTCAGGCAGGATCCACCTTGCTCTGTGCAAGATTAACCCTGGTCCTGCTGGATATAACATTTTTCTTTTTAAATTGTTGACATTAACTTTATTGAATGATATATTTACAGTCTCCTCCCACCCACTATCTTCTGTCATTTTTCAGACAACTTACTAATTCTATCCTCCCTGAATATTATGTTCCCCAGCAAAGAATTGCTGTAGGTGACCTTTGCAGTCTCCTAGGGAATGAAGAATTCTGTAAACATCAGAAGAAACAACAGTCTGAAACTGCAATACTTGATAAATGCGTCAAATAAAAACTTTCTAACCCTGCTGGAAGAATTTTTGCCTATTATTTGCATACACAGACATGAAAAAAAAAAACAAAAAAAAAAACATAATACACGCAACAACCCACCTGGATATCTTCATCACTAAAAGTGATGTCGGGATCTGCTCCACCATCATTTTTGTTCCCTGCATTGTCTTGTTTGTTTCGTCTTGGTAAATATATAAAAATAAGCATATCAAGAATAGATTCAAATATAATACTACCTCTATCCCATAATATTTATGTTATGTTTAACTTCTTTTTCTGTTTAAATATCTAACTAAAGGAGTTTTTTTTTTTTTTTTATAAACTGTCCAAAAAAGAATAAAAATTAGTATTTTCAAAATTACACCTATTGTGTTTATATTTTTGCATATTATTATTATTTTGATTAGAGATTATAATAAAAACATTTTGAAATCACTACACAAAATATTTCATGTTTCAATACTATGATTGTACATCTTCAGGCGATGGGAAGTAATTGGTGATTAAATGATTTTTTCATTTCATCACCAGTTACCTACCACTGCCTGATGAAGTACAATCATAGTATTGAAACCTGAAAGATTTTGTGTAGTGATTTCAAAATGTTTTTATTATAATCTCTTATAATCAAAATAATAATATCTTGGTAAGTAACTGGTGATTAAATGAATAGAGTCATTTAATCACCAGTTACTTTCCATTGCCTGAAGAAGTACAATCATAGCATTGAAACATGAAAGATTTTGTGTAGCAGTTTCAATGTTTTTATTATAATCGCTTGTAATCAAAATAATAATATATTGCTCTACTTTTTATTTAGTATTTTTTAAAAAAAAGTAAATGCTACAGTATAATTTCACTCCATCTGTTTTGTCATTTGGATATATATATCTTATTACTATAAATATTATTTTTAGTGGGTACACATGTTTGAGTTGCTACCCCTGTTTTTTTATTTTTTATTTTATTAAACAATGAAGTTAATAACAACCAGCGTAAATTGAGAAATCCTACTAAGGAAAAATTTTACTAACTGAAAGGAATTGAAACACACAAGAAAAAAAAGAAAAAAGAGGAATACACTTACTTTTTGCTAACTAACAAATCCAAGACTTCATACACTAATGCATAAAGATATTCCACCTGCAAAAGAAATGAAAGAAAAAGAAATGAAAGAAAAAGAAAATAAATTCATCTTCAAGTAAGCCATTTTGTATCTTGAACTTTTGGATAACACTTTCTATATCAATTTTTCATCCGATTTCATCTCTAGAGAGAAACTAGGACCTAAATGTACACACGTTGATTCTATAAGAGTCAATCAGAATGTAATATCTGTTCTAATTTTATGTTAAAAGCATTGACCTGAACCCCTCCAAGGCCTCTGATTGGGAGATTGGAGGTTTTGAGAAGCATGAAACCACTTCTTAATTGCTGTTGTTTCCAGGTTCACCCTGATTCAGGGTGGTAACACCTGTTAAGAGTCTCGGCTATGGGTAAATAGTTAAACCCCACTCCCAAACAAAACACACACACAAAAAAAAAAAAAAAAAAAAAAAAAAAAAAAATACATTTTATAATAAAAATACCAGCAATACATTTTTGTATTAAATAACACAAAGGTTGATATGCTGCTAAACAAAACCAACCAACAATGGTCATATAGTGAATACAATGTTTCTAAATATATAGTCATTGTTCTGCAAGGGGATCCATTGCCGTTTCTTACAAACAGATTTTAATGGCACCAGCCACTTGTCTAGTTACTGAATCCTGGTCACAGTTTCCAACCCACATTTTCCTTTCCTTTTCCAAAACTCTTTTATCTATGCCACAGGAAAATTTGGGAGAGAAAAAAAAAAAAAAAAGACATTCTTGCAAAATATAATTTTTTTCAGCATCACTTGAATGACAAATATGCTTCCAGCAATGCCAGCAATTTATGTTTCATTGTTTTGTGTATATATACTCATGTGCCAAAAAGTCATGGGTGAGTAGTTTGTAAAGGTAGGTGGCACTAGCATATCCTGACATAATTTAAGTTAAATACATAAACCTATATCAGTTGTGCTTTTATATTTGGTGTCTGAGTGAACACTAGTTATACTGCTCATGGCAAGGTGAAAAGAATTATGATAGCAAGTTGCAGACAGATAAAACATTCTATTTCTGAAATTGTGATACTTGATTTCTCTTGATATATGTTATCATGCAAGTTACGTTTTGATGGTTTAATGGCATATCAACTCTTTATGGGTCATTTAATGCAGAAATTTTATTTCTTCTGAGCTTTGGTAATATCCCCCCCCCCCCAATAATATATTGTTAGTAATCTTTTTTTAAAAAAACTATGAAGATGTATTGCTGGTAATTTTTCTAATGTATTTTCATATTTTGACACCAGTTTGAAGTTTGCCATTTGTCTATAACTGGGAGGCTAACAGGTGCTAGCATTTATCAGATGTGGTGGAGAGGTCTATTTGCAGGTAAAGATCTTTCAACAATATCAGCAAGCTGTGGACAGTTATCGAGATATCATGGCTCAAAATCTCTTTAGATCTCACAACTGGTGCCATGTCAAATTGTTGCACTGTGCTGGCATGAGGGTGTTGAGTTTCATACACAATAATAAACAACTTTCCCATGATTTTGGCATGTCATTGTATTATAGTGTCTTGTGTATGTCTTTGCTGCATTGACTTATGTATTTTCTTGCACACTAATTCATTGTATGGTCTTTTGCATGCATTATGTTGTCCTAGATTTTCTTTCATTAGTTTCATAAATCTATAATGCCTTATATCATTATACGGGGATATTAAAATCCATTGACAGATTCCATGTATCTGTGGAATAAAAGGATATATTTTGGTTCCCAAAACCCAAAAGGTAAGAAAACAAATACGTTTAATCCAGCCTTCTCACCTTTCGACTGTACACGCATGTTGATCCTTGAATCAATAGGGCAGCTTCTGCAAAGTTCATCGTCCGACCTCCATCAAATGTGATGGCAACATTCTCCAGCTTAAAAAAAAAAAAATAAATACATTTATTACTGTTCAAAGCATGTGAGTAATATTCAACATTAAATGCATATTGCACTGACAATGATTAATGAGTAAAAATAAGGGTTTGTTGCAAAAAAGCAAAACAAAACAAAACACCAGCAACACAGTTTCATTAGCCTGTAGACTTGTACACATGTGAAGATGGGCAAAAAATTCTGGGAATGATCAGTTTTGTTGTTAAGCAAAAGTATAAACCTGAGTTACTTTTTTTGGTTAATGTTCACCCAATACAAGGCCCAAGAGCCGCTCAAGGTAGAGGGTTACTGTATGGAGTTGTATTAGCATAAGAAAGGGCAAGAAATGAAATTCTTGTGGATATGCAGGAAAGATAACAGCTAACACCAGACTTGAGGATTTAATTAGTGAATGAAACTATAAGTATGTATGTATATATAAATAAAAAGAAAGAACAGTAAGATATATAATCCGGTGTTCTTATTGATATTTTTTTATTTTTACAAAAAGGTGCTCAATTTAAATTCACAGAGCATAAATATTATAAATTAACCGATTTAAAATATGGTTTCTTCACTACACAGTAATAACCATGTTTCAAAAACTGAAGCGAAAAACTTCAAATTTAATTATTGTTATAGTGGAACACACCTATTCTATAGTTAATAGACTCTCCCACCTATAATAAGTAGTAGTAGTAAGAGTAAGGGGGGGTCACTCAGTCAGGTGATGCCGGATGACCGTTAGTCGGATACTAAAGTATCAGCAACCACAACTAGATTTCTCTGCGTCATTACCTATTATATTAAGTTCCTAACGTTTTGTACGTTGAACCTATTTTAGGACCAACTTAGTATAAATACAAGCCTCCACTGTGAAACCACTCCATAACGATTATATAATTATATTAAAAGTATTAGATCTGTTTCATGTTCAAGCGAATAGAGTTGAAGTAGATTTTAGAAGGAACCGGAAACCAGTTCTAAACAGGAAACAAGGGATAAACTTCTTTTTAAAAGTGTGGGAAAGTGTGTGAACCAGACGATAGGCAAACCTCTTTACTCCTATTTGGAAACAAAAAAAAAAAAAAAAAAAAAAATCATAAGAATTACTGAATAAAATTTCAGATGGAGATGTCAGAAATACAGAGTTGAAGGAACTGGAAAGCCAATCCTAAACAGGAAACAAGGTATAAACCTCTACTGTTTAAAAGAGTGGGGAAGAGCATGAACAGGACTATAGGCAAACCTATCTACTCCTGTGGGAGTAGATAGGTTGCTCTTTAATTACAATAAATTTAATAGTAGAATCAAACAAACCCTACAAAGATAAAGTTCGAACTCTGAGACTTTTGTCTTCATTTTGGTATGCTTTCTGTGCTTCTACTTTAAGCCTGTGCTTCAATTGTTGCCCGTGTTCCCTGATTCAGGATTTCCTTACTTTTTTAAACAAATTAGCAAAACAAATTTACTCCTAGCACTTTTTTTTTTTTTTTTTTTTTTTTTCACAAAAACAAATGGATACATTTCTATGGGATCTATAAAAAATTTTAAAACAAGCAAAAATTATTTTTGTGCAAAAAAAAAATTAAAATGTTGAAAATCCTGAATTGGGGACAAAGGACAACATCAGTAATATGCAGTCATTTATAACCTGAGCATAATTTCAAAAAAGTACAGATAACTTAAAAAAAGTCAAAGATTGATTAGACAGTAAATTTACATTATTAACAGGATCTCACTTCTATAAGATAAGAGAGAGAGATTTTTTTTTTAACCAAAATCTCAAACTTGTTAGAAAAGATCAAAAATTTACAAAATAATTAAAAATACTTTGGTCTTTCCTATTAAAAATAAACATTTTGATGATAAAACTTTGTTTTTATTAAGTTTGGAACCTTTTTTTCATCATGCTATGCTATTTTTTTTTTCAGCAAATGAGTGGAGATACCTACTGTATAGGATTGGACTTCCAGTACTTTATAAAGTCTACTTCAACTCTATTCTTTAAATGTTTCTGCCTAGACTCTGTAATTTTATTTGCTAATTCCCCCCCCCCTCAACAGGTGTGGATATGTTCGTCTCTTGTCCAGTTCACTCTTCTCCCAGTATTTTGAACAGAAGTAAAAGTTTATACCATGCTTCCTGTATGGATTGGATTTCCAGATCGTTCTAAAGTCTATTTCAACTCTATGCTTCTAATGTTTCCTCCTAGACTCTGTAATTTTATTTGCTAATCCCCCCCCACTCAACAGGAGTGAATAGGTTTGCTTATTGTCTGGTTCACACTCCTCCCTGCTTTTTTGAACACTAGTAGAAGTTCATCCCTTGTTTCCTGTTTAGGATTGGGTTTCTGGTTCTTTCTAAAATCTTCTCATTCTCTTTCGCTCCCAAAAGCTTCTTGAAGCCAAGTGGCATTATTACCTCCCTTGGGGTAAATTGAATAAGAGAAAGAAAAAAGAAAAAAAGGATTTTAATCAGTATAGTCTTTTACAGGGCTCAACCATATTTAATTAAGGACACCTCACAATTGAGTAACAGCAGGCAATTATTATTGTAGTAGGTTTGATCCTCACTAGGTGGTCTATACTTATGACTTTGCACCATATTGAGTTCAGCACTATTCACATATTAACCCAAAGAAAAGTGCCTGCCACAAAATGATCAATAACCTGATCTCAAAATCTAGTCACAACTGAACTCACCAGTATATGGCCTCTCCGGATAAGAAAATGACATCCCAGGTTGATTAGTTTCAAGTTTGTAAGCGATTTGGGATTGCAAAGGAAATGTTTGTCACAGATTATTTCCATGTCACAGAGAATAAATCACTAAGTTCAGACTCGAACATTGGGGACAGAAAGAAAATGCTGAAAACTGGATTCGCAAGTACTATTTCACAAATCACAATGCATGCAACCAGTCAGAAAAATAACTCACTCTCCAACAAACGTGGCAGCCAAAATAGCCGACTTTGAGAACACCAACTGCTTTTATCAGCTGAGCATTTTTTCAATTTGTCGACAGCTGGGAGAGGATGTACCGTATTTTGTAAATAAAAATACTTTTATGGCGACTCCTGAAACGGACTTGTTTTTTAATTCAAATATTTCATTTTCAGCATGTCATGCGGAATACGTGACCTTTTGCTTGGTAAGTAATTTTCTTTTTCGTCACTTTTTCCGTCGTAGAATACACTTGGTTTGACGAGGTAAGTCACCGTTTTCTTTGCTATAAAGTTTGTCATGAAAATCAAAAAGGATGGGTTATATATATATATATATATATATATATATATATATATAAAAAAAAAAAGAGGGGAGATAACAGATGAAGATTTTTTTTTTTTTTTTTTTACCTCTTCCAAATATTCTTCAAGATGGCTCGCAATGTCCACATCCCAATTCTTGGTAAGGTCTCGAATGGGCTTGAGTAGGAAATTGAAACGGCCATCATCTTCTAACACCATCTTCTGAAAACAAAACATTATATGAAAATCCCTGCCAATAATGTTTGCATTAATTCTTGATCAATGACAATTCCATATTTACAATATATGTGTATAGCAAAATCATTAGTAATGTATTTTCATTATGCTGAGAATATTACAGTTTTATCAGCGAGACTTCCATTTATATATGACCCATAACAAAACCCTTAATCAAACCCCCCCGACTAACATCGACAGAAGACTAGGAACCTATTGATATAAAGGGTCAAAACTTAAATAGAAGCTGGTTATAATGATAAGACTAAATATCAACAGTTCCAGAGTCCTGAAAAATTATCCCACATAATTTCATTTTCCAAGGTGAGACAAATGAAAAGTATGGCAAAGAAATGTTTATTTTACAATCTTTGTCAAATTGTTTTTATTTCAACCATTTAACCCTAAGAAATTCATCTAGATGCAAGGAGTTACTGAGCGTGAAAAAAAAATTCAAGTAAAAGAAAACATCATTAAGGCAAATGAGAGAGAACAATAAAAAAAGAATAAAAAAAAAAAAAAAAAAAAAAAACATACTAAGACAAGATATCAATTGACATTGCATTTAAATTTTTGAAGATCAAAAGGTGATTGGAAAGCAAGAAACCAGAAGAGAGTTCCACAAGTGCGAGAGAAGAAACTGTCAGCATAGAACTTACAGTTACATCTAAACATTTCAATTGTAAAATGATGAGACCTAGCTGCCAATCTAGTACTGTGCTTAAATTCGTAAAGTTGAGGTACCAAAAAAAAAGAAAGCTCATTAGAATAATTACCATGAAAATATTTATAGGGAAAAAAGGCAGAGGGAAGCTATATTACTATGGTGAGAAAGTGACAGCAGCTGAGATGCCAGGTCAGGACCAATAACATTGCAAATTCTTTGTATTTCATCAAGAATCTCTAAATATGTAGAAGTAGATAGATAGATACTGGCAAGAAAAATAAAAAATATTGCAGATTCTTCTTTGTCTTTTATCAAAAATTTCTAACTAAATACATAGAAGAACCAAACCAGATAGAACAGCAATATTTTGTCACTAGACCGGTACCTGTCCCTCCACTGACAAGATGAAATTTCAAATCTAAATTGTTTTCCCCATTTAAAATGGCACATTTATTAGAAAATATATATATAGTTTAAATGGCAGATTTATACCTCAAGCTGATGAGAATATTGTAAACACATGACCAGTGTTCTGAATGCACAATACAAACTCCTATAGTGGCAGGAAAGTTAACAAGTGCATTTTTATTTCTAATTCACCTTATCTGATGCCCCACTACTATTCCTCATGCCAAATTAAATTAATTTAGGAAAACAAGAGCAGTCCAAGTTGATATAAGGGCGAGGAAGCTAACCTCTTGTGCAGGAGTCAAGCAAACTATGACTATAGAATTTAAAAGGTTGTAGGGTTGGTGTATATTTTAGGCGGGGCATGTGTTCTTGTGTAAATAATTAAAAGGAGGATGATACAAAATCTTGGGTTTCTACAATGGACTATATATCTTAGAATAACAAATACCAATTGGTAGGGATAATTCTAAAGAGTACAATATAAGTAACAGGGCAATATAATAATAAGTAAAGACAATCCCTGAAAGTCCAAGGTTTTTTTGGGTTTTTTTCTAAAAAAAAAACAAAAACCACCTTCAGTCTGAAGAGATGAATATTTAAATATATTCATGAAATAAATTATAACTGAAATGGATTGTCTTTACTTAATAATATATATATATTAGCAAAAGTTATAATCTCATGGGTATGTCTAGTTTCTTTCTGGTTCAGAAGTTAGGGTAAGTAAAGATAAATATTGTTATAATGGTTGCACTCAAATCAGCCTTGTGCTAAGCTGGAACAACCTAAAAAAAACAAAACAAAACACTGGTCTTACTTCACCTTTGTAGTGTCAGCAAAGAGTATTATTTAAGTAAAGTTTCTAGACGAACAAAGGAGTAAGGAGAAACAGATGACAGCAGTTTGTGATGCTCGGGTTAAAAAAATTCCCTAACTCATTCACCAGTCTTCCTCACCAAGCTACATGACACTTACACTTTCCTCCTCAATTTCTCTCTTGGCTCTTCTTTCTTACACATACACATGCAGAAATTTCTTTTCATCTTAAACTATAACCAATGACTATAAGAACTTTAATATATGCTAAGAAGAATTTACTTATGAAAAAAAAAAAAAAAAAAGCTTTTTATATTTAAACACCTTTTTCTTTGTTGTGGGTAGATTCAAATCCACAACAAAAACCATTTATGATTTTTATATAAAAATTTCATAGCGAATTCCTGTTCTCAGCCAACTCACTTTCTACAAAGTCTTCTTAGGGTTTTAGATTGGGTTGTTGAATTTTGTCATAAACATTTTTTGATGCTATATCTACAGAGACATTAGCGACTTACCATAAATGACGATGTACTCATTACTGCTGAAAAATGCTCAGGAAAATGAAGATTTATTTGCCGTTTTTTTTTTTTTTTTTTAAAATGACATATCAGTTTGCAAACATTAAAATCACTATTTGATGATTGTATAAAAAAATTGTTAATGATTTTTAATACGTAACCAGTTCACTCCCTTTTTTTTTCCTAACCCTAACATATTTTATACTTCCAACAGTTGGTACAGTTTTTTGTTTTTTTTTAATCCTGTGACCTGTAGGCACATAGGGGCACCATGTGTACTGCAGCCGCAGTAGAAGGGGGTGTTTCTTGGGCCAGATAGCCTGACAGAGCCCACTTTCTCCAGGCTGGTTTTGAATTCACAGTTTTTCCTTCTCCTAGACCGGTTGCCACCCAAGGTTATAGAACCCAGTCTGTCTTGCTATTTACCCTGTAGGGTCGTAGGGGCACCATGTGTACTGCAGCTGCAGTAGAAGGGGTGTTTCTTGGGCAAGATAGCCTGACAGAGCCCAACCCTTTCCAGGCTGGTTTTGAATTCAGTTTTTCCTTCTCCCAGACCGGTTGCCACCCAAAGTTATAGAAACCAGTGTGTCTTGCTATTTATCCATAGCTGCGGAGGGGGGGGGGCGAAGAGGAAGAGGAGGATTCATACCTTTCCTAAAGTATATTAGCACGTAAATGAATGTAATGGATCCAACAGGAATTCGAATTCGGCTCTCAATCCATAGAAAATGGACGGTAGATAGCATTTTTTTTTTTTTTTGCATACCAAATTTAATTACCTTCCTTACGCTTCTCTTATATTTTTATTTACCTAACCTCATATTCTGATTCTTCTTTTAGAGTTGAAAAATAATAATGCATCAGAAATAAAAGTAAAACGGAAATTTAAAACTAAAAAAGTGTCTGAAATGCAATATATATTTTTAAAATTTTGAAATTTATTCTACATAAATAATCTTGGATTTACAAAGTGCGATATAAATATCTCCCATATAAGGCAACAGCTAGAGATGAAGAAGAGTAAGACACCATTACCACTAAAAATGTCTTACCATTTTGTGGGACGTATTTTTGACGCAACCTCTATTTTATGTTATTTTTTAAATTTTTTACTTATTATTTTTCAAATCCAAAGGAGGGTTTTTAGAGAAATCTGAAACTAGGTAAAGAAATCTAGGGAAATTCAGTGTTTTGTTTTGTCATACAAAGATTAAGTAAGATATTAAAAAAAAAAATCAACAAGGTCTTGACTTTGACTTAGAAGAGCGGAATGAATGTACATAAAAATATTTGTTTTTTTGCTTAATAAAAAAAGAAGACATTTTTTAGTTTTCTCTCTCAATGGCTACAGATTTCGGAAAAAGGGCAAGAAATATTCAAAATGTGTTGATTTTTTTATTTTTATTATTAATCGATTTTTTAAAAATTTTATGTTAGTAAAAATAACTGTATATTTTGAATTTCGAAACAATTTATTAATATAACTAAATCCGTTGTGAATATTTTTTTAAAAAAAATGTGGCAGTTTAAGTTTTAGAGGGAAAAATCGGCATGAGATTTCTGTCAACAACAATGCTTTTTCTTGTAATATTTATTTTATTATTATTATTATGTGTATATATATATATATGAGAAAGATAAATAACTTGCCAAATTTTTAGAAAATTAAATACAAAGAATTTTAACGAATACACAATGTAACAATAATGAAAAGCACTTTTAAAACAATTTATTCATTGTAAACATTCTCAAAAAAACACTTGAAACTCGACAATATAAATAAACGCCTAACCGTAATAAAATACAATTTATCAATAATGTTTAACAGCATTTAACCAATAATTCATACATCTTTACATGTCGAATATAAGGCAAAAATCTTGTTACAAAAAGACAAAAACATGCTTCCATTTATTTTCTTTTTCTTACCTTCCACCAGTAATTGCTTCCATTCAGTTTTTCGTACAATCGCGGTAACCTATAAATTTGAAAAACGTTGTAAAAACGCTGCTGATTGACTGACAACGTCAACAGCGTAGGTTTACTTGATATTCTGACCAATCAGAGAAGACCTGACATCCATATTTTTCTTCATCGTTACCGCAGAAAAAAACTTCCTGTCGAAGTTTCATATTTTCTTTTAATTTTATTTTCAATTAATTCCGCTTTTTTATTTTTTTTATAAAAATAATTTATTAAAATAAATATTATGAAGATGATTAAAGAAAAATAATAATGTTATAATTTTTTTGTTGCTTGTTTCAATCACCTCCAAAAAAATTCACTTCTTTGCGTTTAGTGTACCCTCCCTGTGTACCGTAGTTTGTTATTGTTGATTTTTTTTTGAAGGTACCTAGAAACTGCAATTTAAAAATGAAAAATCTTTCTTGAAGCTTTTCTTTTCTAATAGATTAAATTTAATATTTCCAATAAGCTAATTACTTTGCTGTCTTTCAAACCAAAATAAACTTTGGGGAAATTATATTTTTAATCACAAAAATTGGTCGTATTGACAAATCTGTCAACACAAAATAATTCTCTTTATTAAAAAAAAAATCTTTAAAAAATGAAATATACTTTTCTGAAATTTTATTTGAGGAAGATTAACTGATTTAAAGTTTAATTAATCTGAATTAAAACAAATATTACTTTTAGTTTTATTTTGAATATTACAGAAAACCATTTTTCTAAAATGGAGGTGGGTGTTTTTATGAGGTGTTGACAGATTTATTGATCGCTTAATGTCTGGCAAATTAGAGTAAAAGGTTACATAACTGTAAAAATTACTTTTAACTACCTAGTAATCTTAAAAATTTAGAAAAATATTTTGAATAATCTAATATTTTCTTGAATTTTAGGTACCTTGGCTTTATGGTCTTACTTACAAAGACACTTATTAAGGAAATGTTGGAAATTATCAAATATATTTTAACTTTACTATAGTTACAGCTCTTGTTTTCTGATTATAGCAGTTGCTATTGTCGGAGTTAGCTCCTCCTTAGCTCCTTAACTCTTTCACCCGGGGTCTCTCTTCCCTGTCTATAAATACTCGCTGACCCTTCGCCTCTTCTTCTTTTCCTCAGGCTTCGGCCTTGTACCACCTCGCAGATGTGAACGCTCACAGATACAGCGTTTCCCAAATGCTGGGAACACGCTAAGAACAAAACACATACGTACGAACACTCACCACACACACACACATATATAATATTCACCACACACACTCTGTCCATGTAACTGTCCATGTAACTTGTAACCTTTCTTGTTATTAATACATATATTTGTTTACATATATTTATCGGTCTTGTGTTTGTTTTTCTTTGGACTTAATTAAAGTCCAACTTTCTCATGTAGTTGGACTGGCTAGCAGGAAAATTTTGACCCACATGTATTCTTCTACTGAACAACATTGCCGACACGGTCCTCTACACTATCTTTTTCACACCCACATACACTCCAAGTCATTTTATTCGCCTGCGATTGGCTAATAAATTACTACTACCTTTGTATAGGACAATTTAGCCATTGCAGTCATTCCTTTGAATCTTTTGGTTCTGAGCATACTTACCTATTCTGTTTAGTACATGTGTAGTGATTGGTTAATTTTTAACCAATCACATATTTTTAATATAAGATCCTACCTTTTTTCCTTAAATTGGGTGACTTTTTGCAAGTCGCTAGTAAGATTCAGTAAGATCCCAACCATCAACATAAATCTTGCTCAACACGCACACAAACACAGAATTTTGTAACTACAAACTTACATTTTCTCTCTGTAACTTTCGCCAAGGACAGTTTACCAGAACTTTATTGATTTAAACCAGTTTATTCACAACACATACCAAGCAATTGTATTTCTTCGTATTATTCATTCTTCACACGCAAACTTTGCTCTAATAATTATTTCGGAACATTTATCTCTCAAGATAACTTTCTTTAAACGGTTGATTACAAATCATTCTACAGTCAAAGGGAAAGAACTTCCTTCTCTTTAATCTACATTGTGAATACAAAATTATTTCATGCTTGTTGTTGTATTTTATTCAATATATATTTGTTAGTTAACAAATTGGAGTTGTTGTTATTATTACTTGAATCCTGTATGTGGAAGTATCATTAATATAAATAGTAGTAGTACCTATATATTTGGTACCCTGCTACATGATAATATCATGTATGGTTGTCTATATTTACAAAAATTGGCACGTTTATTTGTACATAAAAAATTTGAAAATTCTTTTTAAATTATTGGGGTGGGGTCATTGAATTGTAACAAGCTCATCTATTTATAATTAGTAAATACAGTTTTTACCTAACAATATCACATAATTAAACATAATTTTAGAAGATTTAAAACTTTATAAAGTATTATAATTAAAATTTAAAAAATGAAAACAATTCTTGCAAAAATTCATTATCCATCAAATAATTTTTTTCTCAAGAAAATAGTGTCCATAATATAACTTGTAGAATAATCCATGTTACCTTTTCACCTCTTTGCAGAACAGTCCATTCTTACACCCACACACCTGTTATCCAATCAAAATACTAGTTCTGACAAACTCAATTCTCATTGGCTAATAGCCTTAAAAAAAACTAAGTATGCATGTGAAAAATGCCTTTGGCGCTCAAATGTGTTTGAGCCTATTTTTCCTTTCCAGAACCTATAAAAGAAAGAAATTCGAACCAACTTACCAGTTAGAATTCCACACTCAGAGAGATGCCAACCAATTTCACGCCAGTTTAAACTTTGACTTTCCTGCACAAATTAACCTCTGACTCAACAACCTTTTGGCATACTCAATCTCTCTTTTAAACAAACTTCTCAAAAATTCATTTACTTTACTTGAGAAAGTGAAATATATATTCACTACATATTAGTAACAGTAACAAACAAAACTTTTAACAATTAACAGTTCAAGGTACGCAACTTCATACAACTTAAGAATATTTTATATAACACTCGTATACACACACTAACATTTGAACTGTAAAATCGAACACTTATGTATGTTGAACAGCAAACTGTTTAATTCTTACAACAAATCATCAAAACACTGATTTAAGCATTCAAACATACTCAACAACAAACTACACGTCTTATTACATCAATATACAACAAACCACCAATTCATAATTCATTTGTATATATTTAAATTGTATATAAATTACCGTATTGTTGTGTATTTTACTTAGCTTTGTTTTTTAACTCTGCTTTGCATGACTTGTTCTAAATATTCATTTATTATTTGCTGTGGATGAATGTTAACGAACACGCCACCTAAAAATTCCTTCTGATTTAACCAAATACATTCACTAATCCCCAACAATCTTATTCATAAAAGGAATTAACACCTTTTTTAATTAAATAATAATAAAAAAAGAAAAAGAAGGTTTTTGGTATTTCAGATTCTGGAATCTGAACAAAAACCAAAAACAAAGAAAAACTAAAAGCTGCCTAAAAAAGAGAGAAGATGAAAGATATTCATCTACTATTTGCAAAAAAAGAATGGAGAAGGATAAAAAGAAGAATGGGGATTAAGGTAACAGAAGATGTCGATTGAAATTACAATTTAAATTTTTGAAGATTATAGCTATCAGTGAAGCAAGTAAGAGGAAGGGAGTTCCACTGATGGGAAGTGTGAGAGAAGCATCTGTTGGAGTAGAAGGGGCAGTTACATTAACTGTTTCAACAGTAAATGTCTTTCTTGAAGTGGCCTATATATATATATATATATATATATATACTAGCTTAAAAGCCACTTTATTGGACAGCATTTAAGCTAGTTCCTGCAGAGGGCTCTTGATTGGGCCTTCATCACAATAAGCAGGGAGGGCTAGATATGATAGGTAACAATAAACTACAGAAGAACTCAAAATTGATCACTGCATTTAAGTATTGCATTAATATTTAAGTTTTCCTTTTTAAAGTGCAACGATAATTCTTCTGTTGCCACTTAAAAGAAAATAGGTATTTTACAATTAATTTCAATTATTCCCAAATTTATTTCTAAGTTATAAAAATTGTTATAGTACAAAAAAATTTGTCACAAAAAAAAATCATGTAAAAATTGCAGTAATAAAAAGTTGGGAATCCCAAATTTTAGGATTACATGTCTGGATCAGGTCCAGAACATTTTTAATTTGCTCATGAAATTGGCCTGATTCCAAACTGATATGATATGTTGGGCTATGGTCTCTCGGAGTAAAGATGAAAACATAGGCAATTTTATTTTGAGAACAGTAATTTTTTCATTTGAACATAAGCTATTGAAAATTAGAAAGTTGTGTCCCTTTAATTGTTTTTATCAGTAGAAGCCAAGATAGCAGAATCCAAAAACAACCGCAGCAATGAAAGCTTGGAAATCCCAAATTTCAGATTTGTGGTCTGGACCTGGGCCGGAATGTTTTAATTTGCTCACAGAGTTGGCCTGATTCCAAGATGGTATGCTTTTTTGGGTTACAGCTTTGAAAAGTAAAGATGGAAAAGTGTGACACAGTAACGCACTGATATTCACATTTATCAGATATATATATATATATATATATATATATATAGCACAAAATAGGTGCTGGTTGATACCCAGTGTATGATAATAGAGCAAACTTTATATTTATACATACTAGTAAATATACATTCTGTTCCTTCCTGTTTGGTACAACTCTGAGTTTCATGCATGAGGCAAGCATCGGGCCTGATGATTGCATGTGTATAAAACTCAGAGTTGTACCAAATGGTGAGGAAAAAAATATATATATCAGTGGTGACTCTGGTGGCTAGGCATGGTTTGAGTGAGTCAAAATTCAAGTATATCTATTTCAAAGCAACAAAAATTTTTCATAGTGCGTTATTTTCATTCTTGACTTCAGATGGATCCAAAATTAATTATTTTAACACTGTGCCTTTGTTGATATTGTTCATAATAAAGAAAGAAGAAAGAAGGAAGAAAGAAAAATAGCAAAGAAAGAAAGTAAGTAAAAAAAGAGTGAAATAAAATTAATATGGCTAGTCAGGCTGTGTAGATCTGAGCCCTATCAACACATTTTTATTTCAACTTATTGTTTCTAAATGTCCATTTTAAATAAATTATTCCATACAGTATAGTGGTTTTTAGCAGAATGTATCTTTTGAGAAAAGGAAAATTAAATTTAGTCTAACCTTAAATTCTGTGAAAATTGAATAAAGTGGTAGCCTTAACTTGTCAACTAGAGGGTTGGGGTGAGGAGTGTGACTAGGGTAGTGCTGAGGAAATATGATATCTGTCAGCAGTACTGATCATAAACTTGTACAATAAATTAAACTAAAAATTCATCGACAGAGAGATACATAAACACATTAACGCATAGACATATATACAAACACAAACTCAAGATAGGTACACACATTATTTAAAAAAATCAATCATATTTGTCTTTGTCTTCACTCTTTTTTCTTATATGTCTGGAAAAATATTCAGAAATAAATGTTTATTTCTATAGAATTATTACAACTATTATTAAAATACCAAAATGTATGTCTTTTTTTTTAATTTCATGCAGAGATTTTTAAAATTATATATTTTAGTTAGATTAAAAAGGAAACATTTTAGCATTTAAGTTATACCATTAGTATATTTTGTTAAAGATTGTAATTTGCCCAAGAAACATTGATGACCTAGAGTCACCACTGATATATATATATATATATATATATTTAGGCAGCTCTTCTTCATTCAAGCATGTTTCATTATATGATATAGATATTTTATCTCTATTTATTTTTATAATAATCCTTTCTAGTTCTCTAATAATTTTCTTGATGTTAAATTGAAAATATGACATCTTCCTTGAAAAATTTTCAACTTAACATCATGAAGATAATTAGGCAACTTGAAAGGATTATTATAAAAATAAATAGGCATAATATGTCTATATTACTAAATGAAACATGTTTGAATATATACACACACACACACACACACACACACACACACACACACACACACACACATATATATATATATATATATATATATATATATATAAGTAACGAAAATCTTGGTGAGTTGACTGATTAAATAGGTCAATATCTAATCCTTACCCATTCCTCCTGAATATTAAGGATTGTAATAAAAATAAAAATAAATTTTAAAAGTCTCCCTTCGCTTTCTAATTTCAACCATGTCTCTCACACTATCACTCAACACCATCTATGTCACCTCATATAAGCTTAATACTGCCCTTCAAAAGTGTAAATTTTAAATTCATTTTTTCACCCTTGAAAGTGAAGTCTGAAGATCCAGAGAAAAATAAAATCTCTGGTGAAATAAATTATAACTAATATGATCTTAAAGTCGTCAATTTTTCTTTAAATTAAATTATATATATATATATATATATATATATATATATATATATATATATATATATATTATTCACTGTTACATTAGATGATGTAAGTAATTACTACAAAACTGTAAATTTTGTTTCAACTTTTAAATAAAACATATCTTCAGGTAATTGACAATGATGGTAATAAACAATCTTATTTATAATTTCAATTAATGAAAAATCCCTTCATATTTTGTATTTGGAAAATTTTCCATATAAGGTAAAAAAGGATTTCTATAAAGAAAAAGGGAAAGAAAATAAGAGATGAACAAAAGAAAAAGAAAAAGAAAGGCAAAAGAAAATAAGAGATGAACAAAAGAAAAAGAAAAAGAAAGAGGAAAGAAAAGAAAAGCAAAAGAAAATAAGAGATGAACAAAAGAAAAAGAAAGAGGAAAGAAAAGAAAGGCAAAAGAAAATAAGAGATGAACAAAAGAAAAAGAAAAAGAAAGAGGAAAGAAAAAAAAGGCAAAAGAAAATAAGAGATGAACAAAAGAAAAAGAAAAAGAAAGAGGAAATAAAAGAAAGGCAAAAGAAAATAAGAGATGAACAAAAGAAAAAGAAAAAAGAAAAGAAAGGCAACAGAAAATAAGAGATGAACAAAAGAAAAAGAAAAAAGAAAAGAAAGGCAAAAGAAAATAAGAGATGAACAAAAGAAAAAGAAAAAAGAAAAGAAAGGCAAAAGAAAATAAGAGATGAACAAAAGAAAAAGAAAAAAGAAAAGAAAGGCAAAAGAAAATAAGAGATGAACAAAAGAAAAAGAAAAAGAAAGAGGAAAGAAAATAAAGGCAAAAGAAAATAAGAGATGAACAACAGAAAAAGAAAAAAGAAAAGAAAGGCAAAAGAAAATAAGAGATGAACAAAAGAAAAAAAAAAAGAGGAAAGAAAAGAAAGGCAAAAAGAAAATAGAAGATGAACAAAAGAAAAGAAAAAAGAAAAAAGAAAGGCAAAAGAAAAAATAAAGATGAACAAAAGAAAAAGAAAAAAAAAAAGAAAAAAAGGCAAAAGAAAATAAGAGATGAACAAAAAGAAAAGAAAAAAAAAAGAAAGGCAAAAGAAAATAAGAGATGAACAAAAGAAAAAGAAAAAAGAAAAGAAAGGCAAAAGAAAATAAGAGATGAACAAAAGAAAAAGAAAAAGAAAGAGGAAATAAAAGAAAGGCAAAAGAAAATAGAAGATGAACAAAAGAAAAAAGAAAAGAAAGGCAAAAGAAAATAAGAGATGAACAAAAGAAAAAGAAAAAAGAAAAGAAAGGCAAAAGAAAATAAGAGATGAACAAAAGAAAAAGAAAAAAGAAAAGAAAGGCAAAAGAAAATAAGAGATGAACAAAAGAAAAAGAAAAAAGAAAAGAAAGGCAAAAAAAAAATAAGAGATGAACAAAAGAAAAAAAAAAAAAGAAAAGAAAGGCAAAAGAAAATAAGAGATGAACAAAAAAGAAAAAGAAAAAAAAAGAAAGGCAAAAAGAAAAAATAGAAGATGAACAAAAGAAAAAGAAAAAAAAAAAAGAAAGGCAAAAGAAAATAAGAGATGAACAAAAAAGAAAAGAAAAAAAGAGGAAATAAATGAAAGGCAAAAGAAAATAAGAGATGAACAAAAGAAAAAGAAAAAAGAAAAGAAAGGCAAAAGAAAATAAGAGATGGAGAAAAGAAAAAGAAAAAAGAAAAGAAAGGCAAAAGAAAATAAGAGATGAACAAAAGAAAAAGAAAAAGAAAGAGGAAATAAAAGAAAGGCAAAAGAAAATAAGAGATGAACAAAAGAAAAAGAAAAAAGAAAAGAAAGTCAAAAGAAAATAAGAGATGAACAAAAGAAAAAGAAAAAAGAAAAGAAAGGCAAAAGAAAATAAGAGATGAACAAAAGAAAAAGAAAAAAGAAAAGAAAGGCAAAAGAAAATAAGAGATGAACAAAAGAAAAAGAAAAAGAAAGAGGAAATAAAAGAAAGGCAAAAGAAAATAAGAGATGAACAAAAGAAAAAGAAAAAAAAAAAAAGGCAAAAGAAAAAAGAGATGAACAAAAAAAAAAAAAAAAAAGAAAAGAAAGGCAAAAGAAAATAAGAGATGAACAAAAGAAAAAGAAAAAGAAAGAGGAAATAAAAGAAAGGCAAAAGAAAATAAGAGATGAACAAAAGAAAAAGAAAAATGAAAAGAAAGGCAAAAGAAAATAAGAGATGAACAAAAGAAAAAGAAAAAAGAAAAGAAAAAAAGAAAAAGAAAAGATGAACAAAAGAAAAAGAAAAAAGAAAAGAAAAGGCAAAAGAAAATAAAGAGATGAACAAAAGAAAAAAGAAAAAAAGAAAAGAAAGGCAAAAGAAAATAAGAGATGAACAAAAGAAAAAGAAAAAAGAAAAGAAAGGCAAAAGAAAATAAGAGATGAATAAAAGAAAAAGAAAAAAGAAAAGAAAGGCAAAAGAAAATAGAAGATGAACCAAAAGAAAAAGAAAAAAGAAAAGAAAGGCAAAAGAAAATAGAAGATGAACAAAAGAAAAAGAAAAAAGAAAAGAAAGGCAAAAGAAAATAGAAGATGGACAAAAGAAAAAGAAAAAGGAAAAGAAAGGCAAAAGAAAATAGGAGATGAACAAAAGAAAAAGAAAAAAGAAAAGAAAGGCAAAAGAAAATAAGAGATGAACAAAAGAAAAAGAAAAAAAAAAAGAAAGGCAAAAGAAAATAGAAGATGAACAAAAGAAAAAGAAAAAAAAAAAAGAAAAGAAAGGCAAAAAGAAAATAAGAGATGAACAAAAAAAAAAAGAAAAAAAAAAGAAAGGCAAAAGAAAATAGAAGATGAACAAAAGAAAAAAAAAAAAAAAAAGAAAGGCAAAAGAAAATAAGAGATGAACAAAAGAAAAAGAAAAAAGAAAAGAAAGGCAAAAGAAAATAAGAGATGAACAAAAGAAAAAGAAAAAAGAAAAGAAAGGCAAAAGAAAATAGAAGATGAACAAAAGAAAAAGAAAAAAGAAAAGAAAGGCAAAAGAAAATAGAAGATGAACAAAAGAAAAAGAAAAAAGAAAAGAAAGGCAAAAGAAAATAGAAGATGAACAAAAGAAAAAGAAAAAAAAAAGAAAGGCAAAAGAAAATAGGAGATGAACAAAAGAAAAAGAAAAAAGAAAAGAAAGGCAAAAGAAAATAGATGAACAAAAAAAAAAAAAAAAAAAAGAAAGAAAGGCAAAAAGAAAATAGAAGATGAACAAAAGAAAAAGAAAAAAAGAAAAGAAAGGCAAAAGAAAATAAGAGATGAACAAAAGAAAAAAAAAAAAAAAAAAGAAAGGCAAAAAGAAAATAGAAGATGAACAAAAGAAAAAAAAAAAAAAAAAAAGGCAAAAGAAAATAAGAGATGAACAAAAGAAAAAGAAAAAGAAAGAGGAAAGAAAAGAAAGGCAAAAGAAAATATAAGAAATAAGAAATAAACCCTACTACCAAGCGAATTACACAGGGGTTGGGGATAGATCTATTTCAACTGACAAAAACTATGTCAGCCTTATTCAACCCTTGTGTATAGATTCTAGGGTCTATACACTGGGGTTGATTAAGACTGACATATTTTTCATTGAAATAGATCTCTCCCTCCCCCCATATGAGGTAATTTTGGATTTTGTTGTGTAATACTATTTATTGGCTCTGTTATAATAAATACATTGAGCTCTTTTTACCCATTTGGATTATATACCAATGAATTTATTACCTGTACTATATATATATATATATATATATATATATATATATATATTTGTGTGTGTATGTGTATGGTTGCCCACATATACATATTCACATGCAACCACTCATATATATCTAACAATCTATCTATATAGGTACATACATATGTTTGCAGTTTTATAATGAAAAACATCAATTTTATGCAAGATCCGTTTATTTTGAACATAATTTCCTGTCTGCTAATTGAAATTAATTATTGAATATTAATTATATGGAAAAAAATTCTTAAAAAAAAACTTCAAAGGAAAATCCAGTTAATAAGTACAGACTCATTAATCTGCACCTATCTATCTATCTATCTATCTATCTATATATATATATATATATATATATATATATATGTATCTAACAAACTACCTATCTTTCTGTCTATCTTGATCTGCTCCTATTTATCTATCTATCTATCTATCTATCTATTAAAGACATTTTTATGTTTAACGTTCTTTTTTTTTAAATTGTCGGACTATCTATCTATCTATCTATCTATCTATCTATCTAAGTCTGGTCTTATCTCTCTCTTTCTCTCTCTCTCTCTTTTATATATATATATATATATATATATATATATATATATATATAAAGATCCGACAGTGTGAAAAAAAATATATGCGGAAAAAAAAAACAAAAAAATCCTTATATACAATTATGCTGTTTTAATGTTAATATGTCAACGTCGGACGTTTCGGTCTAATGAATATGTCCTGAAGATGGTTTATTAGACTGAAACGTCCGATGTTGACATATTAACATTAAAACAGCATAATTGTATTTGTATATAAGGATTTTTGTTTGTTTTTTTTCCGTATATATTTTTCTTCATATATATATATATATATATATATATATATATATGTCAATCTGCTAATCTACCTTAATCAAAATATAGCTATTCGTTTGGTAGATTTATTGCTAAGGAATAACTTTTGTATCAAATAAAAGACATAAAAATTTACTTTTAGGTTTTCATGTCATCTCAAATATGAAAAAGAAATATTTAAATAAATCTTTAAATTTCTCTCTTGTATTTCAGAAGTTATTTTATGATCCGTATTTAAATAAGCGTTTAAGTTATTTTTCTAAATACAAAATTTGATCTCTCTTAATATATGACGACATTTTATTTTTGGAAGTAATATGTAAATAAACCTATCCATGTTTAAAATTACAAAATAAACAGAAAAAAACTAACGTAAATATAAATTTATAATTAGAAATGTATGAGTTTTCTCCCTTTGTCCATTGGATATTTGGACTAAATTCTGAGTTACGCTTTTAGATTTTTGGAAGGACGAAAAACGACGTCCTTGTCGCGGACAGGGCCGCATTTAGGCCTTAAGAGACCCCTGGGCTAATAGAATTGGGATCCCCTTCCTCCTTGTCAATAAAAAAGATATGATGCTTTTTTGGTCTACAATATTGAGCAATTTTGTTTACGCTTATTCCATATCTGTGTGTGTGTATACTGTCCGGTGAAGTGTAAAATTGAGTACAAATTTAATAAGGTAGTCAAAATTATGAAAAATCTACATAAAAAATCTATATGTACATAAAAAAGGTGCATCAAAATCTAAATTGGGCTCCTCGAAGGGGCCCCATTGAATTTAAAAAGCATATTCCAACTAGAGGAGACCAAATAATACTCTCTACGCGTTAGAATGGTCAAGGACGCATTCTAAAAGCTAGGCAGAGTATTACGAGACAGGAAGATTTCTTTGGTAACAAAGAAAAGAGTACTGAGCTGATACGTGACACCTGTTCTCCTTTACGGCAGCGAATTTTGGACGGTCTCCTCAAAGGTATGGTTCTACAGAAGGATGCTAAGGATATCATGGACTTAGCGTGTGAGCAACGATGAGATTTTGGAGAGGATGCAAACAAAACAAAAGCTTATACTTAGCATCAAGAAGAGGCAGCTGAAATTTCTGGGACACATAATGAGAAAGGAGGGCTTGGAGAATCTGATACTCACAGGTCGAATAGAAGGAAAGATTGACAAGGGAAAGCATGATATATCTGGCAGGCTTAAGCAAGTGGATGACAGAACTTGGTCTGGGGGCGGTGGCAGAGAAACGAAACTTATTGAGAGCTACAAGGGATAGGAAGGAGTGGAGAGCCATGATCGTCTACGTCCTGAAGGGACACGGCACATAGAAAGAAAGAAAATTGTTTCAAATTGTTTCTCCCTTAGCCTGAAAATAAACTACTTTCTCTGTTATTGTATCTTTATTTTTTTCTTTATTTTTATCAGGGGCCCAAGACTAGGCCTTGTGTAAATCTGTCACTGGTGGCAGGGTAGTAAAAACTGTTTTGTGACTAACTTAAAGCATCAACCAATTGCGTGTGTGACGTTCCTTCTTCTAAAACATAAAAAAAAAGAAATAAAAAATCAATCTAGATTTAGACATTGAAAAGTGAACCAGCGACGAAAATATGAGAAAAATGGTAAAATATGTTGTACTGGAAGAACGTATAGCGGCGTCCACGTTACCAAATAACGTAAACTGTTTTTCAATTTAAATTAAAGCATCAAACAATTGGTTTATTTTGTTTTACGGCATATCAACCTCAATGGGTTATTTAATGTCAATAAGTTTTGTATTGCTGCTAATATCTTTTTTTTTCCAAAAATGCATTGCTGGTAATAATTTTTCCAAAAAGATATTGCTGGTATTAAAATCTATTTTTAAACTTTCATAGCGTTTTGACCACAGGTCTGTTAATGCTAACACAGTCCAGAGATGGTATCCTACTATTTCTGTTTTTTTTTTTTTTTTTGTTTAATATAGTGAACGAGATTAAGGAGAGTGAGACGAGGCAGTTGAAGGTCATCCCAAAAGTGGATTGTTCATATAAAAATGAGACCACAATCCAATTTCCAATTTTTTCAATATTTTTTTATTAAGTACATCACCTAAAAAAAAAAAAAAAAAAAAAAAAAAAACTGTGTAAAAAAGACGGTTTTTAATTCTTTTCATTTTCTTTACATTCCTTTTCTTTTCTTTTTCTTTTTTCATTCTTTTCTTTATCTTTTTCATTCTTTTTCTTTTTCTACACCTTTGCTTATTATTTGCTTTTTTCTTTTCTTTATCTTTTTCATTCCTTTTCTTTTTTCATTCTTTTCTTTTCTTTTTCTTTTTCATTCCTTTTCTTTTCTTTATCTTTTTCATTTCTTTTCTTTTTCAATTCTTTTGCGTATTATTTGCTTTTTCTTTTCTTTTTTCATTCTTTTCTTTTCTTTTTCTTTTTTCATTCTTTTCTTTCTTCCTTCCTTTCTTTACTTTTTCTTTTTCATTCTTTTCTTTTCTTTGTCTTTTTCATTCCTTTTCTTTTCTACACTTTCGCTTATTATTTTGCATTTTCTTTTCTTTTTCTTTTTTCATTCGCTTCTTTTCTTTATCTTTTTCATTCTTTTCTTTTTCTACACCTTTGCTTATTATTTGCTTTTTCTTTTCTTTTTTCATTCTTTTCTTTTCTTTTTCGTTTTTCGTTCTTTTTTTTCTTTATGTTTTTCATTCCTTTTCTTTTTCTTTTCTTTTTTCATTCTTTTCTTTTCTTTTTCTTTTTTCATTCTTTTCTTTTTTCATTCTTTTCTTTCCTTTTTCTTTTTTCATTCTTTTCTTTTTTCATTCTTTTCTTTTCTTTTTTCTTTTTTCATTCGCTTCTTTTTTTATCTTTTTCATTCCTTTTCTTTTTTAAAAACCTTTGCTTATTATTTGCTTTTTCTTTTCTTTTTCATTCTTTTCTTTTCTTTTTCTTTTTTTGTTCTTTTCTTTTCTTTATGTTTTTCATTCCTTTTCTTTTTCTATTCCTTTTCTTTTTATTTGGTTTTTCTTTTCTTTTTCCATTCTTTTCTTTTTTTCTTTTCTTTTTCATTTTTCGTTCTTTTCTTTTCTTTATCTTTTTCATTTCTTTTCTTTTTCTATTCTTTTTCTTTTTATTTGGTTTTTCTTTTCTTTTTCCATTCTTTTCTTTTTTTTCTTTTCTTTTTCTTTTTTCGTTCTTTTCTTTTCTTTATCTTTTTCATTTCTTTTCTTTTTCTTTTTCATTCTTTTCTTTTCTTTTTCTTTTTTCATTCTTTTCCTTTCTGTCGTTTTGCTTATTACTTGCTTTTTCTTTTCTTTTTTTCATTCTTTTTTCTTTTTTCATTCCTTTTCTTTTTCTATTCTTTTTCTTATTATTTGCTTTTTCTTTTCATTTCCATTCTTTTCTTTTTTTCATTCTTTTCTTTTCTTTATATTTTTCATTCCTTTTCTTTTTCTTTTTTCATTCTTTTTCTTTTTTCATTCTTTTCTTTTCTATTCTTTTGTTTATTATTTGCTTTTTCTTTTCTTTTTTCATTCCTTTCTTTTCTTTTTCGTTTTTCATTCCTTTTCTTTTTCGTTTTTCATTCCTTTTCTTTTCTTTTTTCATCCTTTTTCCTTTCTTTTCTTTCTCTATCCCTCTTCTGTTTCTCTTCATTTTTAAACAATCTTCTTTTTCTGCCCGTTTCCACAATATTTTGATTGGTCACTTCTACCACCGCCTTCTGGTGAGGAAATTATTTTTTTCTTTGAAAAGTTATCTGCCTCGATAAGTGGTTAGATCACTCGTTTTCTGATCATGATCCCCGGGTTCGAATCTCATCATGGACGATCGGTCAGGAAGGTGACTTCTTGATATCTTCGTCCAGGGGAGATGTTTCCCAGCGTGCAGCTCCTTTGGAAGGTGCCTGAAAACCATACTACGCGTTGTCCCAAGCCTAGTGAGTGAAATTGGGTAACTGTCGATAGCTGTGTTAGCACGAAGCCAAAAGTCATCATGGCCGAGGGCTTGTTTGTTGATTGTTCAATTGTTGATCAAGTTAGATGACACGCTCTCTCCCAGAGACTGTAACTAAGGTCTGCTCAGCAGAGTTGCAGTATATACCAAAGGTAGGCTCATCCTCATTCCCTTCATATTCCACTCAATTTCTTTACCAGAAATATTGCATTATGGAATGGACTCCCTAGAGGATGCTTTCCCGATCATTACAATCTTAACCTCTTCAAGTCGAGAGTCAGCTATTATCTATCCTACATGTACACCCTTAAAAGTACCTAGTCGGGCAACCCTCTATCTTGAGTGGCTCTTTGGCCTCGTCTTGGGTTAAGAATAGTAAAATAAAAATCATGAAAATCAGACTTCTGTTTTTGTTTTTTTTGGCTTGGTTTTGAAAATAAACCAACAATGGAAATATACAATTAACTTAGCCACTATCTATCTATCTATCTATCTATCTATCTATCTATCTATCTCACACTCGTTATTATCTATCTATCTCACCCTCGTTATCTATCTATCTATCTATCTATCTATCTATCTATCTATCTATCTATCTATCTCAGTCTGTTTGTAGCAATGGTATCCTTTACGTGTGTGTTTCTGTTCCATGGTGTAGTAATCGTGTGTGCGTATTATTGCTTGCAAGTGTACGTGCTTAAGTATGACTTCATGTGTCTGTGTTTCCGCGCCAGAGAACTCACTCGTGTTTTTCAAGTCGAACAAGATGTGCATGTTTCCTCGGCGTCAAGGCCATCTTTTTTCGTGCTGAATTAAATAGTAACAACTCAATAACAATATATATATATATATATATATATATATATATATATATATATATATATATATAATAGATCGTCATACGTTCTTGACCTCAGGCGGAGTCGACGCTGATAATCGTGAGGTCACATACCAAACGCATCGAATGAACTTCAAATTCACACAACAGTCGATTCTGATAGGTCAGTTATATTTTCAAGATAGCAGCAAGGGGAACGCGGACGGAATGATCGCTTGGTTTGGTTTTGTTTGTTTTACTGCATATCAACACCTTAATGGGTTATTTAATGCCGACAAGATTTTTATTGCTGATAATATTTTTTATTTTCAAAAATGTATTGCTACTATTTTTTTTTCAAGAATCTATTGCTGTTAATAATTTTTCCTCAAAAATTTATTGCTGGTAATAATCTTTAAAAAAAAAATCTATTGCTGGTATTAAAACCTATTTTTACACTTTCATAGTGTTTTTACCCCAGTTTGGGGGGGTTAACTATTTGCCCATTGCTGGGACCCCGACAAGTGCTACTAGCGCATGTCAGGGTGGACCTGGGAACATTTAAGAGGTGGTTCCACGCTCCCCAAAACCTCCTGATCAGAGGCCTAGCTGTTGGATGTAGTTTATCGTCTTACCCAGGACGCGGACGTAGTTTATCGTCTTGCCCAGGACGCGGACGTAGTTTATCGTCTTGCCCAGGACGCGGACGTAGTTTATCGTCTTGCCCAGGACGACGGAATTATGACATTACCGGACAAATCGGTAACATACATTGTTGTTGTTGTTGTTGCTGTTGCTGTTGCTGTTGTTGTTCTTTGTTTTCTTGATATGATGATTGTCATCATCTCATTCTTTTGCTTACGGCCATATCACATCGAAACATCAGTACCCGTATGATCACCGAAGTTAAGCAACGTCGATCCTGGTCATCACCTAGATGGGTAACCGCTTAGGAATACAAGGTGCTGTAAACTTGGATGTGCGTGTAGTGTAATGGTTAATGGCTCGGAATTGTTAATCGGAGTTCAAATTTCCGTTGGGTTCGTGTTATTCCCTTACGTGTAAATGACCTCTTCTGTCCCCAGCTATGGGTTAATTAGTATGACTTGTATCACTAAAATCATTATTATACCCCCTCCCCCCAAAAATTTTTACGATCTAAAAATATTTTATGGCTTTAAATAACCTTCAAAGGGTTGATAAGCCGTAGAAAACGAAATAATTAATCAAATATTCTATTTTCTTCTTTTTCTCATCATTATCTTCTTCTTTATCTTCCCCTTCTTCCTTTTCTTTTTCTTCTTCTTCTCGTCCTTCTCCTCCTCTTACATCGTCTTTCCTCCTCCACTTCTTCTTCATTACCTTGCTGTTATTATTATTATTGTTATCCTTTTTATCACCATCATCATCATACATTATTATTATTATTATTATTATTATTATCCTTATGGCACTCCTCTGCCTTCAACTTCTTCCTCCTTCTCCTTCCGTTTCTTCTTCTTCTTCTTCTTCTTCTTCTTTATCTTATTATTATTATTATTATCATCATATTTATTATTATTATCATTCTTCTCATCCTTCTGGCGTTCCTCCTCCTTCACCTCCCTCCTCCTCCTTCACTCCTCCTTCTCCTCCTCCTCCTTCTTCTTTACCTTATTATTATTATTATTATTATTATCATCATATTTATTATTATTATCATTCTTCTCATCCTTCTGGCGTTCCTCCTCCTTCACCTCCCTCCTCCTCCTTCACTCCTCCTTCTCCTCCTCCTTCTTCTTCTTTATCTTATTATTATTATTATTATTATCATCATATTTATTATTATTATCATTCTTCTCATCCTTCTAGCACTCCTCCTCCTTCATCTTTCTCCTCCTCCTCCTCTTTCTTCTTCTTCTTTGATCACGTAGCTAACTTGTTGCCATTGCCATCAGTAACCTGAATCAAGTAATGAATACAAAATATTTTCAGCCTATTTTACCAAACCGTAAGTTTCCTCCCCGGGAAAAGCCGAGCGCCTATGAGTAACCCTCGGTGACAACGAAGGTTTCGATTTGTGCACTTGCAGTGATTCACGACACCATTTCGTTGACAAGCCGTTTTTCAGAAAAAGGCTTAGAGTTAAACAGGAACAAGCAGGATTTCAGTGGGGAATGCCGGGTCACAGGTCGAGTGAATGATATTTTCTTATCTTTTGGACACTCTGTCTTCGCCTTGAGTTTGATGTGTGGGAGGTGGGAGTTGAAAGACAAAATTTAGCCTCGGTTACAACTTATGAGACATTGAACTTGCCCACCCGGATTTTTTGCTGTTCTACCCTGAAGTTCGTGTCAATTTTACTGAAAAGCCACTTATCAGGTTCTTCTTCAAAGGTACACACACATATATATATATATATATATATATATATATATATATATATATATATATATATATATATAATGCATAAATAGAAATTTATATCTTTCTCTCATTCCATCTATCTATTTATCTATCTCATTCTGTCCATCTCTCTGTCACTCTCTCTCACTATATGTGTGTGTGTGTATCAGCGTTCATTATCTATCTATCTATCTATCTATCTATCTATCTATCTATCTATCTCAGTCCGTTCATGTCTATTTCAGCCGCCCTCTCCCTTTTACTATCTATCACTCTGTTTATCTCTCGCTCTCTCACAGTCTATCTCTGTCTCAGTCTGCTTCTATCTATCTATCTATCTATCTATCTATCTATCTATCTATCTATCTATCTATAACAGACATTCATTTGTCTCTCTCCCTCTCTCTCTCTCTCTGCCGAGTGAACGTAATGTATCCTCAGTCAGTACATGTTTATCTATCTATCTATCTATCTATCTATCTATCTATCTATCTATCTATCTCAGTCTGTTCGTATCTATCTATCTATCTATCTATCTATCTATCTATCTATCTATCTATCTCACTCTGTTCATTATCTATCTATCTATCTATCTATCTATCTATCTATCTATCTATCTATCTCAGTCCGTTCATGTCTATTTCAGCCGCCCTCTCTCTCTTACTATCTATCAGTCTGTTTATCTCTCGCTCTCTCACAGTCTGCTTCTATCTATCTATCTATCTATCTATCTATCTATCTATCTATCTATCTATTGCAGAATCGAGACCAAAATGGCAGCGCTCATGAGAAATCGCCGTCAGCATTTTTTATTGTCCTTTATTTCTATTAAAAGGCAATTTCCTGTTTTTTAGCATACGGGTCAGCACAGCCTGGTACCAATGCTGTGACAATGCGTATTATATTGTGTGTTGGGGGAGTCGTTTAGTTTCATCTCTATTGCAGATTATCTAATGAAAACCAAAATATCGGCACCCATGAAAAATGGCAGTTAGTATCTATATATTTATTTACATAAAAGAATGAGGGTAAGAGGGACAGAGAAAAACAGTGCATAGCATTCTTGGTGAGATTAAGTAAATGGATGGCGGAACAGGTTTTAGGAAAAATAACGAAAAAGAAAAAACTACAAAAGACAGGAAATTGTGGAGAGCCATAATCGTCTATTTCCTGAGAGGGACAAGGTACATAAAAAAAAACGCTTGTAAATGATAAAAACATGTTTTTAATAAATCGGCCAGCACAGCCAGGAAACAATGCTATGACAATACATATTTTATTGTGTGTTGGGGGAGTTGTTTATCTGTACAGCAGATTATCAAATCAAAATCAAAATGGCGGCGACCCAGGGAAATGGCCGTTACTCTCTTTATAAATCTTGTTGTGTTCCTTGGGGTCTTTGATATCCTACGTTACTGCATGGATGCTATCAACAAAAGACAGTTTCTTAGTCGTTTTATCAAAAGAGAGGGATGGACATGGCAGCTTGGATTATAAGAGGCAGCAGGAGGAATGGTTTCAAGGGAAAGCATGTTCAACTCCACGAGCTCACCTCTCTGTAACTGCTTGGTCTCACACTGTCTACTGACCTGAGATGGAACAAATACATTGAATCAATAGCTTCATCTACCACAAAGAAAGTTGGTTCCCTGTGTCGCGCCAGAAAGTTTTTCTCGCCCGAGTCTATCCTTCAAATCTATAAATCAACCATTCGCCCTTGCATGGAATACTGCTGCCATATATGGTCTGGAACCCCCGTTTTTCGTCTTAAGGTCCTCGACAAAATCCAGAGACGGATATGCAATGTGATTGGCCCTAATCTGTCATCTACTTTACAGTCGCTCTCTCACAGACGTGCCGTCGCTACACTCTGTTTTTTCTATAAATATTTTCACGGTAACTGCTCCGACGAGCTATTTTCGCTGGTTCTCAAACTGCATGAATTTAAACGTGCTACTAGGTTGGTATCTAAGTCCCACTCTTTCACTGTCGAAACGGTTATATATAGCCGTCTCTTCTACTCCAATAGATTCATGTCTCGCACTTCCTGTCTGTAGAACTCCCTTTCTCTTACTTGCTTTCCTGATAGCTATAATCTCCAAATATTCAAATGCAATGTCAATCGACATCTCCAGATGCCTTGATCTATTCCCCGCCCTTCTCTTTATCCTTTTCTCTATTACGCCTATTTACTCTTGCTCCCACTCTCTGTAACCCATTGCGTGCTAGTGGCACTCCCGCCGTGTGGTGAAATGTTTAAAAAAGTGTGCTCTGGGTCTGTCTCTCGAACCTGGGTGTGGGGAGCGTATCGGCATTACAGGATTCTTGCGACCCTCTGTTGAACTCGCGCCGTTTTGGACTTATATCCAAAACTCAGCCAAAGGCAACCCATCACTGTCCGAATACCACGCTCACAAGGTATTCTAACCAATCGGTGGGCATCCTAGCAGTGGCCTTCGCATTCTGTAACAACCTTTATTTCCAGTAAATGACACAGCCATGCAACAATGCAATAAAGATGCAGAAGTGAAAGTGTCAACTATTTAATTATTACCAGGTTTTCACGCGGACATACATACAAGCTTTGAGTTTTATATATCAAGCATATAAATTTATATTGTATGGTATTACCCTTCCGTGACAGTGTCGTCGTAAATTTGTTTCGCACCAGTAAACAGAATATATTTTTAAGTACCAATTTAAACAAACTGTTTCCTATCTTCCGTTTTATGTAAATAAATCTGTTTACTTAATATACACAAAATAAATCGTTAAAATAATTGGCGCCTTCTTGAAAAAAAACAAACAAATGAAATAAATTCAAGGAAGTCACTGAATCTGAAATTATAATAGGAACATTAAGTATTCGTACGGTATAATACAAACTTAAACTCCAAATTCGACACTCAGAATTTCCCACGGGACAATAGCCGAGTGGATAGGTTCGTGACTTTTATGACATAGTAATTGTGAGTTCAATCCTTGGGCCGGGCAGTGTGTAATTGGACTCAGCAGAAACAGAGCAAGCAATAACTTAGTACTAAAATAAGAACTAGATGAAATATCCCTAAACTCTCAGAGTCGATCTTGCACATTTACAAAACTACCATTCGTCAGTGCATTGAATACTGTTGCCATGTCTTGCCTGCTGTTCATCTCAAGGTTCTTGTCAAAATCCAAAGAAGGTCCTGCAATGTAGTCGATTCCGACTTGGCATCTCGACTTCAGTCACTCTCTCACAGATGTGATGTGGCTTCCCTCTGTCTAGATAAATTTAAGCGTACTACTAGATTGGCAACTAGGTCCCACCCTTTTACTGTTGAAATAGTTAAATGTAATCGCCACTTCTACTCCAGCAGTTTCTTTTCTCGCACTTCCAGTCTGTGGAACTCCTTTCCTTTTACTTGCTTCCCTTATAACTACAATCTTCAAAAATTTAATGCAACGTCAACTGCTCATCTTTTACCCTTTCCTCAGTTAACTCTATACCCAGTCTTTTCCCTCACTTTCCCTCTCTATAACACCCCCCCACCTGCGTACTAGTTGAACTACTGCCTTGCTTGGAGTGAAATGATTAAAATAAAAAACAAAAAAAAACATGGGCAGTGGAATGAGAACAATCGATCCCCCACCGCAGATTAAATTCGAAATTAAATTATATGAAGGTTACTTGAATCAACAAGCACCTGATGAAGACCGGAAGTCACTGCGTCTGAAACGTTGCGATAGCAACAAGGATGAGAACGATAGTCCTCATGTAACTAATGTGAAAATGGACATGTATCTGATATAAAATTAACTTAGCGAAAGATGCCTTCTAAAAGTTAAGCAAAGTATTAGAAAACAGAAAAAATTCGTTAGAAACATAAAAAAGTGCTTGACTGCTATGTAATATCAGTCCTCCCATAAGGCAATGAATGCTGAATGATCTCCTAGACACAGACAGAAATATGGTCTACAGAAGGATGCTGAGAATACCATGGATCGAACAAGTGAGCATCGAAGGAATTTTAGAGAAAAAGGACACTTCTACTTAACATCAGAAAAAGACAGTTGGAATTTCTAGGGCACATAATGAGGAAAGTGGGCTTTGAAAATTTGATACTTACAGGCCATATTGAATGCAAGAGGGAAACAAGAAAACAATACATAACCTACCTATCAACCTTGTATAATAGGATGACGGAACCAAATTTAGGAGAGGTAACTAAAAGACCATATTTATTATGAGCTACAAAGGACAGGAGATTGTGGAGCGCCATGATCGCAAATGTCCCGAAGAGACACAACACAAAGAAGAAGAAGAAGAAAAAAGAAGAAGAAGAAAAAAAGAAGAAGAAAAAAGAAGAAAAAAAGAAGAAAAAAGAAGAAGAAGAAAAAAGAAGAAGAAGAAGAAGAAAAAAGAAGAAGAAAAAAGAAGAAAAAGAAAAAGAAGAAGAAAAAAAGAAGAAAAAAGTAGAAAAAGAAGAAAAAAGAAGAAGAAAAAAAGAAGAAAAAAGAAGAAGAAAAAAGAAGAAGAAGAAAAAAAAAGAAAAAAGAAGAAGAAGAAGAAAAAAGAAGAAAAAAGAAGAAGAAGAAAAAGAAAAAAGAAGAAGAAGAAAAAAAATGAAGAAAAGCCGTGTGCTTCTTAGTTACAGTTTTTGGGAGAGGGCGCATAATCTGGCGTGATCAATTTTTTTTTTTAACAAGGCTAGCACACTCAAACCCTCGGTTACGATGACTTGTGACTTCATGCTAGCACAACCCATTGTTTCGTTAACTCAATTTCATTCACAGATCTTGAGTCAACTCGTGGTATCGTTTTCAGACAATTTGCAAAGTTGCCGCGCGTTAGGACCATGAAGCCGCCAATATTATCAAGTAAGTCACCTTCCTGGCAAATCGACCATAGTGAGATTCCAACCCAAATCTCATGGCCAGAAAGCAAACGCTCTAACCATTCGACCACAAAAAAATGAACAAAAGAGTAACGTTGTGTGAGCTTGTGTAATGTGTGGCCATCATATTCATCATGATAATGCTTGTGTCCATTTTTCATGTCTTTTGAAGAGTATTTTAGTAAAACATTGTATCACCCAGGTCTGTCAATGCTAACACAATCCAGAGATGGCATCCTACTATTTCTGTTTTGTTTTGTTTTTTGTTTCATATAGTGAACGAGATTAAGGAGAGTGAGACGAGGCAGTTGAAGGTCATCCCAAAAGTGGATTGTTCATATAAAAATGAGACCACATTCCAATTTCCTATTTTTTCAATTTTTTTTTTTATTAACTACATCAGCTAATTCTGGCAAAATTGGCCCGCCAATAACAAAGAAAAAAGACAAAAAAAAAAAAAATCAAAATAAAACAAAAAACTAAACAAAAAAACAAAAAACAAAGCAAAAAAAAACAAAAACACGAAAACAAAACACGGTTTTTCCCTCGACACTGCTATTATTTTCAGTACCTTCACTCCTCGGCAGTGTTTAAATTCTTTTATAAGCGATAATTAGAATTGTAATAAAACCTAAATATATAAAATTTAATTTGTGAAGAAATGTCTTAAGGTGTGCTATATTTATGGTATAAAGTGGTCAATATCAGAGATAGAGCGTGTGTAAATATAAAAGTGAACACTGAGGTCAAAGTCAACAATTAAAAGCTATTTTTAAACTTTCAAAGTGTTTTGACCCCAGTTTGGGGTTTATCTGTTTGTCCATAGCTTGTACCCTAGCAGGTGCTATCACCCCAGGTCAGGGTGAACCTGGGAACACCAGCAATTAAGAGGTGATTCCACGCTCCTCAAAACCTCCTGATCAGAGGCCTTGCTGTCGGATGTAGCTTATTGTCTTACCCAGGACGCGGATGTAGTTTAACGTCTTACCCAGTTGTGTCGTTGGTGTGTGTGTATGTGGAGTGGAGGTTCTTATTCCTCTGTATAAATGTAGTCGGTGGGCTAATTGATAATTGATTCGAATTTTATAAAATGGTAAATAATAAGGATTTCCCTATAATTGGTTCACATATTTTAATATGTTTATGAACCTATGAAAAATAATTGTTTTCATATTTATTTCTTTATAAATTGGTAAATGATGCAAATTACAGTGCATTACTTTTAATTGTATTAGTTTTTAGAATGTTGTAAATATAAAATTATTCTTGTAAACAAACAATCAAATAAATCGTGTTTAATATTTTCGTTGTAAATTATCAAGAATAAAAAAAATGTATAAATTCAATTTCATCATATGTTCAGGTTTTATTACAATTCTAATTATCGGTTTTTAAAGAACAAAATTGCCGATGGGTGAAGATAGTTAAACTAATAGCGGTGACAAAGGAAAAAAACGTCCTTTTGAAAAAACGTCCTTTTTTGCGGACATGAAGGTCCATGTTTGCCCTATTTTTTCTCTTTCCTTTTTTACTATTTTTTCGTTTTAGAATTTTGTATTAGATTTTCTCTTATACTTTCCTTCCTTCCTATTTTTCATTTTTTTTCATTCTTATCTTCTTCGTTTTTAAAATAATTCCTAATTCCTTCTTTTATTCCAACCTATTTTTATGAATGATTTGCTTTTTTTTACGGTTTATCAATCTTTTGCAGGTTATTTTAAGCCAGTAAATATTTTTGGAATTTAAGAATGTTTTTGAGATAATAATGAGTTTGCTGATACGACTCCTACTAGTTAACCTATAGCTGGGGGAGGAGAGAATATGTGGATTCATGTCATTCCCAAGAATATTTGCACATAAGTGAATATAACGAACTCAACGGGAATTCGAACTCTGGTCTCCAAATTCTCATTCCGTTATCCATCACATCACCAGCACATCCAAGCTTATAGCACCTGGTATTCCCAAGCGATCACCCATCTTCGCAGTGACCAGGCTCTACGTTGCTTAACTTTGGTGATCGTACGAGAACCAATGGTTCAGTGTGATATGGCCGTAAACCTCCAGATTTTAGAAAGAGTTTTTATAAACTTTTTTTAACATTACGTTTTTCCTTTTTTTATTTTAAAATAATGCACAACTTCTTTCTTGCTTTTTGGTTTAATCATTTCCCCCCAAACAAGGCAATAAAGCCACTAAGACGCAAGGGGGAGGTTACTGAGTGTTAGAAAATATGAGAAAAATACTATTGAGGAGAAAGAACAATAAAAGTTTTCAGGAGCGTGGAACTACCTCTTAATTACTATTGTTCCCAGGTCCACTCTGACTCGTGGTTGTAGCACCTGTTAGGGTCCAAGATATGGGCAAATAGTGAAACTCCAAACAAAAACCAAACACTGTGAAAGCATAAAAATACATTTTAATAGTAAAATTACCAGCAATAAATTTTTAGAGTAGAATTACCAATAATACATTTTATGACAAAATGACCAACAATACATTTTATGACAAAATGACCAACAATACATTTTATGACAAAATGACCAACAATACATTTTATCTGTCGTTGAAGGCATAAAATTAAGTTTTAAATATATTTAGTTGAAGTCATAAAATTCTGCTCAAAATATTTAGATTTCGACATTAAATAACCCCTAGTGATTGATATGCCACTAAACAAAATCAACCACCCAACGAACAAGAATTAGGAAGACAGAAGATAATAAGACTGACGTTGCATTTAAACTTTTGAAAACCAACTGGGAAGCAAGAAGCTTGAAGAGAGTTCTACGAATGAGAAATGCGATAGAAGAAACTATTAGCGTAGAACTTACGGTTATATCTAGCAGCCATTTCAACTGTAAATGATGAGACCTTGCCGCCAATCTAGTGGGGGTCTGTCTATTTTGATTTTAGGTGGAAAAATAAAATCCGAGTGTCATGCCCGTAAATTACAATGCACAATCATAAACATCGCGAATAAATGATCTTCGTAGAAAAATAAGACCAAGTTAAATATAACAGTAACACTTATACAGTAGATACATACATTCACATGCTGAAAAAAAATGTTCTTTGTTGTGGCCATGAAGAGACGAATAGTTTGAATGTTCAAAATGATTATTGTCGCATGTGAGTCTGCAAGGTTCGAAGTTATTTTGTTGCAAGTGAGTCCATAAAGTTCAAAGTTATTTTGTTGCAAGTGAGTCTGCAAAGTTCGAAATGACATGTACGCCAATATGTGTATGTGAACAAAGAGAAACTGAGACAAAACTTACTTTCGTCGTGGCGTTGCATGTAGAAAGATCATCGGTGACTGGAGTGCTGTCACGGTTTCCTTGAGTCGCGACCGGGCCTGTTCGCTGACTGTTCCGTTTCAGATATGCCTGCTGACTGTCTTGTTTCAGATCTAGTCGCTGTTTTTATGGCTTATGGCGAGTCGGTGATTGACTCACGAAATCCATCTGATTTTTGATGGGAACATACTCCCTGACCCAAGCCCCGACCGATTTTCCAGGTCATTTCATTTCAACCGCGTGGACGTCGTCGTGAGCACATCACTTGACTTGTCATATCCAATCAGGTCCCACAAACCAATTATTTCATTTTGGAGCCGTGTTTTTGTACAGAATTGTAAAGTTTTTTCGTATCTACTAATTTTCGTAGGATCTATTTTTAAGCGTTTCTTATTTGTTTTGTGCTTCACTTATTGGCCTTAAAATATAGGAGTTTATAGCCTATACTAGTAATGTGCTTAAATTTTTAGGTCTACGTACCATAGTTCATTAGAATAATTACCATCCTGGCTATTTAGAAAAAATTTCTTCATTTTTTTCTTCTTATGTTCTTTTTTCTTAAAATTATGCAAGACTTCATTTTCATTCATTTTCTTCTTTAACCCTGTAGATCTTCATTCTGAATTTCACATTTTATTCTTTCTTTCTTTCATTATTGATTTCTTATTCATTTTTTTTCCTTTTTGCGTTTGTACATTTTTCGTTCTTATATGTCTTCTTGGTTTCTGCTTCTACTTCAGCCAGGATCTCTTTCTAATTTCGATTCTCTCTCTCTCTCTCTCTCTCTGTTCATCAACTTATTCTTATTTCTTCTCTTTTTCTTTTGTTTCATTAACGTTTCCTTCTTTGTTTCCTTCGTTCGTTCTTTACATATAGATTTATTTTCTCATATATTTTCTACTTATCTGCCGCCTCCATCCCTACCGCCAGATTCGAGACATGACCAGATCGCAAAACAAGTGCAAATAATTGCTTTCTACGTTGAAGAATTTCAATATTTGTTTCAACGAAATGGCAGAAGATTTTCCCCCGCTGTTGTTCAATTAGAGCCTATTCATCATTATTTCCCTGAACTTACATAGCTACACACGCACACACAAACGTGTATGTATCAAGATTTACATATGTAAATATATATACACTAATGTATATTTTAACATATGCATACATTTCCATGTGTTATTAAAGACCACCGAAAGATTTCTTTTATGAATGTAAAAAAAAAAAAATTAATTATATTTTAAATTAATTTCAGTATTTTATTATATTGTTCCGACTGTACACCCTGGACTTCTTCAGTTGATAAGCGTTAAAACCTTTGGTAGATTGTTCTTGTTCCAAGTGCAATTTTCAGCTTTTATCGTTTAGTAACACAATTCTGCAAGTGTGGCCAAGTATTGAACTCACAACTCTTTGGGTCAAGTCACTGAATTACTTCAACTAACGGTTTTATCCACTGTGCCATACGCCCTTGGGGACATCAGAGAATGAATTTTGGTGACTTATAAAACTAAAGTCTCAGTTAACATTTTTTACATGATCTCATATAACAATTTGATGTTTTTCTCTAGCATTCTGTATTAGTGGTTTGTAATATTGTATTCATGTCTATGCTCACTGAGACATTTATAAGTCCCCAAAACGGCCGAAACGTCGTGAATATGAGGACAACAGTGCAAGCAATGCAAATAGTGTAAATGGCTACAATACCTCATCTCCTAAATAGAGACAGACGTTGAAGGTGAATATGGCAATAAAGATGAGGACAACAGCCCGAACAATGTAAATAGTGTAAATAGTTACAATACCTCATCTGAGAAATAGAGACAGATGTTGAAGGTGAATATGGCAATAAAGATGAGGAGAACATTTGCAGATCTAAACGCTAGAAAAATATTTTCGGTTGAATATTAATTGTTTTCTTTAGCTTGTATCGTTGTATAGAACAATGGCTTGTAGACCCGGATTGGAATCACACCATGGTATAAGAAGCCTGAAGCAATGATACCATTGTGAAGCAGATCTGGTTGACCCAAATCTAGGTTCCATAGTGGGGAGCGATATTTATTTCCGCTTCAATACAGAAAATGTGGCACAAGGACAAAAATCGGGAAATTGAGAAAAAGACGGTCTTTTTCAGTTTTATATTAAACCTAGGTAGACACAAACGCTGACCCAAACATACAACAATAGTCGTAACACCAAAACAACGCCTTCTTATTTACCTTTCTTACTACAGCCACCATAATGCCACATTGTCTCTATGAAGTCGTAACTAGTTCCCATATGTGCAATTCATTGTCTGTGGGGGAGGGGAATAAAACAGCAATTTAAAAAAAAATCCCCAATGAGTATTTGCAATAGCGAAGAGCTCAAGTAAACAATTACCCTGAAAGTATTTATGAAAAAGGCAGAGGGAGGCAACCTTACGTCTGTGAGAAACTGACTGAAGCGGAGATGCCATATTGTAAGTGAAATTGTGACGGAGAATAATTGCATTACACAACACAGCTGGGCTCTGTGGGTATTGAGCCAACGCAAATGTACCTGAGCAAACGTCTGCAACAGGGATTGGTTAGTGTCCTAAGCAGACAGGTACGCTAGGAAACGAGCCTCTGGACTATGGACACGACCATGTAGACCTCCTGCTCAAACAAAGAATGAATAGTGCTTTTGAAACACATTTTTCCCAATTCCCTAAATATACACGCCTACTCTGTTGCTCTCTAACGTAAACAAAGACAGATTTTTAGGAAATGGATTTAAATACTGTAATGAAAACAGGACAAGATATGCTGTCTAGTAATCTTTTATTCAATTAAGAATCCTACTACTCGTCTACTTGACAAGCGGAAGTGTACAGCTTCTATAGCTTGGATTATCAAAGAGGAGATAATCCATATTCACAACAAACACAACAGATTTTTAAAACTTATTTGTTTAAACGTTATTTTTGAAATGGATACTCATATTTGAGTAGATGCTCTGTTTTTATTTATTTATTAAACATTATATTTATTTATTTACATCTACCGGCCTGAATATTCGAGAAATCTTTTTTAAAATAGTACTTTTGAAACACACTTTCCCGCAATTCTCTAAATATACATACCTGCTCTGTTGCTCCCTAACGTAAACAAAGTTAAAATAATTAGGAAATGAATTTAAATACGACAGAGTTTTAAAATATATTTATTTAAACGTTATTTGCTTTGGTTCAGTACCCACAGAACCCACCTGTGTTGTATAATTCAATTATTCTCCGTCACAATTTCAATTACAATATGGCGTCTCCGCTTCAGTCAGTTTCCCACAGACGTAAGTCTGCCTCCCTCTGCCTTTTCCATAAATACTTTCACGGTTATTGTTCACTTGAGATCTTCGCTATTGTGAATACTCATTGGGGCATTATTTTAGAAAAATTTGCGTCCTCCGGTAAGATTCGAACCTGCGTCCCCTAGGGGAAACTGTCCTTAGATCTGACGTTTCAAAAAGACTATACGGGCTTTGTTTTAATCAAGCAGTCCGACGGGGACGAGTTGATTTTTTTAAGTCAACATCAGGGTAGGTAGAGACAAATAGGGAGTTTCGTAGAACCTTTCTATCTATCCTGATTATGACTTAAGAAAGTCAGAAGCTTGGACCATATTATTTCCGAAATGAACTTCGGACAATTTCTGACGGAATTTCCCCCTTTGTTTAATCAGGATTATTCATAATTTGGAAAAGTCGATCGGTAAAATTAACCAATACAATTTGTCTGTTTGTGATAATATTTAACTTAAAGAATATTTACTGCCAAAATACACAGAATATATATATATATATATATATATATATATATATTAAATTTAAATTTGAACAAGGGAATGACTTCTAGGGTGCTTGCATAAATATATTTCGTTTTGATCAAAAGAGGCCCCACAAAGACCCCACTGAAAATTTTTCCCTTTGATTTAAATTGAATTTAAATCTGAACAAGGGAATGACTCCTATCGAAAATATAAAGGGTGTTTTATTAAGACGGATCAAAGTCAGCAGTATATAAATCAGTATTATTGGTGAAAATTTATTCATCTCTCTATTGCATCCTGTTATTTAACTCATGGCAATTATGTGTGAAAAATAATATCGCCCTAATGTCAGCCAAATCTGAAAGAAAACGAAAAAAATCATTAAACGCTTAAACTTAATTCACATTTAAAATCGGTTCAAGTTATTGGAACACACTTTAGAACGAGAAATCCAGAAGATGGAGGTGACAACGGCAAGATCAAAATGAGACATTATAGATATCAAGTTGAGCAATAAATCACCAGTCAGGGAGTCTGCCTTACAATACATATTTGTTGCGACAATTCAACTGTCATATCAATGTTGAAATCCGTTCATCAATACATCGAACTCCTCCTAGTGTTTTGGAGATAGATTCTAGATTCACATAACATATATATTCTGAATCTACATTACTCAGGGTACTTGGATAAGTATATTTCATTTTGATCAAAAGGGGTCCCCGGCGGGAGAAACCCACTGAATTTTTTTTCACTTTGATATAAATGAAATTTAAATTTGAACAAGAGAATGACTCCTAGGGTACATGGATAAGTATATTTCATTTTGATCAAAGGGGGTCCCCGTCAGGGACACGCTCGCACTGAAATTTGTTTCCCTTTGATTTAAATTTAAATCTGAACAAGGGATGGCTCTTATCCAAAATATAGAAGGAGAAAGCCAGAAGATGGAGGTCACATCGTCAATATAGATGTCAATTTGAGCAAGAAATAAATCAGTGGATAGTGCCTTACAATACATATTTGTTGTGACAATTCAACTCAATTAACGCATGCAGACATTTAAACATACTCATGGCAGACTGCTGAATTTCATTTCATGCATTAGTATAGAAAGGAAAAGTAATTTAAGTGATTTTTCTGCAAGATGTGAGGGTTATAGAGTAAATATTTTTTAATATCCGTATATAAAATGTATTATTTATTGTAAAATTTTATAAATCATACTTATTATAAAACCCACGTTGTGTGTGTGTGTGTGTGTGTGTGTGTGTGTGTGTGTGTGTGTGTGTGTGTGTGTGTGTGTGTGTGTGTCTGTTTGTTTATATATTGGATCGGATATCCTACATTTTTCAACCGATTTCAACAAAACTTCATAGGACTACGTAAAATTACCTTGCGGTGGTTCTGACAGCGCCAAAAATTGGAAAAATACAATTCTTTTTGCACGAAATCAATTTGAAAACAGGATTAAGAGGCATCGCTGTCGAGAATGAAAGGGGGACAACTCATATCGAGCTATACTTATAAAACCCAGGTTGTTGTGAGTGTGTGTCTGTGTTCGTTTATATATGGGATCGGATTTCCTACATTTTTCAACCGATGTCAACAAAACT